>KK114638.1:244004-257316 GCA_000611955.2 Stegodyphus mimosarum
CCTTTTTTTTTTTTTTTTTTTTTTTTTTACTAATCTTACTGTCCGAAAATCGAGAGGGGAAAAATATGCGAATGTGGTGTAAGAACGTAAATGAAAAGTAATCATGGATAAACTACAGACAACTATCACAATATTATTTCTTTGAAGGAACACTACATTGCAAGAATACATAGTAATATTAACATAACAATATCTAGTAAAGTATCTTCGTTTCTACTTCTCTATAACTTCTTATGGTTGCTTCTGCTGCTCGTTACCTCAAATCTTTCATAAATAATTAAAAAAGCTGAATGCGCAGAGGGCTTAGCGAAATCATAGATAGATTATCAGTTCGTGTTTGCTTTGCTATGATGGATGGGTTCTTGTATTAGTCTGGCATAAATTTCAACAGTTAGAAGAGAAAGTTTCGGCGTGACATTTGCAGGTAATTTGAGGGGCTTTGTTAGTAAGGCGAAAGCAAACACTAAAAGGACGAACTTATTTTAAAACTTAGGGAACTCATCCTCTGAAAGCATTGAGGAAGTGAAAAATAACGCGAATATTTTTTAAATTTTCAAAAAAACATGCTAAAAATCTAATCCAAAAATACACGAGGAAATACTGTATGTGAAGAAAGCAACTCGAAATATTTTTCTTTCACGGATGAATAGAATATAGTTATTGGGAATTTCTACAAAATTACCTTATCTTGTAACGAATACTTACGCAACACATCGTAAGGAACTGAAGGTATTTCTCGCATGTATATGTATATTTGATGTAATAATCGGCTCATCCAGTTAGTAATGGAAAGTCTTAGGTTGCATACTGGCAAGTGTCTGGCTGATTTTTTATGACTACTGTTCATAAAAATCTAATGATTATAATATCATGGTATAGAAATGTCCTCCAGTAGGCTCACGTTGAAACAGGTCTGCATGTTTTAATGACTTCATGTGGTGCCGTTCCATCGATTTTTTAAATTAAGATTTTCAGTTAACCTTTCAAGTACCCATGGTTTGTTACAAAAACGTTTTCCTTTAATTAGCTCCTCGAAAAGGTAAGCCTAGTTGATGAGATAAAGTAATCATACTTCAACAGATTCTTAAAAATTGGTTGGTTGTTTAATGTTATGTTCGTTGGAGAATTAAAGTAGTTCATGAGCTGATAGCACTGAGTTAGTAATTTGAAAGTTATCTGTGAAGTAAATTTTTTCTTCGGGACATACATTGATTTCTGAAGCGATGGCAATATTAAGAGAAAAGTGTAGATTCATTTTGGAGCACAGTTAGTACTAGAGCTATTTCTATAATTGATATTATATAAAGATTTGTGCTATCAGGATTGATTATCATTTCCTTATGGTGTCTAATTCTTAATCTGAAGTTCTTATTATATAACTAGCCGCTGCGCGGCCAGCCTTCGCCTGGCTTTTAAGTGTACCAGAAAAATACCTAAACAGAACACCAAACATTAAATTTGAAAACTGCACAGAATTTTACTCTGCAGAACAATTTTATCGAAAAAGAAACAAACAACAATGGAAAAAAAAATCAGTTAAAAATGCATTACATATAAAAAGCATACAACGAAATAAGCAATATCCCTTAATACAAATATTAATTATCCTAATAAATAAAAAAAATAACCAACTTCCCTTTGCAAAATCTTAAGAAGTCAAATGGTATTAAAAAGATTAACAACTTAAACAGATTAAAAAACATCATGCAAAACTTTTTTATAATTAAAATTATATATAATTAAAACATAATATTACAATGAAATAAGCAATATCCCTTGATACAAATGTTAATTATCCTAATAAAGTAATTAAACAATTTACCGTTGCAAAAAGAAACAGCTTTTTAATTTCTTAAACTTTTCAGTCTCTTAAAAACAGTAACATAAGAAATACGATGAAAAATTGCTGCCAAACCGAAATTTTTAAAAGAATAAAACTATTCAAAATGATGCAATTTCATCAAAAATCTATCAACAACAATAAGAAAGGAAAATTGTTGCCAAAACTACATTTTAAAATATCTGAGATGTGAGAAGTGTATTCGGAAGCTTCATTTAAAAAATTTTAAAAAAATACAAAATATTATTATTTTTACAAAATTCTTTTTTTAAAAGGAGTCGAAAGGATTAAAGTTCAACGTGTCAAAATCAAAGGAAAATAAACAGCACATTTTTTAAAGTTAAGTTCTTTTAAAAAACATTCCGCTGAAAAGCTGTTAAGCTCACCTTCTTAAATAAATTCGTATTTAATCGATTTATTGAAATACGAAATTTATTTTAAGTTCGTAAAATAGCTAAGTGTCTACGCTTCCCGACGATGTAAAAATGAAATGTATAGAGTGAAATCTCGCCTTCCTGTAGCCCATTATGTCTCAAAATGACGCGATTTGGTCACAAAACATAAAATAAAAAAAATTCTAATTCGAATTTCGAAAAAATCGCTTCGAGGGGCACTGGCTCTTGTGTAGATACACCTATGTACCAAATTTCGTGGCTCTGGGTCTATTAGCTTACTCGCAACACGAACGAAAGACACACACACACGCGCACACACACACACGCACACACACACACACACACACACACACACACAAACACACACACACACACGACTCTTTGTTTTATTATGTGTAGAGATTAGTCGTTAAAATTTCATATATTCTCTACATCGAGTATCGGAATGTATGTCATATAGCTCTCTTTTATTGGAAGCATTACGATGCCAATTCAATATTATCTAGCTCTTGTACAATAGCTTCGAAAATAACTGTGCCTATTTTAAAAAAATACTGTGATGCATCAACATGCTCTCAGATGGAGATCACTTCTAGTATGATGTAAGACATATACATTCGACATGATATAAATTAAATTTTCAGGAATTCTCGACAATTCCTATTGATTTATTCTGGCTCTATATTCCGAAAGTCTTGGATTTAGTTTAAACGAATAGCTTTTCGTTGTAATGCATTAGCCTTATCAGAAGGAAGAAATAAATTTAATGTTGAAATCCAGGGCTGAAAAATTTTCAGTTAATCAAAAATTCAGAGTTAATCAGTCTTTGGGAAACAAACTTGAAATACACATAGGGTTTCACTTCGATATCTGTATTCGCATATTTAATGAAGCAATTTGAAAAACTACCGTATGCATATTGCAGTTCTGATTTTAATGCAAAAGAAAGAGTTAATATAAAATTAAAATCAAGAAATTTAAGTTTTTTGTCGTGTTCCGAAAAGTTCTGTGTACAATAGTATAGAACTATAGTGATTTTTTTCTTTTTTCTTTTCTTTTCTTTTCTTTTTTTTTTTTAACTGAGGGACATTTTTTTTAATACCTGGGATACGTAATGAAAATATTAACTTAAATAAAGTAATAAAAACAATGTTTTAAGGATTATATTGAAAAAATTTCTTAAAGAGACTATATAAAACAATATAATAAAAATGTAGTATGTTAAACAACTTAGTTTTGCTTTATTGTAAATAAAGCATTTACAAAATAAGTTACTGTTTTCTTTAAAGTACTCATAACAGCTGGAATATAATTGCTCGTTGATCCAGAAAGCCATTTAAGTACAAAGTACTCCATACCTAAGGTTTCTACATGGTAGGAACTACAAATATGTCTGCCATTAACTTTTTTTAATCCTTATGCAGACCATAACATCTATATTGTTGCGTGCGTACGGGTTCGTTATGGATTGAATGCACAAGTCGTAAAAAGTTAACAAAATTTATTCTTTCCAAAAGAAATAAATAAAAATGCTGAAATATTTCTTCGGAGATATTCGCACAATATCACAATATCTCAAAAGTTTAGCAAAAACTCAGTTCAAAACAGATAAAATAATTCTATCTCACTGCGAAATTGCTACAATCAATAACAGCATTAAGTAAACAAACAGCAGTTTGCTTTTTACAGCTACAACTACAACAACAACTCCTGAGATGAGGTGTTTAAATTCCGCTTTTATAAGCTTTTTAATTATCACTAGAACAATCTCGATTTTTCTGGATGCAACAGTAATTACGAGATATTTATTTATTAAACATTAAATGTACTCACTCTTTTATTTTTTTTCTTATTTACTTATTTTGACGTAGCTTTCTCTTCAAAAATCGTCTGCGTTGCGCGGGAAATATAAAGCAATTTTAATTGCAATTCTAAATAAATAGCCAAATGAATGTGAAATTCGTAACAATATTATGAAGATAATGTCAGATTTCGTGTTATCGAGAAAGAAATGGGAAGAGTATAATTTCAGCGTCATTACTTCAATTTATCGAATATTCTATCTAATCAAATAAAAAAAATTCAATTTTTGAGAAATTTTAATATAATCTAATTTGTAAAGCATTTGGCTGAAGAAACGCACATTTTGAATTCTCGAGAAGTTCAAAGAAATGAAGTTTGAGTAATCGAAGTTCTATTGTATGTATAAATAAATTCGCCATTTTCTGAGGCAATTAATTAGTGTCAAACTATAAAGCCACTGATAATATCAAAACTCCACAACTATTTCTGTAGCTGGATGCGTTTTTACAGCTAGTTTAGATTCTGTAATTGGTTCAGGTTTTTACATTAAACAAGTGTTTCTTACGTCTCGTTGAAGAAAGAGACGAATCTTTATCGGCTGCTATAGTGCTCTTGAAACATTTCTTGGCATAAATGTTAGAGGATGTTGTGAGAAAAGAACACGGAAGGTCTTTGTAATTTTAATAAAAAAGATAAGCAGATACTTTGTATTCGAAATGTACAAATATAAATTTACACATGCTTTTTCTGAAAAACTAATGAACAGATTTTAATCAGATTACATATAAATATACATTTACGAGTATAAGAGATGTAACTTTCACAAGTCATCCTATGTACACATGATTATGAGTAAAGCTTAAGTGCAGAGGTATTTATCCTTGGTTATCCATAATAAAAGCATTCGAAATGGCTCAGCTGCAGTTAGGTCAGATAATGAGGACTTTACTATGTTAAAAATTGCTATGACAATGTCAGTCTTAATGCTTAGAATAAATATCTTTTCTTCTTCTTTTTCCTGAAGCTAAAAAATATGCAAATATGTAAAAATGTTTATACCAGAAGTCACAGGAACCAAGTGCAAATGGTTGTAATAAAGCTTTGAGAACTCTTCATGTTCAAGAGCTCACCGATTCAAAAGTTCTAAAAATTATTTAGTGAAATATAAGGTTCCAAACTTAAATTTTAAGATTAGGTTAAAGATTAAATTTAAAAGTTCTCCAATGGTTTTTAGTGTTTAACAAACATATTGCGAGTCTTCAGATTTCTTTCTTTTCGGAGAACTTAACCTAGCATAGTTGAACATCCTTTCGAAGGCGACTTAAAGTTCATATTTCCTAAGGCACGAAAACTATTAACAATCCTTAATACTATAATGTATGTCTAATTCTATTGTCATGAAAAAGGTAACATTGTTGAAATTTTAAAATGCTTAGTGGCTTTGATGAAGACCGAAAAAAAGCTTAAAAGCTTAACTGTGGAGCTTATTTATTACAATTTTCAAGTTTATTTTGTATAGTCATGTTGTAAAATAGAAAGCCTGAAAAAGGGTGTCGATGTAACGGCATCGCGGACCACCTGCCCCACCCCGGCGACAGGTGGTGAGTGGTAACGGAAACCCGTCTGCTCACGCGACCTCACCCCCGTCTCATTTGGAAACTTATTCTTGTAGTTTATTTGCTTGAAAAAGTAAATACCATTGTAGTACTACAAAAAGGTACAAAAAAGTACCCAATCTTTCATAATTCTTGTTTTGCTCTGAGAAGACAGATTTCTGCTTCAAAACCTTATATATCAGCTGCAGTATTTAAAACGAAATTATTAGATACATCATATTTAAAAAGAAAATAAATTACTTTTCGTTTTTAAGTATTCCCATCTACTAACCATTTATTCACAAAAGTGTATTTAAAGAAATTTAAGTAGTTTTTATACTATGCGATGTTTTATCATCATGCTATACATTATTCGGTGCAGTCATTATCAGCGTAAGCAAATAATTACATCATAACCGGTATATATAATATGTGATTTTATTAAAACAGTTATCATTTATTATATTGATGATATGATTTTTTAAAACATTATGACTTAGATAAGCAATAATATTACAAACGATATTCCTATTATAAGTCAGATATTTAATAATATTGCACAAATATGTATAACTACTTTATTAGCGGTATTTGAAATAATTAAGAAGTATAGTGACCTCAAATACTTCATTTAACACTCATTTTTTAAGTTTTTAAATTAAGCAACAAATCGCTATAAAAGATTAAAAAGAAAGAGAAAAGAATGATAAAAATTGTTAAGAAATATTCAATAGTTTTTCAGTCTGCAAGTTCATTGCGCTGAAAATGAAAGAATCACTTTAATTTGAAAGGCAAATAAATTAGAGATCTTACATTCAAGACATGACAGTTTACGAATTGAAGGAGAATGATTAATGTTGTAGTAGAGTTGTGTAATGTAAAGTAAGATTAATAAAAACTATAGTTTAGGTATGGCGGATATATTCTTTGCAGTGAGAAATTTTTTTGTTCAAGAATATCATATCATAGTCATCGTTTTCCTTTCTGTTATCGCAAAGAATTTTCGGTATCCTATTTTAACAGAAATATCTATTTTGACCCTTCCCGAATCCATATGGACGATTTTTTTTTCCCGTGACTTTTGTACGTGCGGACAAAATAAAGGACTGTGTTTTCCTATAAATCCTATAATAAAGGACTGTGTATAGCACAATGGGCTTAAGGTGGATTCAAAAAGGATTTTTTGTAACCTTTGTACGTACATACATATATACGTACGTTTGTATTTCGCATAACTGAAGAACTATTAACAGTAAAATGTGAAAATTTCATTTATGAGACTGTTATAACAGTTATTGTGCACCTCCACTTTTTATTGCAATCGGCAGAGCCAAAAGTATGTACATATATATATGTGTGTGTGTATGTTGGTATATATATCCCCCTTAACCTTCTTGAAAGTCTTTACCCAGCCTTTACTTTCGCAATCGTTGGTCGTAGTCATATACTTCCAATTACAGAAGTGTTTTAAATAAGGAACAATTTTGCGCTCGTTATGGCAACTAAAGTTAGAAGAAGTTTGACTCCGGTACGATAAAAAGTGACCTTGATATATAATAGCAAAATTTTGGACTTCGGACGTCATTTTCAACTTGCCTTGAGAGACTGTTTAATTAAGTTAGAATAATTCGAGGAAACAAGTGTAAATGAAGTGCACCAAAAAATTTATATAATTTCATAGGCTGCACGAGGAAGTCATGTGGTGTTCAGTTCAGATTTGTGAATTTCGCGGCCTCGTCATTTCTTTTCGACGCAAATGCCTGATTTGTCTTCGGCACAACTCTTATGTTACATTATTCCCAAAGATACACATTACTGCATTTTTGTGTTAACCACATGCTATCAGACAGAAATATGTATCTTTAGCGATTACCAGTAAATTTTAGTCAGTAATTTCTTTCAAAGATACTAAATATAATACGATGCTTTTATTTAGGTAGTTATATGAAATATAATAATTTTGAAATTTTTCATTACTGAAATTGATTGACGTGTAACTTTAATAAAAAAATTACATAAATGTTTTTCTGTAGAAACATTTAAAGTAAATGTGACCAAACTTCGTGTCGGTAAGAGCCACCTGTTGGATTTGAGAGTAGCAACTAGATTTTCCAAAAGCTTTCACAAGAAAGTCTAAGCTTTAAAGATTTTCTTTACAAAATTAGTTGTTAGAATCAGTACAATTTTTGAATAACATTATTAAGTTTCTTAACGAATTAGAAATGAAATAAAGTAATTACGTTTGGATATTTATCATTCTAAGTTAACTAATAACTTTCTAAAAAATGAAATAAATTAAGCATTTTCTTTTGGACATGAAAGACATAGTTTTAGTTTACCTTACTTCATATATACTATAAGATATTTCTCCCGCCTTCTTCGCATGCCTTCGTGATGTAGTGGTCAGCACGCTCGACGCTTGTTCGAGAGCTCCGTGGTTCGATTCCCGGCGAAGGCGTTGCTCATTTTTCATTCTTCTGCTTCCAAAAATATCCTAATGTCTCTACAAGAGGTGCCCGAACTAAAAGGTTGTGGATGATGATTCTCCCCCACACAATTTGGCGATTGGGGTCCCTGATCCCCAGTCGCCCTTTAAAAGGAGGAGTATATAAGGTATTTCTTCCCCTTCTTCGCATGCCTTCGCTGTGTAGTGGTCAGCAATCTCGACGCGTATTCGAGAGGTCCGTGGTTAGATTCCCGGCGAAGGCGTTGCTCATTTTTCATTCTCCTGCTTCCAAAAATATCCTAATGTCTCTACAATACATGTATTTTATTTGTATAAGAACGGTACCACTCGCCTGCAATAGCCACGCTAAAGCCCAACCCTGATCTATAGTTTAGTAGATCTATAGACCTAGTAGATCTATAGATCTATAGTTTGTTGATTGCTGCTACCTATGATACCAGGGTATTTACCATCAAGCGACTTGACACGTTTTGCCTTTCTGCGAGGGGTGAGAGCTTTCATTGAGCATTCAATAAAATCATTGCATAAATGAATCAGTAAATAATCCAAAGATTTCTTTCGTTTGCCCTTTATCATCTATATGTCTTATGCTTTATACCTCAATGGGACTTGAAAGTTCTGTTGAAATTTTCGTTCAGTCGAAAAGAATATTTTAACAAAAGTTTAAAATATTAAATTGTGAATTTTAATCCTAAATTTAAATGTCTAAATTTCAATTTTCATGAAAACAAATAAAAAATTATATTACTTGTTTAAACATCTATACAACTAGCAGATATATACACTGTATAAGAAAGACAGTATAATGCGATAGTTAATGATTTAAATTTGCCTGGCATGTATATTAAATATTGAAAAAATGCATTGCATAAAAATACTGAAAATTGAAACACTTCAGTGCCTTTATATCCTTTTCATCATATTTACTCTTTTTATTTAATGCATCATTTTGGGCATAGAGATTTAAATTTATAACCCTGTGCACTAGATTCCGTAAAGATTTTAATTTTGTATAATCAACTTATTTTGCATCCTTTTCAGTGCCTTTAATACTGTCATTTGAGTTATAATTTGGAAGACAAAAAATTTTAATTTATGTGTTCTATGTATTATATCCCATTAAAATGCTACAATTAAACGCTGCAGTATTCTTATAAACTCGTCATTATAATAATATTCTTAGATATAAATTATATAATATTCTTATAGACTCGTCATTCTTATAAACTCATTTAATAATTTGCAACATGATTGTTTAGATGCCACAAACATGTTGAAAGTAAGCACTCTAGTATTTTTATAATTTTGCAAATGTGTTTACTATTATTGCATTAAAACACTAATACACTGGCTCTAACACTTTTAACTAGACAACAGAAGGTTAACGAAGCCACTCTTTATAATTAGATTCACAAGACAACTGGGAATTATTTTAATATGATGAGAGAATTAAAAAAAAAAGCCTTCCTGTTCGCAATTACCTTCTCTACCAGAATACAAAATCGTAGTCTTAAAGATTTAACTTCCGCCTCACGAAACTGAATTTATTAAGTCAAGCATCACTAAAGAAGGATTCTGAAGTTTGATACAAAAATGACCCCTTTGAGTTGAATGGCCATGACCGTTCCCTTGAAATTGTTTGTAATGCTCGTATCCCTGCTAAAACAACGGTTCTGCTAAACGAGGCGCGTGTCGGGTAGGAGACCGTTGCAGGCCCGAGGGCACTTTTCGCAAAAGGCAAGTAAAAAATAAAGCTTCCCCAACAAAAGGTGGCGTGCGTAGACTAAGCTGTCTTCCGCCGCCTCTGGCTGTATTAGCTTACTAGAGGCCCCCAGGAAGACCCATGACCTGTTTTCGATTAATACTCTTACTTTTAAGACTACTAGCACCGAAAGTTATTAGGTTCTATCTTAAACGCCCATCACAGCAATTACCTGAAAAGGTTTTTCTTTCGTTTTTCACCTTAATAAAGGACAAATGTACAAATTAAAAGCGGGAATCTCATCCCTAGTCTAATTCCTAAAATCATAAATATTTCATTTCTAAGAATTCCTCAAACTGTTTACTTTACTCATTTGATTTTTTACACTTCTGTTACAGTTAAGTCCATTGCGATTACGTATAAGATTCTTATAAGATAAATATAACATTCTTATAAGATACAAGATTCTTATGAAATAAGTGTAAGATTCTTATAAGATAAAATAAAAGAAATAAGATTCTTATATGATAAAATAAGTATTCTTACGTATATGATTAATATAAGATTCTTTCTCATTAAATTAAGGCCGTTGCAGTTATGTTATAATAGATCAGAAACAGCCAAACTGAGGCTTGTGCGCCACACGTAGCTCTTTGACAAGTCTATGTGGCTTTCGAGTCATATGGTGATCTTTGATTGGTTAAATGCGGATAGAGTTATAATAAGCAATGGATTTATTTCTGAAGTATAATTTTAAATTGAAATATTATGTCCCGGCACGTTTTTCCTAACAATGAATAATCTATTTTTTAAAATTATAACCAGCGTGCAATTTTTCACAGCGTGTTGTATGATTTAATAAACAAAATAATAGTATGAAAAATGACAAATAATTACGCTTCTGGTCATTTAATATCGCGGTGATACAATTTTTAGAAGTAATCGAAGTTGTTGCGAAAGGAAAGATATATAATTCTATCATATAGAACGTTAATGCGAGTTGAATCATAACTTCTGCTGAAGTGGTAAAAAGCATATGAAAATAAAAAAAAGTATGTGGTTTGTATCTAAGAAGCAGATTTTCAGTCATTTAAGGTGTGATCTCTATGGGTTGATATTTACGTGGAGACAACTGTTACACTTTTAGGCAAAAATTGTGTTAACTTAAAAATTAAAAGTTTATTTTAGAACAATTTCTGTATTTTCTTTATTCTAAATTTTTCTATTTAGAACATTTCAATCTCTGTGCAGTTTTCCAGACGTGTTCTTTCCAGAAAAAGAGTTAATCCTCAGTCATTTAAAAAGCTTTTTACATTATAATAAGGACCATCCTAGATCCTGTAAAAATCAGTTAATAATAATTAAAAAAAATCTGAAATCTTTTAGATTTTATATTACGTCGACTGATGGGCGATTTATTTATTTATTTATTTACAGACACATACATGTTTCAAGAGCATTTGGCTAGCCCCAAATTGTTCTAAAAATATTAAAAGCAGCGTATCTTTAGAATTTCCAATAGACAGTCTCGCGAGCTGGAGATAAAAATGTTTTATTCCTTACAGTTTTGCTACTGCTCGTTCTGAAATTGTTGAGTGTTTTAATCAAAAATTCTTTAAAGTTTTACAAAATAGGAGATAGACAGTACAAAAATTCCAAATGCGGACTTCCGGGTGCCCATGTTCGGATGGAGGACTATGTTATTCAAAATTTGATGACTCTAGATACCATTGTTCTTTTCACAGCGCAAAAAACATACATGCATTCATGTAGATTTTTCATCATTTAGTTTCTTTAACCCATTAACTGCCAGGATCCCCATTTGGGGATTTGTCTTAGTGGCGAGAATTTGGTAACTTTAATTAGGTTGGCAACAATAGCTACTTTTTTACATGGTTGTTTAAACCTTTCTCAAGCTTTTGAATGAGTCGGTGAATAGTAGTTATTAAATGAGTGAGCTAAAGAATATTACTTGTGAAAAGAAGTAAAATTTTTGTGAGTTTCAAGATTTCAATATTTTCAAAACATCATATTATTAACGTCATATTGTCATATTATTATGTGCATCATTTCCAACTCCTGTGTACTGCCTTGTTCTCTAGTGGTTTTAGAATACATTTACTAACTATTTATTGTCAATGTGAATTTTATTTTCCGGTGAGGGCTACTTGAATGTCGATCCCCATTTTGGGCTCTTGGGAGATTTCATCTATATTCCACTTAGATTCCTATTTCCAGTCTCTATGTTAATATAGACACCCAGAAATCAATGTAAATTGTGAGGAAAAAATTTGTCAGTTAATGGGTGAAATATAATACAGGGGGATAACATTTGGTGGTAACAATATGAAAGTGATTTGGGTATTTAAAGTGATTCGATGCTAAATGCCGTTTTGAGACTCTAATAACCCTTCTGGGCTAATATTTATAATAACAAGCAAATACTGGTTTTATGATCTGAAAAAAAGGGGGGATCAATATATCATAAGAAAATTAATTTGTATATGGTAAGAACTTTTTTCCTTAAATATTGTGTAAAAGCAATAAAAATTGTTTATTCAAATTTACTAATAACTATTTTAATTAAAAACTTTTGAATCCTTGTTAATTTTTTGAAGTACTCCTTTCTATTCAAAAACCATTTTTTTTTAAATAAGTTGTAGTGGTATCAGGTATTTTTTGAAACCAGGAGAGAGGGAAAATGAGCAATGCCCTCTCCGGGACTCGAACCTTTCGAATACGCGCCGAGCGCGCTGACCATCACACCACGAAGGCATGCTAAGAAATAATATCTATAATTATCAATATCATAATAATATCTATAATATCTATAATTATCAATATCATAATAATATCTATAATTATCATCTTATTACACTGGTTGTTAAAATTAAGATTTGAATACTATTGAATAAGGGATCCAACTTTTATTTTTATTCATATGAAGTCAGAAATTTTATATGAGTGGCATATGACAACCGTCTATACGAGTTGGTGCATATGTGAAACATAAATTATTTACATACAGTTATTTTTAGGAGAGGAAAGAGAAGAGCGAAGTGAAATTAAAACTATCCAAATTAAAGATTTTAGTGAATGTAAAATTAAAGCTTTGTCTTATAATGCGCATGTATAGTTGTATTCATATGTTTATGATATACATATTTAAAAATAATGTTCTTTACAAAACAGATGCTAAAATGTATTTATTAAAGAAATTATAAAATATTTTCGCAAATGCTACTTCTGTGTCTAGTAGGACGTAAATTTTGCCATAATTTTTTAAGAGTCTATTATAACACGCATTGTATTTTTTTAACATCATTGTCCACTATTTATCTTTATTTAAAAAAAAAGCTGCGATAATTCCTATTAAGAATAAATATAAAAAACGCATAAAAAAAGCTGATACACATAAATAAACGAAAGCAAGTTACGCAGATAAAAACAAATGTAGATAATACTAACTTTAAAAAAAAATCAAATTTAAATTTCATTGTGGTCAGCTCT
>KK114638.1:258321-268581 GCA_000611955.2 Stegodyphus mimosarum
CGCATCACCAGGATTCGAACGATGGACCTCTCGATTACGCGTCGAGCGGGCTGACCACTACAACACGGAGGCCTGTGAAGAAGGAGGGAAAAATACCTTGCATACTGCCCCTTTTAAAGGGCGACTGGGGATTAGGGAACCCAATCGCCAAATCCTGATGGTGAAGAATCATCATCTACCCCTTTTTTTAGTTAGGGCACCACTGTAGAGGAATTAGGTTATTTCGAAGCAGGAAGACGTGAAAAATGAGCAATGCCCTCACCGGGATTTGAACCACAGATCTCTCGAATACGCGTCGAACGGGATGATCACTACACCACGAAGGCATGTGAAGAAGGCGGGAGAAATACCTCATAGTGTTACAGAAGAAAATTCAAAATAAAAATTAGTATTGGAAAATTTACTACTTTCCTTGCTTAGGACTAAAATTTTCTGTCATTAATCACAAATTGTCATTAAATATAATCATAAATTAATCTATTATTATTATTTTACACTTATAGTCATTCCGAAATTTATGAATTACTAGTGAGTTGTTTGAAAATATCAATCATTAACTTAATTATATATATTTCGTCACGAACTTGAACAAGAAAGGATTCGTGATAAAGCGGTACCTAACATTTCACGAATCAACATTATTACAACTATTTATACGTGGCATATTAATAGATGAAAGAAATACAGGTGAAGAAAATAATAAACTACAGAAAAAAAAAGTCAACTGAAAGATTTTGTGAAAACTATCAATCATCAAATGAAATACTAAAAGCGTAAAGAGTTGTTAAAATTGTTTTAATCTTAAGCCTACAAAATAAAATGTTACGCTTCTACTTTCAAATTACGGATTCTTCAGTTCATTTCTTAAAGAACTATAGACGCTAAAACACTGATTCTAAGAGTTAACACTGCCTTTCTTTATAAATATATATAGATAGATTCTAAAGTACCAGTGCCGATTTAGTATGAGTTTTACTGCAGCGGTTTTCGACTGATAAATCACATATTAATACAGAGTTTTACAAAAAGTCTCTGACACAGTTATTAAAAAGAATAGACGGTTGAACTCAAAAAGTTTAGGGCTTCTATCAAAGCACTTCTATATAAGCTCTTTTTGTGGCATAGAAAATGTCAAGGCTATAATTCACTTCTTGCCGTATGCGATTTAGCATGTCAATACATTCACAGTGGTTATCGCATTGGTTAATTCTGGATTTAGAATATCAACACTCATCACTTTTGTCTTATAAACAATGTCTTTCAAATATCTCTAGAGAAAAACAATGTCTGGTCTGAAAACGTTACCTGTTTCAAATAATTCGTTCGTGTTTTTATTCCAAAGGGGCTTTGTCCCTGAAGGACTATTGTTTTCGTTTTGCGATTTTGCGTTGAATCACTCTGAATATCCGTTTCACTTTTCAAATTGTTGCCACCAAATATTTTCACCCTGTATTATATCTAAAGAAATTAAATAATGAAGAATCTGCATAAATATATACATGTTTCTCGCTTTGTGTTAAAACGACGGTACCTAGAGCCATCCAATTTTGAATGACGTAATCCTGCTGAGAATATGGGTATCTGGAAACCCAAATTTGGAATTTGGATTTTGTTCTATTTTCGATTTCATATTTTGTAAAACTTCAACGAATTTTTTATTAACAAACTCGAGGATTAGAATGCGAGCAATGGCAACGTTGCACACAAAAAGCATTTTGATCTCCAGCGCGTGAGACTGTGTATAGGAAATTCTAAAGATATGCTCAGTTTAAAATTATTTTGCGATATTGTTCTTGAACTCAATTTTTTGGCTTAAGTGCGAAAAACATGATATTTAATCAATAAAGGTAACACGCAAAATGTTAAAAAAACGCCCCTTTCGACGTAATTTAAAATCTGAAGCATTTAAGATTTTTTTTTTTTTTTTTTTTTTTTTTTTTTTTTTTTTTTTTTTTGCTGGTGAAGGATATTTTATCTGAAAGGTGTATGTTTCTGGTAATGTGTTCTGAAATTTCTGTAGGGTAGTACTATTTATAGATTCGCTCTGGTTTACAGACTCGTTTTGGAAAGGAAGAATGACATTTTTTGAGTTATCTAAGAAATACTGCAAGCAGTTTATTTGCATCTTCAATATTTTCCGATATTTTAATAACTGAAATGCGTCACAGACTTTATGTACAATCTCTCTCTATATAATGTGGCAATGCAACCGGAATAAGATGTGTAATTATTCACTGAATATTCTCTTCATTAGTATTAACAGATCACAATTTTTCTCCTGAAGCAGAAAAGTTTTGTTGGGGTAAACATTTTGTTAGTTATATTTAATATTTGATGTATTTTTGAAAAGAAAGTCCCTACAAAAATAGTTTAAAATCCTTTAGTAGAAAAGTCTTAAGGATTACTGCAGTTACACTTGCATTTATTCACAATATTTCTTCGTTTAAAAGCCTCTGAGTCCTTACGCTCTATATGCCAGTTCTTTCACGAAATGGTATAAATATTTCGGAAACTCATTTCTGATGCAAAATAACTCCCTGTTATCAAATTTTGTCTTCAAAAACAGCTCATCGGTGTTTGCTCATTGATGTAGAAATAAATCTAAAAGACACTCTGATTATGAAAGCAGGGTCTTGAATTCAAGCGAACCTGTCAAAGGGTCTTCTTCAAAGTGATCTTTAAAATTAGTTAAAGTGACAAGTGCTTTTCAAAAATTGTGGGTTGTATAGAGTCTGATATCTTCCTGTGATGATACCAACTATGATCCAACTCTGAAGACACATACTACACGTATCTTTTCTTTTCTATGAAAATCTTGGACTTCTTCTCAACGTTCTTATAAAGATATATATCTCTAGATAAATTAGTCACATCCCCTAAGATGCCGTGGCTCGCAGTTTAGGAACATTTGCTTTGTTTTGTTTAAATAAAATATTGAATTCTCTATACTTCTCCTTCTCAACTATACAATAAAATACTAAACAGAAAACAAGGGAGAGCTTCGCAGAAAACTTTATAAGTGATGGGTTAAATTAGATTATTCGTATATGGCAAAACACACTAGGGGTACTTGTCTAAGGAAAGCGATGCCTTCGTGAAGGACTTTCTAAATCAAGTTGGCTCTTATCATGTTTTACACATGGTAAACCACAAAAATCAACCCTGCAGCCAACAAGTTCTCTTGAAGTCGAACCCAGATGAAACCCTCAGTATTCAGTGTTCTTAACCACACAGCCACTGGCGAAGCCGATTTTTGAAGGAATACTGATAGCATTCAGATGGGGAAAATCTCGAGTTTACATGTAGCCAGCTCATTTTCTGGAATTCAAGCCGCGTGTCGAATTACCTGGGTTGAACTATCTTATACGCTCGGCCCCGGATACCACTTCAGTGGAAAGTCACGTCACAGAGAATGGGCGTGCCCGTCGTCATCTTGGAATCACGTGACAACCAGAAGGGGCGCAGACGGGTTTGAAAGACAACGTAGTATTTTTACTTTTTGTGGCAATGATAATATTTTTTGAAGTCTTTATTTTTGGAGGCAACAACGAATTTTCTTTCTGTTCTATGGCAACATCTTCTTGAAGCCCGTGTTTGGGATGACATCAGTTTTAATATATTTTCCATTACTATTTTTTTCACTAACACGTAATTATTTTTAATAGCTAGTACGTCATTATTTTTCATTATTTAATATCTTACTCTTTTTAGTTGATTATATTATTTAATTTCATATAGCAATTTTTAATGAGTAAATTTTATGTAATTTCACGAGTTTTAAAAATAGCCTTGCTTCATTGCCAAATAGTGAAATATTTGTTATGTTTCACATACGATTGCATTTTATATCCTTAATCCTTTGAGGTTTCTTTTCCTGCATCCCAAGTAAGTTTTCAGGTTTGGCGGAAGTTATTTGCGGATAATTTTGATGTTACCATGTTTTCATAAACCGTTGTTTGGGGAAGATCTTTATCGATAGTCTTTTGAAGACTTTAAATTTATTGCTGCCATTATGTACATATATTGCTGCACTATGTACATATACTGATTTTTATTTTCCTATTAATCTTTTACATTCCCTTCTATGGAATTGGGAACAAATTTTACTAAATAAGCTGGGTTAAAAGTTTCCGTTATCGACATGGGAATACGTCAGTGTAAAAGAAAATTAATCAGTCACAGCAGTATACTAAGATAAAATTCCATTTCTTTTCTAAATTTCTCGTTGAAAGTGGTAGTGTTGTTGAAAAGGAATCTTCGAAACGTGTAAAAAATTATTAAATCAACCAATCTAATTTAGAAAAAATTATTCCCAAGTCCTTAGAAGGCAATGTAAAAGATAAGTAAGAAAATGTTTGAAAAGTCAGTGATTTGTAGTGACTGCAATATCAAAAAGAAGTAATATATTTAAAGTGTTCAAAAGGTTACCAATAAATACCTTTCCAAAACAACGGTTTATGAAAACACTTTAAGATCACATTTATCAGCAAATAACTTCCGCCAAAACTGAAAATTTTATGCTTGAAAATTTACTTGGGATGTAGGAAAAGAAACATTTAAGGATTATAAACGAAGATACTAATGTCAACTTTCCGAAATTAAATACACGATATTTCAGGAAATATTCACTTATTTTCTAACGTGTTTATAATTTTGTCAAATCATTGCAATGAGCGTATGTGATGTACGAAATGCATTTGAATGCAAAAAATAACAACTATTTCACTATTTGGCAATGAATCAAGGTTATTTTTAAAACTCCTGCAATTTCATTAAATTTATTCATTAAAAATTACTGTATTAACTAAGTAATAGAATCAATAAAAATAGTGAGAGATTCATTAGTGACAAATAATGGTATGCTAAATAATTAAAAATAATCACGTGTTAAAGAAATAAAATACTAAAGGAAAGTAAATTAAAACTGATGTCATCCCAAACACGTGGTTCAAAAAGACGTTGTTATAGAAGAGAAACAAAATTTATTGTTGGTCAAAAAATAAAAACTGTAAAAAAATTATTATCGTTGTTTCAAAAAGTAAAACTATTATGCTTGATACCTTCAAACCCATTCTGCGTCCTTCCGGTTGTCACGTGATTTCAGGATAGCGGCGGCCACGCCTATTCTCTGTGGCGCGACTTCCGTCGGACGGTTACTCCCGGTTACTACTCATAGGATGGCGAAAAATACACTTTATTAGGTGTCTCTTTTTGCCTCTAATAAAAATAAGGTTATTGTTAAAAACGATGCCGTAGATTAAATTTAAACTTTTCAATAAGTAAATTTGGAGTTTCAAGAAGAAAACAAATCCTCTCCCCTTAGTAATTTATTTCAGTAGTTTCAAACTCCAATCGCATGCTACCCGAATGCTCAATCTGAAAACAACTGACACACCAAATTTTTTTTAACAAAATTAAAAATTTTTAAACGATGTAAAACATAATTTTAATAATGTTTTAAAATTTTTATCAAAACATAAATAAACAATAATAATCATATCGCAAGAAGAAATTCAAACTAAATTTAATTTTCTATTTAAAATATAAAACTTGGTACCCGCAAGATACTTTTGTTGATTACATTTTGTAATTCAAATATACTGATAGTTAATATTAGATTTATACACTGACATTTCTTTCAAATAATTCTAATATGTTGATAGTTTAATAAATTGATTTAATTTAAACTAAAAATAAAATAATTATAAGAAACATTTCAAGTTTTCAGAGAACATTTATTGGGCTCGAAAGAATTTGAGAATAAATAATAGCAACCTACTTTGACGTCAAATTTTTCTCCAACGCAATATCAGTTTGACATTTGATATTTCGATTCTGACAAAGTTATAACAACTGATAAAGTCTTGAAGAGAAATTACTTGAAATTATCCTCAGCATAGACTGTAGATGCTCGTCCGCCAACCGGTTTCTTTTCTTTTAATTTTTCAATTGTGAAAAAAAGCTGTCCAGTTATCAATGCATTTCCAAATAAAGCGATTATTCTCAGTGAAAATATTTGTAACTGAGGTTATTTATTTTTTGGCAAACGCGAAAAAAGTTAATAAAATCTGTGTTTTCAAGTATTTGAATAATATTTATACCAGACAGTAAATTAATTACCTCTATTTACAGTTTTTTGGTGCGTTATGGATGTTCGCTTTTGTTGGAAATGAAAATAATGTAAACTCAGACTTGAAATAACTTGGAATTTTTTCAACTATGTAGAGCAGAAAATGTACTTAACATTTTTCCGGGTCGCATGTGAGCCATCACTGAGTTATTTAAAATCCAACACAGTTTTTCAGGGACCTAATAACTCAGGTTTAAGATCGATTATTTTGGTTTAAATCCATTTAGACACTTTGCAAGAGCCAAAATTTAAAGTTAATATGCATTTTCACAAATAGACGAGAAAAATTAAATTTTATAAATAACTCCAGTCAGCTGAAACAGCTAAAATTAGTGCTAAAAACTTCCGCTTGCAAAATATTTAAGTGCGAACAAGATATGTTTTAGGTGATAAAAATTTCGGAATAAAACTGTCCTTGAACTGTTGATGATTAATAAATGATCGCGTGATCATCGTAACAGGCAAGTCAGTTCTATCAACATAATTGCTTGAATACGAAATGAAGTTTTAATAGACAGGTTGTGAATGACGGCACCGGCTTCGAGCTGTGGGAAAGGGAAAGATGAAGATAGCTGTAGATACATATAGATTGATAAGTAGATAATTTAAAACGGGAAGCGCTTTTGAAAACCAGGAAAAACTAATAACTTTTAGATAGTCGTAATGAGCTCCTTTGAATATGAAGCAGTAATAAAAGTTTTTGAATTATAAATCATTTGCAATCAAGATAATAATTATTTATACACAGAAGAGAAAAGTGAAAAGCAGTGTAAGATAAAACAAAAGTAAACCAAAGCGAAACATAATAAGAATAAAACCAAGAAATCTCGTGTGCTTATTTTCATTTAATCGATATTCGAAGCAATGTTGATGACTAATATATTTCTTGCTTGTAGTCATATGCATCTTTCATTTTCATTCAAAACCTAAACTAACAGAAATTTGTATTTTACATGGAGGGGGGAGAAGAAGTTGACGCTCTTTACTTAAGCTCACAAGACTTTCGTAACTAAGATATATTGTTTAATGAATGGAGTTAGAAATAACATTTATTAGTTATAGTAATAATGCATATACTTACAAAATTATCAATTACTTCCATTACATAATAATATAAACAGCATTTATAAGCAGGTTTTTATATTGACATTTATGTGAAATATTAAGAAGCTTTATTTAATTCATATTTACATTGGTAATTTACATAATATTATAGTTTGAAAGATAAAAAATAAGGAAAAAATAAAAATTATTAACAATTTTTTTAAACATATATATCCTTTAAATTGCTCAATTCCCACGTTGATAAGTCACTCAGTTTGGAAAATAAAATAAAGACCTTATGAAGAATTACCAAGAATTCACAGAACTGACACTTTGCGAGGTCACGTGGGGATTACTATTATAGTGTAATGTAAGTGACGAGAAAAATGGGATTACTATTACAGTGTACGAAGTGACGAGAAAAATGGTAAGAATAGATCATCAGAAATATAAACTTTTTTTTAATAGTTAAGGTAAAAGTTGTAAAAAAATTACTGGATTTCTGAATATTAAACTCTTTGAAATGATGCAGGAGATCAACTATGTAGCAAACTGACTGTATTTGCCCCTGCATTTTTTGCATTAATTTTGCCAATTTTTTACTAATCGAAAATTGGTGCACGGAAATGGTGGAAGTTTTTCGAAGATAAGCATATGCAAGTATTAATTCTTATAGGTTATCTTGATTAGCAGAATAAGTCATTCATTTATAGGACAGATTTAAGACAGATAGATATTTCTAGAAATTTGAAAATTTTCTCAAACTAGGTATGAGTGTTCCAAAAAATTTAAACTAATAATAGTAATAAAAATAATTGGTTTTGGTCTACTTAGTGGAATTAATCTCTAGCTTTTTTGTTTTGATATATAACTCTTTGGGCTCGACACTGTAGATTCCTTGTTACAAGGCAGTTTCCTTAAAAATTTCTCCACAAAGACAACCCGCCATCTAAGCTGATAGCTCTCAAACGCTTAGCCATACTCCAACATTCTGCTTTACCCAAAAGCTTTGAATTTCATCTGCTTTGCACCTTTGTAAGGTTATATTAGTTGAGATATTAAGTAATTACATCAGTAAAATTAGAATTTCAAGAATAACATCTAAATCCGTTCGAATTTAATGGGAAACCTTCTTTACTTCTCTAGCTAGCCTATCTGCCTGTCTCATTTTTCTAATTTGTATTTTCCATGGGAAAAATAATTGATTATTTTTCCCATAAATTTTCTATGAAAATAAATGTGGTAAATTTACGCATAGAAATATAAGTACAGTACAGTTATTAGCAGTTATTAATTTACACGGTGGTAAAAAAATATGCATAGAAATACGAGTACAGTATTCAGTTATTAGCAGTTTATTACTAGTTAAAGAAAAATTATAGTGCGAGAGAAACGGAAGATAGAGATTCAGTAGCAGGAATCAGCGGAACCCCCTGCTGTATGTAAGGTCTTTGTACAAGCTAAGGAATTGAAGTCCTGTAGACAAGCGTTTAAAGTGATTCTCTGTTCTGTACTGTTTGTTTACTACTGCAGTTCATCACAGGGTCATCGTCTGATGATTAGGTTAGCTATTTGGGTGGTTCTTAACCTCCTAGAGGGGAGACAACTTACTTAATGATGACGCCTCGTTCAAAGGTCGCTACGCTTCTCAAGCATAATGGTTTCATCCATTTGTTTAGACGCCGCTGTTTTTTTCTCTTTCAGTGCCATTTGTAAAAATGAAAGGATTAAATATGCAAAAATTTTAGTGTCTAAAATAATGCATAATTTATTAAAACCAAATTTTTATTTTTCCAAGAGTAGTTCTCCGAGCGTAATTCAGCCTAATTATGAGAAAACTTCAGGATTTTCTGCCTAAAAACAGACGTAGTTTATTTATATGAGATTCGCACTCTAATTTTAAGGGGGAAATTATATCTGTGTGTGTTATGTATAGGTGTAATTAAATGTAATTTGTGCATTTAAAAGTTCATACTAATGATGACATTGAACCCAAAAATATCTGAAATATATTTTTAAAGAAAAAAAAATGATAATTTAAGAATCTTAAGTTATTTTCAATTCCAACATTTATGTCCCCACATACCGTATTTACTCCGTATTTTCAACTTTTTTTTTTTTTTTCTTTTACTAATTTTATCGCTCAAGCATCGAAAGGAGAAAATTATGCAAATAATTTAATTTCTGAAGTACTTAACAAATGTCCAGTAAATGTAAGAGCATATTAAACGAAATGTATTCATGGATAAACAACTTGTAATTATCAGAACATTATTAATTTAAAATTTCGATAAGAATACGCAGTAATATTAGAGTACCTAATAAGATATTTTCATTTCTACTTTCCTCAATCGTGAATATCGCTCCCTCTTATTGCTGTCCACCGCTACTCCCTAGAGCTCAAATCATTCAATGTTTCTGGAACTGCTGTTAGTGTTGTGTGTTAAAGCTTCCTACTCCTTGCCGTCGTCATCATCTTCTTTACTGTTGTGTCTCTTCCCAGGTGCGATGACCTTCAGATCCATAAAGAGTGTAGGCAACAATTATTATTAATCATAATAACTACAATTACTTCTATTAGTTAATAACTTCTATTTTCACTTCACCCATCGCGCAGCTGAAGTGTTGTTATGACTGAGATCAGAAAGGGGAATTACCGAGAGCTAAAAGAATAATAAAATTTTGTAATACGAAAAATTGATTATTAAAAGAACGTTGCAAGCGACTGCAAGAGCATTCGTTTTCTTGAAGCTCTTCACTATCACTGCTTCATCATTCAAAATACGTGGACCCTTAATTCAGATTCCCATCAGTTAGTAAGAAGAAAACAATCGCCGGATGGGTGAATTCATTTTAAAATTTAGTGGAGTTCGTTTTTTGAACACCTTGGAAAAATTACGTAGCTCTTTAAAAAGTTTTCAGAATTTTGTGGTAAAACGCTAAGGGAGGGAATACTCGAGTAAATTCATCATTTTCAATTTCATCAGCATATTTTTTTCGCTATGAAACAGGACTGCATAAAAAAGCGTAATTTCATTTTTTAATATAATCTTTTTTTCATATCCGTTGAGGCAGTTTGTTTCCTG
>KK114638.1:268651-292910 GCA_000611955.2 Stegodyphus mimosarum
AAAAAAAAAAAAAAAAAAAAAAGGGGGGGGGGTTGAAAATTATATAAATAAACCCCTAAGTTACAAATCTCGAGCAAATGATAAGCCTTATCGTACTAAATGTATTATTATAAATGTGTCCAATACAGCTCTTTTCATAGCAATGCTTACCCTTAATAAAAGACACGTGTGTTTCGAACCAGTGTATCAGTGCCAATGTATGCTCTGATAGTGTTAATGGTACTGTACAGTATTGATATATGGTATTTTTGCATAGTTTGGGATTGTTTAAGATTTGGCTAAAATGTCAAACTATGTTATTTTTTTAAATACGAAAATGTTGAGACATAGAGAGAGATTAAAAATTTAGTATATAATACTAATTATTGCTGTTTTATCTAATGGTGGTCTGAACACAAAGTCTGAACGTGCTTAATTTATTGATTAAACTCTTAATTGATTAAACGTGCTTAATTTATTGATTACAGTATTTATGCACGTCACACGAATAACGCTTTATGCGTGTTAGTTCTATTAGCATTCTTATTTACTTCGAAT
The DNA here is from genome assembly GCA_000611955.2 of Stegodyphus mimosarum. NCBI lineage: Eukaryota > Metazoa > Arthropoda > Arachnida > Araneae > Eresidae > Stegodyphus > Stegodyphus mimosarum. Next base: position 269,189 of record KK114638.1, read on the forward strand.
TTTTAAATTTTTTTATTTTATTTTTCATTATTTATATTTCATTTATTATATACTTTATTGAAAATAATCTTTTCCCCTAAAGGTCTAATGCGCTTTTTTTAATTTAGTTGTTTTATCGTTGAAAAGACTATGTCTTGGTCTGCAATAAATATAAGGTTAATGATGAAAAAAGACTAAAAACAAATTGAAACTAAACTTGCAGATTAGGGCAAAACTGGAGCACCGTTGATGTCAAAGGAAAAAAATGTTGAAAGTTTATTTTACAACATGCTTTCTTTGAGAAAATAAAAATGACACTTGTCGAGACGAATGATTAAACGAAATGACAAAAGATGATTGCGCTGTCTGTACACAGGCTTCAAGGAAAAAAAAAAAAAATTCCCGACAGCAATCGATTTTTGAAGCAATTATATGAGAAAAAACGTCAGTGTATTATGAAAAATTCAGAGGAATTCAGTACTTAAATCAAGTCACGTTTAACTAAGAAATTTCAAAGAAAGACGCGGAATTTGTGAACTTGAAATTAATGGTGAGAAACTATGCCGGTTTGAATTAGCTAAAGAACTGGCTTTATCTTCTGACTTTCTTGGGAATCTAGGTTACCAATTAATAGCATAAGATGAAGAGAAAATTGCTGATGACAGGGTCGGCATTGGATTGGGCGAAGATCCTGGTCCATCTCTTAACAAAGCATTTAAAGGATTTAGTTCCAACCAAGATGAAATGGCAAGAAAAATGCGACGCAGTTCAGAAGCTCTAAATTTTACGATTGCGTGACTTGGCTGTTAAAAAATGAACATCCGCAACAAAACAGGAGAAAATGCTTGGCTCTTTATTACCATTATTATTATTATTTAAATCTTTAATTTATTGCAAATGTATTGTCTAAATATTTAATAACTTGTATTACACTGTTAATATTTTCATTTATTATTTTACACCAAAAATAATGTTATTAATTTCATAGAAAAACAATTGTGTGATTTCTTTGCACCCCTCCTCCCCGCCAAAAAATTGAGGAAGGATTGGATTTTACTACTGTATATTATGTCCATAGTTTAGGGTCAGTGTAAAAAAAGTTTAACTAATTTCCTCATTTTATATTAGTCGAAATGGAGAAGAGTCATATGTTTAGACTAATACAAACTACGTAAAGTGTTTTTAAAATGTATGGGAATTAAGCTCTAGTTCAATTCCTAGAACTTATAGGTAATGCTATCGGCCAGAAACAAGTATGCAGCTATCACGTGCAGTATTGTCTAATCCGATTCAGTTCTTTGCCTAACACAGGCGATTTTTTGTAGCACTGTTTTTGCTACAAAATGGAAGATGTGAAGAGCAATAATTTTCTTTTTTGTGGAAAAAGGATGTGAACACTTCAGAAATTATTCAATATCTGACAGCAGTATTCTGTTTTCAGATATGAAAGAAATTTTTACAGGGTGTTCGAATTATAGCATAAATAGGTGGACTGAGAAGAGACCGAAGAAGTTTTGAGGAAGGCTTGCACGTCAGTTTTTTGTTGGAATGACTGTATTCAGTTAAATGGGAGCTATGTTTAAAAACTTCATTGTAAAATTGATGAAAACTGTCGAAATAAAAAAATTATATCTAAATTCCTAAAACTTTGCAAACATCCCTCGTAGTTTCCTTATTTACTTTGTTCAAAAACGAGCGTGTTATATTTTGTTTATGGTAGTTCTATTTTCAATAATATTCACTTTTTTTAATTGTAAAATATTTATATGAAAAAAATTAAACTTCTTCATTTGTGTTAATGTAAAGTACTACAGAAAGATTGATAGTATGCCGGTTTAGTATTTCTGAATATCTGGGAGGATTATAGTCCCAGCAAGTTCAGATATTTGAAGCTTCACTGCTTTTGAGGTACGTCTACTGTTGTCTTTGTGATCGGTAAGTAGATTATTAAACGCCTTTGTTGAGAAAAAAAAATCAGCTAATAATATTGCGAAACATTACTTAAATACGATTATTCAATTTTGGAAATTTTATTTTATAATTATGCGCCGTGTCGACCCGTCAGACATGTTAATCCAAATTTTTGGCGCATCTACTGTATTAATTAACTGAATTTTATTTAATTTTTTGCAAATTAAATAAAAGATGTAACTGAATTTTTATTTAATTTTTTGCAGGTAAAGAACATAACGGTAAGGTTAATTGGGTTATTTGTTTATATCAAAACATACTAAAACTGTTTCTCTAAAAGTATGAATGCCTTCGTGAAGGACTTTCTAAGGCAAAGTGGGTCATATTCACGTTGTACATGAGGAAAATCCTAAAAACGCCTATGCAGCCAACCCACTTGCCAGGATTCAAGGTACCAGTGCAGCTTCTTACCCACTTGGCAACTGATGGGCCAAGCCGGCTGGTAAAGCTAAAACTCAAGTAAAAATAGAAATTTTTATGATGTACTTTATAAAAAAAATTACTTTCACAAAGCGCTTATTTTGATAAAAAGGGGCCTTTTTATTTTATTTCATATTTTATTTTTAACAGATATCTTCATGAAGTCAGCTGTTTGTTTCGTTAATAAAAGAAGCTAGGGTAACAGTTAAGGCAATGATAAAAATATTGTTCTTGTGAGAAACAGAACTTTTGTACGTGAATACTTTAGCCCTCGAAATAAATTATTGCAAGAAGAATTTAATATTCCGTTATTCAAACTGAAACTGTAATGCTTTAATTGATGTGGATTATATTAAGTATTTTGGAGAATTTTGCACCAGGTGTTTTATAACTCAGCCTGGTTTTACTTTTTTTAAGTATTCAACAAATACTTTAAAAGGAACAATAATCAGCCAATAAACTTTAAAAATCTAAAGCTTATAAGGTATTTCTCCAGTCTTCTTATCGTGCCTTAGTGGTGTAGCGGTCAGCAAGCTCGGCGCGTATTCGAGAGGTCCATGGTTCGAGTCCCTGCAAGGGCATTGCTTATTTTTCATCTCTCCTGCTTTCAAAAAATACCTAATGTCTCTCCAAGTTCAAGTATTCAAGTACAAGATATTACAAAGGGGAAAAAAAATTCTAGCAATCTTCAACATCTTCGCTGCAAACATCTTTAAAATTCGAAAACAGGAAACCAAACTTGACTAAGCTTTTTTATTTTCCAGCTTCTACAAAACTATTAAGGATTATTCTATCATACTGGTTTACTTCTAGACAACTTTTTATAAGTAGACCACTTTGTTTCCAGAAATTGCTGAAAATATTTACGAAAAAAAAACACGAGTTTCTTAACCTCCCCCTATAAGATTCTTTTAGATAAATAGGGGTCATTCTGTGGGGTTACTTCTCTTGTGGTTTCGGAATTACCCCTAAATACGCAGTATTATTGAAGCGTGTAATTTGATGATCCCGGGAAAGCTATCATCGGGCCTGAAGGTTGACACTGAAGATTGTCAGTTGTTTGTAAATGACGCATTCTCTTTTCGAACGGCGTGTATTCTTCCCTCACAAAGATCTCTTTCGTACACCGGGGGTGGCCTAAGGAAAAAGACACGCCCCGCGCCTTCGTATTCCTATATCTTTCGAACAGAATATGGAACAAACAGGCAACTAAAAAAAAGACGACAAGATACGACGACGCGTCTCTTTTCACGAAGTTCGAGTGTCTTCTATTGTCAGGATGAACACCCGGAGCGGAGGAGCAGCGCGGGACCTCACCGTAAGCATCCACCTCATCCCTTTTGTGAGATGCGTTGAAAAGAGGAGAGGATCGGGTGTCTGTCCGGGCGGTCATGCGTGAGTTGCTGCGGGAGATAGGCCTCACAGGCGAGGGCCACCGATGGGGAATGCCGCCGATTGCGTCTGATTTCCCGTTTGGGGAACCTGTTGAAATATCGGGTGGTCGGAGATCACTTTATTACCTGTAGTTAATGAACTCAATTACAGTTCTCTTCCTTCTTGATCTTAAACGATCGTTTAATTTCGAGATGGTTTGTTCTACATTTAATGTTACTTCTGAGCTATTGCTGTAACATAGAATAATGACTGGAAAGGATACTGTGTCAGCTTTTGAACCTCATTAGCGTAGACGGCGAAAATGGCAGCTGCCATTCTTCCGCAAAAGCCGCTGTTCTGCATACAGGCATCAGGAAGTAAAATAGTTCACAAGTAATTCAATGAATTATTTAAAATATGCTCATAGTAAAATCAAGAAATTCTATTTTATATTTTTCAATATAAATGTTTTCTTTTGATTTATCCTCCTAGTATCTAAGAAGAGTATCCTGTTCGAAGTATCAAAAAGAATATCCTGTTCGAAATATCAAGAAAAATATCCTGTTCAATAAGAGTTTCATATATTAGTGTGTTAACTGGTGGGGTTATGGACACTGATAGTTCTTTCTGCGGGAACATCTTAATATGCTCCGTCAAAAAACGTGTCAGTAATCTAATGTAGATCCGCAGCAATTCGAAAAGCTGGAAACCTTCATAAGGCTGTCCATGCACAAAGTTGAGCGCACCTATACGAAGATAAATTTCTGTCGTGACAAAAACAGCTTTCAGTAGAGTGTTAGCACTTTTATGCCAAAGCGCTCCTAGAAAAGTTTTCTTTCCGTCTGCATTACGATTTAGGTTGGCAAAGTTTCTGTCTATTCTAATTGCGGACAATCTGCACTAGGCTGTGGGCACTGTAACTGGAAGTATATGTCTACTACTAACAGTTGAGAAAATAAAAGCCGCATAAGGACTTGGGTGGATGCGGTGTAATTATATAGTAAAAAGAAGGATATTTCGAAATCTTTTCGTAACCCAGACTTTGGTAACCGCTGCTGTATAGGTTGCTGAAAGTAAACACTTTAGCTTTTTAGCTTTTCTTGCACTTTGTTTGATGTGCAAGAACTGAATGAAGTGTTCCTAAATTAGCAATTTAATTTCATGACTATTTCAATTATCAATTCATTATTCTCCCTTCATAACTTTTTAAATAAATTTACTTTTCATTTCATATATAAAAGCGGTTTCGTGATTGGTAAGTAGCAACTCAGATTGTATTATTCCCAAGTCCTAATAGCATTTTAGATTCAGTATTTTTTCATTCTGAGTTTAAGTATCATTTCTGAAAAGCTTAGATAAATTTCAAAATAGTTTCGCTATTTATTTTTAAAAATTTTTACTGAAAGTAAAAGTAAAATAAATAAATAAAATGCTACAAAAATGCAGAATTCATTTATCTACGTGTTTCATGAAATTTGCTATATCATTAACCCAAAATTATGAAGAAAATTAAATATATTTGCCAAATTCAGTTTCTAATCGTCAGTGTATGAGAAGCATTGTAACTTAACGTAATAAAATTCAGTCTCCTTTTGGCAAAATTTGCTTCTGTGGTATGAAAAAAGCGCTATTTTAGATTAGAAATGCATTGAGCTTTTCGTTTGGAATCGACGCGAAAATTTAAATTTTATCATTATTAGAGCCAATTTTTATGCTAAAATGTTTTTTCCTGAAATTATCCTAAAATGTTTATTAAAATATTAGAATCATTAGAAACGCTTTAAGATTATTGCATGTAATTACGAATATGCTCTTTGAACTCAGTTCTATTTAAGTGCGCAGAAATTCTTTTTCGTAATTCAGAACGAGCACCGTAGCAACGTTAACAATGGCATCTGGAGGATACATGGTGAAAAAGGCGTTTTCAGTAAACACTGCAAAGTATTCTAATGTAAAAGAAGTAGGATTGACATCTGAAACTACTATTAAATTAGTAATTTAATTGTAATGATGAAACCGGCAATCACGCGCCAACGTACAAATACAAGCGAATACACGTTTACAAACATGTAAAAAACTTGAAAGTGTTTGTTCTTCTTGTTCTTCGAGCGTAAAGAAAGAAAAAACAAATAGTGAGCAAAGGAGCGTTTCGATACTACACATTTAGTTGTCCCAATTACCCCACATTTCAGCACATTAAAAACCATTGTACCACTGTAAATCACGACTTTTTTTTTTCAAAATCTCTGCAAGGAGTATTGGCAAATATCTTGCATTTTCTGGTAATTAAAACCCAGAATCTAAAATACTGTGAAGCATGCAGGAATATAAGATCTAGTGGTGATATACACGATGCATTCACTTATGAGTTACCATGAAATGAAAAACTTTTCGAAGTAGAAGTGAAAGTTATGTCGTTATGTTTAAGGATCAAGGTTAAGCAAGATACAAGAATGCGTACTCTATAGGTTATCGACAACTGGAGATCTAAATCTCTTACAGTAATAATTGTAAAAACTGGAATATTTAAACGGGGCTTACGTTCTCTAGAAAAAAATCCGAAAGGAACTAAATCTCTCTGCCTTTCGCTGTATTATAGGTGTTCTCCATACCTATATTTATATATAAATATTTTTTTAAGCTTGGGCTATTTTCGAGATACTTAAAAAAAGGTCGATTTACTTTAAAGAACCACTTAGTTTTGTAAAATACGATTTCTTTTTTAATTTTAAAGCTTATTTTTATTTGTTATTTATTTATATTTTAATCTGCCGGAAGAAAATAATTACAATATTTTTTTTTCGACTAAGAGAAATTTTTTAACTTTCCGTAAATAAATTTACATGTTTTGACGAAGTTATTTTTGAAATTAAGCTACACGTCGAATGGCAGGACAGTCGTATTTTATGGAACAAACATGGCTGAAATTAATGAAAAGAATTATCAGACATCATCAAAAAGTATATTTTAAGCGACTCTTCAAAAGTTCAATATTTTTCAAACTTTGGTTTTTGCTATTTATTTGCACACAGAAAAATTCTTCAAGATGTCCTAATAAATAAAATTAATTTTAAGTTGCCGTTCAATATAGACAGAATTTCATAGCTTTGCATATGGAAATATTAGCACATGTTCCATCAAGCAGTGATCTTTCATGCTTAGACTACACTAATTTTCATAGCTTTCCTCAGAAGTTGTTGTTAGGGGCTTATCTCGCCGATTGACAGTAACTTCATGTCTGTTATATCACAGTAAATACATGAAATTCATCGTGGCAAGAAATCAAGATTGCGCCTGTCGTTGGCAAGAGCCTTGGGAACCATACACTACTGTGTATGATGCCCAAGAGTGGCCACCATTCAGTGGCAGTATGATTTTGCTAAGTTCCGATCTCAATTTTGAAGGAAAGCACGCCGGGGAGCGGATCCAAGGGTATATTTAGAGTCCACCGCATATTTAGAGTGCTCCCATGTCGCAAACATCCATGCCTTCTCTGGGATTCGAACCTAGGCCCTTCGCTAACCTCTATCTCCGTTGGGCGGCCTTCCGCAGAAGTTGACTGCACAAAGCAAAATAAAAATGAATCCTACAAAATAATATACAAAATTATTTTTTAATACGTAAACAATCGTTCGCCCTCCACCTTTATACTAGTAAAGTTTCTTTTTGTGCGATATATTTTAATGCGTTTTTAAAGTCATGCGATGCGATACATATTTCAGTTTTTCTGACGTTCCCCGTTGTGTATCTAATACTTGAGCTGTTCATTCTTGTGCTCTAACAGCAATCGTTTGAGGAGATGGGGTCAATATGTCAGGACTGAGTGTTCGGCCATATTCTTGGCGAACATATTCGTGAACTACTTTAAGTCCTGATCTTGAACAGGGAGATGAATGCAGCTACGTTCTGTGGTAGAAAACCGTGGTTAAGTGGTGAAAGAACTGCACTTAAGAAGGATTTAAAATCCTCTTTTATTAAACCACAATTATATACAGCCACTTCCCAACTTGGGAGGGATACAGAAAATAATGACCGCACTTGGGTCTAAACTGAACAATCAAATAATTTAAACTAAATTTAAATGGAAAATAAGTAATCGTTGCTCACAGAGCTATAAACTCGAGGTTGGCCTCTATGCTAAATGGTGCGTAGCAAGATTTAACTAATACTAACGCACTTAGATGTACTTCAATAAGTAATAGAGTAACAGCGCTAAGGCTTAGAATTTAAATGCTAGCTGGTCAGGCGAACGTCGAACAGAGTAGCAGTGGTCTGAGACTAAAAGCTCTCTCACACTGAGAGGTTCCTACCTACCGTTTAAATAGAAACTTAGCTCCACTTCAAATTAGCATAAAGCTGAAACGCGCGCTTATTCTAACGGGTAGTTGAAATAATAACAGATAGAAAAAGGCAAATTAAAATAAAACTTTGTTAGTTTAAACTAAAACCTTACAAACAACATTATGGAAATTAGTCAGCAACTTGGTTCAGTGAATTAGATTCAGTAAACGTAACTAAATGCATCAAATCAAACACTAAAGTACTAGAAAATAAAACACTCATTAGCATAGATGAACAAGGGCTTTTGAAGAACGGCAAGTCAACTTAGATAACAGTCATAATTGGTTAACCATTACGCAAAATAAGCGAGTGTTTAGGACATCAAAGAAAGGTGACACCACAGAAAGGTACTCAGAGACTCAGGAAAGGAAGCACCACAAAAGGTTTCATTGCCAATTTCATTGAGGAATGTATACTACAGCCAAATCCAGACCGAGAGAGAAGAAATGGAATAAACAGTGATGGTCATTTAAGTAAGAACACCAAAACTTTTAAGTGTTTAGTACTTTAAGAGTCTTAATCCGGACCTTGATAACAATGATTAGATTGAAGTGAGTTCACGAGAATTAGCAGGTAAACAACTATGACTAGAACAAGTGAAATGACTGGAACAGGTGAATAGGAACAAGTATAAAAATGGCTGGAACAAGTGAAATATTGAAAGAGTATATTATGAAAGTTGACTCCGATATTCAACGCAGCCTTACAATTCGCCGGTATGATAAAAGCAAAGCAATTCGTTGTTGCAAACAAATGTCTAAAAAGAAAAGGCCAAAGAAATGAATATCTAAACATTAATATTGCAATTTTTAGAAAATAAAGGCGAATTAAAAATGTATTCTTAAAAATTTTTCTAACAAAGACAGACTTTAATTTATCAATCATATTTCATTTATTGAAAAGTAGGAAGAAATAATTTTTTTTTCGATTCCATTATCAATTTTTGTATGTATTTAGTTCCTCGATTTGTCCGATTTCAGAGTCCGGGATATTATATCTTATACTCATGATATGTAATGTACTAAATGAAACATTTACCCAGCTTAATCGCATACTTTCTGGTAAATGTATAAACTTCCTTTAATTATCTGCAATAGCTGTCCTTTTGTATATCTTTAATATTTTTACATGCTAAAAATTTACTTTTTTTATCCTTGTTGACAGTATCCCTTACAGCTTGTAAACTATAGCTCAACTCAGTGGTCTCGTGCCTTCCGATGCAAATTTACGTGTCTCAAGAATTTCCCTTAAATTAATGAACATTAATATGATATCAAACTACATGGCAAGAATTTGAAAAAAAGTTTTAAGATTTTAATAATTTCGGAGTCTAATTTTACATTATTTTTATTACCATTAAAAAAGAACGCGAGTAATACCCTGGAAAATCTACAAACGGAGCTAAATTTGCATGGCAATATAAACCTTATTCAAAGATAAAAAGATACAGGTAGGACTGACCTTTCTTTTAATTGATCAAAAGATAAACACAATTATAAAATTTCTCATTTCGCAATAAGAATAAGCGCTTTGTTTGGAAATAAAGTTATATATACACAGTTTTTGCCTCAGAAGAAAATCTAAATAGTAAACTTTATCAAAATAAATAATAAACTAGAGAAAATTAAACAACTACTTATTATTATATTAAATAACTACTATTATTATTATACGATAAAGCTACAACTTTATTAAACTACAATTTTTTCTGTATGCATCGAAGAAAAATCTAAACAATCTTAAATGATAGTAATATTCTTTACTCTTAGTTTAATTGTAAATCGAACAAATAATGTATTCAGTAATTAAAAATAATCTGAAAGCTTTCAGATTTTACATTACGCCCAAAGGAGCGTTTTTTCAACAATTTGTGTGTTACCTTTACTTATTAAATATCATGATCTTCTCACTTAAACCATAAAATTCAATTCAACAGCAATATGGTAAAATAATTTTAAAATGAGCATATCATACACAGTCTCACGCGCTGGATATAAGAATGTTTTTCCCCCCCGTACAATGTCGCCATTGCTCGCTTTGAAATAGTTGAATTTTTTAACCAAAAATTCGTTAAAGTGTTACAAAATATGAAATAGAAATAAAAAAAGAAAGAAAAGAAAAGAAAATCTGAAAATTTTCAGAATTTAAATTACGTCCAAAGGGTCCTTTTTAACATTTTATGTTGAATATCATGTTCTTCCCACTTAAACCATAAAATTCAGTTCAACAGCAATATCGCAAAATAATTTTAAATTGAGCACATCTTTAGGATTTCCGATACACAGTCTCATGCGCTGGAGATAAAAATGTTTTTTCTATACAACGTTGCCATTGCTCGCTTTGGAATCCTTGAGTTTGTTAATCAAAAATTCGTGAAGGTTTTACAAAATATGAAATCAATAATAAAACAAATTCCAAATTTGAAATTTGATGTCTAGGTACCGTGGTTTTATCACAATGCGAGAAACAGATATACATTCACGCAGATTCTTCATCATTTAATTTCTTCAAATATAATACAAGGCGATAACTTTTGGTGGCAACAATTTGAAAAGTGATACGCCGTTTATAGTGATTCAACGCAAAATGCCAAAACGAAATTACACCCTTTGGACTAACGCCTTTTGGGCTAAAAAATGAAAGAAAGTTTTCATTATTTATTCTCAGGTTTTATCCCGCTTAGAATGTCTTCGTAATTTGTTTATTTATAGTTCTGTAAGTTATTTAGTGGTTAATTCAATGTATTAGAATTATTTGAAATAACTCTCAGTCTAAAAAGTTAATAGCTAGGTATCAGTATGCCTGAATTATAAAGGGTAACCAAATGAAATTTATTACAGATACCAACCTTTAGATTTCACTCAGAATATAACGTAAATTGGAATTTTTCCCTTTACGTTATTATTATTATTGTCTGTGCATATTTTAATAAATATTTGGTGAATAAAACTTAAAATTTAGTTTAATAATTTCTTTTGTAAAAAAATCTTTTCATTTTAGTTAAAAAAAAGGAAAAATTCGACCATCAGCTACTTTAACATTTATACAGTCAGCCTGCATGCGATTTGAGCTTGAGACCATTGGCTTAGCTCTTATTTACTTGTGTCGCACAATACTTGTGTACCATAACTCTAAATTTTTTATATTTATTTATAACAATACTTATATTCGTCAACACTTAGAGTCACACTTAACACTTTTTTTATCATATAACTTAAGTGCGCTGCAATTATTATGACTTTTCTGATCTCTCTCATTTATTTTTTATTTTTCTTGAAATTTACGTTTTCTAACCCTTACAAAAGTCCTTCTTATGTTCGTAAAGAAGTTTAATAACTCTGCCTTGATCTAATAAGATTTCAATTTAATTAATCTTACCCTTTGCACAGATCGAAATCTATTATAAATATCAAAACGTTTTAAAGAATAGTGAAAAGAGAAAAAAAAGGCAAAAAAGGAAAACATTTTAAACACGTCAATGCAAGAATTATCACAGAAGATCAGAATTTTTCCGCTCCCCACCCAAGCAAATAATAATAATAACAATAATCCTCAGAATGCAAGTTTGGTTTAATACAGTAGGATTTGTACTGTTTGTGAGTGCTTGGATTATTTCCTTTTGAGGTTGCAACAGAAATCTCGTTAAAGGTAACAGGAATCTATTTACGTAAAATAATAAAAGCAGCATTAACCTAAACAATTCGGCTGAAAATCAGATTTAAAAAAAGTACCTTCCTTAATGGATAACGACATAAACTTTATTAGCCAGTGGAAACTTCAAATTGGCTTTGGCATATTTTTTCTATTTAAAAACTACTGTTGGAAGAGAAATTAATGTAACAAAAGTACCTTAAACAACAGCCGGAAAAAAATTCTTGGGATCTGAATGAGTTCATATTAAAACTTTTAAGAGAAGCTTCTTTTTCCTCCTCGGTTATAATTCTTGCTATCAATAACACGAAAGCTGCACTCAATTTGATAATGTTGTATTAATAACTTATGTGCTAGTTTTAAATTTTTAAACAGCAAAAATATCTTTAAATCCGATAGTCTTTTTTAAAAGTATAAGCCAGAACTATTATCTATCTTGAATCTATTTAAATAATAATGAGTTAAAACATCCGGACTGAAGAGCAAAGTAACCAAATAATTTTGAAATATCATTCATAAAAAAGCAATACAATTCAAAATCTAAGAAAGACACTTATGATCCAGCAACAACAGGGTGCAAGTAGGCATTACAAAAGTAACTTGCTCAGAAGTAGATTAATTTTGGAAGTAGTAATCTATATTAATAAATTGTAGAGACATTAGGTTATTTGGAAGCAGGAGATGTGAAAAATGTGCAAAGTCCTCGTCGGGACTCGAACCTGACCTCTCGAAACGCGCCAAGTGTGCTACCGTTACTTCACAAAAGCATGCTAGAAGGAGGAAGAAAATACCTTATATACTCCCCGTTTTAAAGGGAGACTGGGAATTAGGGCACCCAGACGCCAAATCCTGGTGGTGGCAAATTATCATCCGCTGCCTTTAGTGCGTGCGCCACTGTAGAGTCGATAGATTTTTTTTCTTTTTTTCCTAGCTGTAGACATAAAAAATTAGTAATGCCATCGTTGGGATTCTTACCCTGGACATCTCGAAGACGTACCGAGTGGTGCCACCGTTACACTACGAAGGCATGCTGGAACGAGGAACGAAATACCTTATAAAATTTAATTGAAGAAATCAAATTTCATAAGCTTCGTTGAGAAAAATACCATCATAAGCTTTTACTTGATTACAATTAATGAATGGCAAGTGGAAATCAAGAGGAAACATGGAAAGTTTACTTTCAAATTATGTTTCCGACAATAAAGAGAAAAATCTTTCAAACATGTAACATAAACTTGGGAACCTTTGTTCGCCAGCCGCTATTAGTTCAGAACATGAATGGAGTTTAGATAGACTTCATGTATTTTGCTTAAATTATCTAATCTAATCATAATCTTCAGAAATTCTGAGAAACCAATGGCACAATAGCAATTATAAGGAATTCTAGCACAGCAGAGAGTTTAAAAGTAGACATAATGAAATCACAATTTAGCCAAAAGCCTTACTGGCTTTAAGATTTAAATTTTTCTTTCTACCTTTTTTTTTTTTTTTTTAATTTCCTTCTGAGAAGGAAATATCTGATAAATCTATACATTGTACTAAAAATAAGTAAATACATTGTACTAAAGAAAGTTATTTGAATGAGTAGAAAAAGCATTATACAAGCTTCTAGATCTTAGTTACATTCATAATTTTTACTTATATATTTAAGCCTTATTTATATTTTTAAACATAAAAAGCCTATTTTCCTGTAGTAAACGACTTTGTGGCCATTAATATACTGATTTATTAGTAAAAATGGAAAGGAAATAATTTCTATCTTTTTTTGCAAAGTGAAAAAAAAGTGTTTTTCATAATAATACCCTTTTTGTTATTTCTCAGAAATGTTTTCTTTAGTAATCTGAGTAATAAATCTTATTTAAATCCTAAAGGTGATTCAATTTCCTTTTTTTAGTTAGATCCTGATTAAATCTTTGGCTCACAAGAAATGTTCTAGGGCTCAGTTCTTGTTTTTAACCTCTTAAAAACAAAGAAAGTGAACTTTGAAAGTTCCCAAATCACGATGTACTGAACATAAATGCTCTTAGAATGTCTTATTCAGATATCTTGGCTATGACGACCTTATTTAAGAATAATTTATTGTGGTATTTCGAAATGATACAATAAGGTATTTAAGAAAATTTTTTAAAAAATATTTATCTTCATTTATGAACACAATTTTGTGTAAATTCGTAAGGAATTTTCTCCATTCTCGCAGCGTTCCTTCGTGTTGTAATTGGGAATACATCCGGGTAGAGAGGTCAGGAATTCGAATCCCAGCGACAACATTGCTCATTTTTCATGTTTTCTTCTCTAAGATAAACCCAATATTTCTACAAATTAATGATAGAAACAAGTAATATAAAAGACATTTTAAAGTCAATTCCTACTTAGGTTAACAAAAAATTTTATTTTAGTTACTTTTTATTAACATTATTAACATTTTTTCGTTTCTAATTTATGAAGCTGATGGTGGTCTATTTCCAGTGAGTTTCGAGCAGTTTAGTTCTTCAATTAATATTCCATCTAATGATTTCACACGACTCAAGGCGACATATGCTTGACCTGCTGTGAAGAGTTTTCGTAGGATTCTTTTCTTGACGCTTATGATTTTCTTTCTCTAATCGTCGCTTGCGTTGTACTGTAGTTTCTTTTCGCATTCTCCGTTTGCGAAACAAGGGACATTTTAAAGGATTATATTTTAAACATATATTGTTATTACGTTAATACACAAATATGAGGAGAATTTTCGCTACAAAATGGGACATTACATCCGCTTCCTCCAAATCTACAAATAAAACTACAAAAACTCCAACAAATAAAACTACAATTCTTTAATTTCATACACATTAAAAATCTTTAGAACTCTGTCTTACTGTTGCCACTTATTTTTGCTAAATATTACAATCCCATTTATCACAGTCATGTACTAGTATTTATAAGTTGTTATAAAATTAATTTTTACAGCACGTGAGGATCCTAATAAACTGTCATTATTTGTAAGTTTTATAATATATGTAATAACAACAGCATATCTTTAGTTCCGATAAACAGGAATAAATAAGTAGTAATTAACTTTAATAAGTGAAAAAATTGTATTAACATCAAGAGTCATCCACTAGAAGTTTAAAAAAATGTATTTGAACTTGAGTGGACGAATGAAAAGTATTTTATTAACGATTGAAAATTTGAACAAGATATAGGGAGAGTGTGATCTAATAGCAGGGATTTAAAAAGGCCCTCGAGGCTTCAAATGTTTAGTTTTACGAACATCAACTCTTATCTCAATTGTTGTATGAAAAGGAAAGAAAATAGGCTTTCAGAATGTGTCAAAACACTAGGAGGCTGAAAACCTCGAATTAGACAGACGACACTAAATCTTTCAGGCAATAAATCATACTTTTCGTAAAATACTTGCCAGTTATGAAGGTATAAAGTCAAGTATATCTTTTCCAGGGAGGTAAATATAATCCTAATTTTGGACATAGCATGGGAAAAGAAGGGTGGTCTTCCGGAATGATTATTCAGAAAAAGGAATGTGCATGTGCGGCATTATCCGACTAGAGGTGTTCACTTTCTCCGCACGTCCCTCTGATGGCGTGAGTGGCGTCGTTTATTTATGTGCGCGCATCCTGGGCCCGCGTCACGCTCCGCCGCATCCCGTCAATGGGACAGGATGTCCCGACTCATTCACCTTTCTCTCTCTCTTTCTATCTCCTCTTCTTCGTTCCACCCCGCACCCCTTGCACTTACCCGAAATAATATTTTACCTGGGCGGATGAAGGGTGTAGGAGTTCGTCCGGCCACGCCAGCTTAAACGTCAGGACAGGGCGCAACACCCTTCAGTGTCCTTCCTCCTATCAAAATCTCGAGTCAACTGCTCATAGTTGGTCATTTACTTGGCTGTAACCTTGTGTGTTTGTAATTACTAGCTACCACAAAAAGCAGATCATATAATCTGGACGTGATCAGGGAAAAATCAAGGATACGTTTTAAAGCGCATTCTGTATAACCACAATAGAATAATTTAATATAATATAATGGTTAACAGAGTTGTAAATGCCGAGCAAAGGAAGAGTTACTTATTAGATTGAATGGAATAGCAAGTCATAAAATAAACATATCTAATTTCTATTCAGGGAGTATTGAAGTAACTCGAGATATTGCGGGCTCAGTTCCAGTCTAGCATTAACAAAGCGAATAACATTAATAAAATTAATCCCATTTATTAATTTTTAATTAATCTTCTGGTTTTCAGTGCATGAAAAAAATGATACTGTTTAAATTACACCTACAAGTAGTCTCTAAAACAATGTAATTGTTTTACTTTCATCTCTTTATTCCAGTAGCATTTTAAATTTTCTTCAGGAACTTTTCTTTTGAGTTCGAAGGGAGAAGTTTATAAACTTATACAGTGTTTGGCCTGTTCCATCATTTAACGTATTTATCTTTTTTAGCATTTGATTTAAAACATGTAAACCTTTGTTTCACTAGAAGCAGTTGTGCGATAATTTTTAGCCATAATTTCAGTGTTACACTGAAAATGATTACGTTGCAAAAATTAACTACTTACGCAGCAAATGTATGAAATTAATAAAACTAAGTAATATTTTTAAGAAATGGGAAATTTTCGGTGATTGACAACTTTTAATTAAATTTTCATTTTCCAAAGAGTTTAATAAAATACATAGTATTAGTCATACTCTAAATAAATAAAATCCTCAAACTTTTAAGTTTATGGATATTAATTGACACTGATAAAGTTATTAAGAACTATAAATGTGAGGGGATTTTAACTTACTTTAAATGGTGATTTGAAATTTGATTATTTAAAAGTCGTCGAATATACTCGTGTGCAAATTTAAGAGAATTTGTATATTATGTTGAATTTCTGAAAAATTTTAATGAATTTTGCATTTTTAATGAATTTTGCATGAATGTACACTTATAAAGAAAGAAAGAGATGTACCATTCTTCATACATTAAAATGTACCAGAGCAAGAGATGTACTTTTGAAAAGTCATTTTATATATGCATGATTATCAGTAAAGCTCATAGTGCAGGGATATTCATATCCGCGACGTTGTGTTTACGAACTGAAAATGAGCTTAATATAGTGTATGGTACCCTCTCACAGCCAGGCAGTTCATGGAGTGGGACGGCATACTACACAGGAAGCAGTTCAGAGGGTGCTGTGTCAGTCGATCGTACTCCTTTTGAAAGTTGTTCTCCCATGAGTGTCCTAGATGTGCTTTACAGGGTTCAGGTCAGGCGATCTGGTTAGGCAATCCCTTTCAACGGATATCCTCCTTTTCTAAGTAATCGTTTACCAAATGAACTCTGGACGAACGTTGCCCGTTAACAGAAACCCAGGACAAGTTGCGCCCTTGAAAAGTAGTACATAGGGATCTAAGATCTTCCTCCAGTACCTCAGTGGCAGTTAGGAAGACTTTGTCAAACACATGCGGAAGTTCAACATAATTCCTGCGCAAATTATTACATTTCCATCATAGTAGTGACCCTGATAAGGAAGATATAGTATTGTGTTTCAGGCTCTCTTCAGGTATAGGTATGCCGAGAATCAAGGTCCAACCTGAATCTCGACTCGTCTGTACAAAGTACGGTTCTCTGCTGAAGTCTGGTTTAAAGCGCACGTTGTTTGCACAATACTAAACGCGCTTTTTTGTATGCTACGGCTTGAGGAACGCAAACAGCGAGTCTTTTGGAATACAGCTCTGTCTCATAAAGCGTTCAAGTAACTGTAGGCCGTGAAAACTTAACTGTAGGATTCCATTAGCAATATACTACACATGTGAGTGCTGAGAAGCTGTAGCAGTCCTGCGTCGACGCGATTGAAAGTACCAAATAACTATCCTTACTCATGTTGTGGATCTTCGTTGACCTTTTCCAGGTTATACTGATATGGATTTAGTATCCTGAAACTGTTTCCACAAGTTGCAGAGGGTACTGGGCGCTATATCGAAATTTGGAGACATCTAAACTTTTGATTGAATTGCCTCCAATCGACAGATAATTCTCCATCTCATTCCGTCATCCACACGTTAGTGCATACCCATTTTACCTGATACCTTATAAAATTTACCCAACTCTTGCGAGAAACACGACGAAAGTCGTTAAGGAGCAGGAGCACATAAATCGCCGAAAACCCATGGTGCGCTTATATCCCCTTCACAATTGCAGTTCCGAAGACATGCATGTATTCGACTTTTAAATATTTTCATAATTCTTCAGTGGCATAATTAGTGCTTTGTTTCAAAACTTTACAAAAATTATACAATCTTTGGTTCAATACTTTTCGTAAAAATAGGCTTAGTCTACAAAGTCTCTAAATTTTGCATACGAGTGTATTTATTGAGAGGGTATTACGAGCTAACTTTAATTTTCAAAAATGACTCTAAATATTCATTATCTCATGATTCTGGAATAGAGATAGTCACTGGTTGTTCTAAATTTCGACACGGATTTGCTGCCGCGTTCTACGTATATTACATCTATTTCCGATGGATATTTTCTTGAATGTGAATTAAATTATTTAATTCACGTTCAAGAAAACTATCCATAAAGCATATTATATTACTCTTCTATCTTTTAAGCAGAGATTTTAACTATCCATAAAGCAGTACCCTTGATTAATAATTAAATCATGCGAGATGAGTTTAGAATTTATAGGATAAGCAAGCCGGGCTAAAGGTAGTAAATAGATGTCGTCTGAAATCTACGGCTATCACTAAAATCAAATGTGTTACAGATGGAACCAAAAAAAAAATATTCAATATTAAAAATCACACGGGAAATAAATGAAATTGCTTTAAAGATTCATTTTCAAACATGTTTAAGAAGGTATTATGTAAACTAAGAGGACCATTATATCTCCTTTAAAGAAAAAAAATATTTTGGCATGTAGTGAGAACGATGTCTATAAGAAAGATAAAGGAAATGGACATTTAGTTACCTATTTTTTCAAAATTAAGATAATCATTATAAAAAATTATCAATTAATTTTTTTTACCTAAGTACTTGTACCCCATGAGGTATTTTCTAAGTGTTTTAACAATTTCGAGTTTACGAAAGTTGTATGCGCCTATTGCCAATAATTTGGCGATCCATTTCAAGTTTTTTTTTAATGTGTGAGTGTGTGTGTGTGAGAGAGATTTTAAAATATAGTCAAAAGATACGATTAGTACTGAAATATCATGGCTTAAAAGTGTTTTGATGCAGTGACATTTGATTCTTAAACTCAAAACATTTGTAAAATATTAACCTTGATATGGTTTTCATGGTTGGGTTACCAGCCCATTCATAGCAACGCAGGCTGGCTTATTGAAAGGAACTAGCAGTTGGCATGTAATACGTTTGTGACTTCAATCATGACACAGTAAGCACCCACTGTTAATGTAACCAAATAACGCTGATTTAACATAGTTTTTAATATTATCAGTAACAACTAAAACACTATTAACGTCTCACTGATATCAATATTTTGTTTACATTGATAAATTAGAAGAAAGTACAAAAATCTTACAAATTTGTAAAACAACTTTGAACGTGAATCGACTCACAATCAAGATGGTGGTTTTCAGATTTGTACACTAAACAGTCAATACACAGCGCCTTCTATCAATAACTATCAAATAATGGAGGTGGCTCAACGAAGGACCTGCCCCATCGATAGCACCCTTACCCTAATTATTTTACTCAGCTGCTCCACATCTAGATTCCAGTTTAATATCTAAAATAATTATAATCTGTGTATTAAATAATTATAATCTGTGTGCGTTGTGTATAATCTAAGTATATATACTTATTTAATAATTAATCTGTATAAATTCGATATATTCGAATACAATATCCCATATTTAAAACGAATTACTTTTTTTGCCACCATACAAATTCGAGTAGTGAAAGCAATAACACCTCTTTCGGCGATCTTAATAAAATTCTCTTTTTAAACTACGACTGTATACTTTCGATCAAAGAATGATTTGTGAGCAAATATTTGTGTAAGTTTATACAGATAATGGAAATCGTAATCTAAATTTGAACAAAGGGTTTTACAAGTATGTATTTTGTAGAAGCTTCAATAGAACTGAAGAGAATTCGCTCGCTGTCACATAATTATGATCTATCTTTGCACATTTCATCATAACACAATTTTTACCAGTAAATATCCTTTCTAACACAGGTGGGAAATGTGCACGGTGTTTCTAAATAAATTAACAATTGGCTGATTTTTTCAAGCAAAGCATACTAACAGAAAGTGGTCTCACTTATTTTCTCAGTTATTTTTAACAAATCCTTTAAACTTCGCATGACGTAACAGCATACATTGATATTCCATCAGTAATTTTTCCTTTGAAATTTTTCAAACTGTATTTATCACAATTTTAAAGCAATTTCCCTACCATACATTTGCTTTTAATTTAAAATCTAGCTGACTACGTTCGTCTATTAAAAAGTAAATAGTCTAAACTAAGTTTGCCGTTTTAACAAAGTCAAAAATCTGTTAAAAATTTTCCAGATTAATGGGAAAAGGTCCAGGAAGTCCTTTCTTTTTGAACATTTATTATATCTGAACAAATGTGTTTAAAATATTCCGATAGTATTTATATGTATAGCATGAATTTATGACGCCATTTAATACTGAAGACTTATTGAATTGGTATAAAGTTGGAAAACATATTCTTGATTATTATACTAATGATTGAAGTGGATTAACAAAGCACGGAAATTCTGCCTCAGATAGTGCTTTCATAAAGAACTTGTTAAGAGAACAGGCTAACCATTCATGTTACACATAGGTTTCTATGGAGCCAGCTCATTCGCGAGAATTTGAATCCAGGTCGAACTACCAATATTTTACTGCCGCAACCTAGCCAGGTGAATGAAAATACAGTCTTAAATCGGAAGGCGCGGTGGAAAAGCATCGGGATACACAGTAAAATGATGTAGCGTTCCACAAACCTTTTTAAAAAAGGGACAACATTTATAAATTGGAAGAATATTCTGCAGATCACCTTACTTTTGCCCGCTTGGAAAGGAATTTTTTTAGCATATATTGCTACCAGTACAGTTATATTTTTAAAATACAATGAATTAAAATTCATGTAATTTTATATTGTCATTAAGTAATTAAATTAGTAGATGAAAAATCTTATTTGTTTTTAGTGATATTTACCTTATTAACTAAGCATTAAATAGAGGTTGGCACTCACATTATCGAGATGGATTACCCTACCAGTTTTCGCATAGCTATTCTGTGTTTGGGTGTATATTGGTAAGAAGCACTATAATGATTTAAACCCCTTTTTTGTTGCTAAGATTAGAGTAGGAGGTTCGTAAGTTAAATAATGTGTAATTTCTAGACTCTGAAGTTTTCAGCTATAGCATGGTATGCGCAATTAATTAAAATTTTATTTATTATTTTTTTTAAGGAAGGGAAGTATAAGAGACTGCTAATGGCGGTTTCGAGGAGCCCAGATTGAGAAATTCTAGAATAATACAATCATACGCAATAGAATAAAACAATAACAATTCAGTTAACCTTAATAACATATTTCCTTTCTACGAAAATTGAAGAAAAACTAAAGTCCCTATCTGATTATAATCCTTAAAACGTATGATTTGTAATTTCACTAAAATGCTTGTAATAATATTCCCATTCTTCTGGAAAATCCTGACATGGAAAGTAAGGAATGAAAGTTAGGTCATATCAGGGAAAGTCAGAAAACTGAAAAACAGTCAAGGAAAGAAAAGTAACGAAAACTATAAGTACTTTTCAGAAACATTACTCAATATCATAATTTTCCTGCCAATAAGTTTAAAAAATGTAAAGATCAATTCTCTGAAATTATAAATATTTTTTATTTCCCTCCAAAAAGGAAAAGCAAATGAAGATTTAGTACAATCTTTGTTTTTATTGCTGAAAATATTTTATCTGCCTTAAATTTGATTCTATTTTATTAATCCATAACTTTCTGTTCAACTGGGAGCTGTTCTTCACATCTCGTTTTAAAAATATAACTATTCTACTAATCCATTTTTAGGAAATTAGTTACTGTTCAAAACACTGTGTGGATGTGTATCATAATAACTAAATTAATAAAAGCTTTTTTTTAGGCTAGTGTAATTCAAAGGACCTCAGTTTTATTCTCAAGCATCGAAAGTATAACATTTCTTACGACGGTTAGATTGCTATAAATTCCTTTTTTAAACTGAACAACATCCCTGTGGGAGCCTGCCAAGATATACACATACTGCAGCAAAAGATAAAATCTTAATGTGTCTTACAAAAGTATTTTTGCCACTATAAAATTCGTGGACTTGTTTTGATGCTACTATCAAGCAAGGGAAATAAGTTGCAACAACAAGGTGCAAACGTGAGTGCTGCGCAGACGGGAGAGATGTTAGTGCCACTGATTATCGTACCCGGTTTCGAATACCGATGAAGACATGGATGTTTGTAAATGTATAATGCCTGTGCAGCCTCGCGGCGCTCAAAATATACGACGAACTGAAAGCCCTTTCGCGTAGTTTGGTGATAGGGGAAGAGAGGTAGGAGACCTTTGGACTCGTACCCGGGGTGCTCTTCTTCAGAAATTGAGCGGAACTGAGAAAAATAGTACTGTCACCTATATGGTGTTAAGGCTCATGCCCACTATAGAAACAATCTTGCACGCCTTGCCACGCTAATAATAAATGTTGAGGTGTTAGGACTAATTGAGATTAGCCATAACAGCACAACAAGTGTTAGTATTTCCAGTTGCGCATCCTATTTCTTCAATAAAGTTATTTTGGTTCATTTCTTTCTCTTACTGTTTATAAAAATGTGCCTCTTTTCCAGTGTGCCGTATAATCAAAAACCAGTCAGAAAGATAAAAATATGTCCTATAGGGTGAATTACGTTTATAAAATGCGCCTTCACAATTTCGAACTCTTAAAAATGAATTAAATTATCTCAATTTATTTCCATCTCCCAGTACAAGAACAGAGTACAAGAACGATTGTCTTTTCTATCTTTGTTTTCAAAATTCACCGGAAAAACAAAAACGAAATGAAAATTTTGCCTCGAGGTAAACATATGATAAATCGGCAAGGATAAAGTGAGTTCGCATTAGAGATGCCAGTTTTGATTTTCTTTCCGAAAATCATAGCCTTTTTTTACTTACTAAATGGAATATTTATCCATCACTGAGCAAGCTTTTGCCGCAAGAGCATTATTCCAAGGACAGCGCTCTATTAGATTAAGTCCAGAATAACAAATCGTATGCTGACTGTTACGCAATGTGGGAATTACAGGATTAGTGCGCCGTATTTATTGCATTAAATTTGCTGAATATGATCCCTGAGTAGAGAATTCACAATATGTATTAGTTATGTTTACAATATGCAATTAGTTTCGTATTCAATTTTGCAAAAATGCATTAGTATCAAATTTAAGGACAAGGCTATATTTTTGTTTCGGATAACACAAGCCATAAATAGACACGCAACCTTCAGACAAATACTTAAAGATAAAATTCAAAGCCAATCAAAGTTAAAAGCTCAACGATAAAACACAAAATAGTTAAAATTTACTAAGCGGTATGAAATTACTTAAGTAAGGATGTCTACATGTAGCCAGTCTTCAGAACCAACAGAGGTGATATAGATGATCCAAGTCCACTGAAATTGAAACAGTTGGATTCTTTTTTAAATTAATGTTTAATACCGTACGCATCTAATACTAAATGAAAGAAGGGTAAAGCTCTGTGTTTCGAATCAAAAATCTTATTAAAATAAGCATTCGATTGTTTCGACTCTAGTATTAAATATAGTTTATAATTTTTAGGATGAAACATTAATTAACCTTTATTATTATTATTATTATTATTATTATTTTCTTTTTTGGTTTATGCATTTATTGCACCTTTGCAATTTAGTCACTGTGCTTCTTGATTTTATTTTGAGTGGTTTGTACAGAGTTGAATGTGGAATGGATTTAAATGTC
>KK114638.1:294589-323162 GCA_000611955.2 Stegodyphus mimosarum
ATATGCAGAATTTAAAATTATTTTGCGATATTGCTGTTGAACTGAATTTTATGGTTTAAGTGCGAAGAACATGGTATTTAACGAATAAAGGTAACACACAAAATGTTAAATAAACGCCCCTTTGGACGTAATCTAAAATCTGAAACCTTTCAGATTTTTTTTTCATTTTTTATTGTTGATTATCTGCGTATTATTTAAAAATGTTTAGAATAATCATCTGAGACTGAAATCTGAAGATGGTGAAAATCTTAGGATTCCTTTGAAGAAACCTTCTATTTTTAATGTAGAGAGTTTTTTGGTTAAGAAAGCGAAGGTTTAAAGCACATTAAAAAAAAAAAAAAAAAAAAAGAAGAAGAAGTCTCCCGCTGTGTTTAATGCATAAGATTACTGATGGAAATGTAAGGATATTATAGAACAAAGAAAACAAACAAAAGATTTTACAAGCATGCATATTTTATTTTACTTTTTATTCATTCAAAATGATCCTATGTAAAATTGGTCGCTACTCTGAGAAATAAGGTACATAATTTAAGATGTTTATATTATAAAGTTATATTTCTAGTAATATTTCTAGTAAATGTTAAATCTATAAATGAATTGTCAAATATACTTGTATAATTACTTAGCACCATGTTGAGATTAAATTGATGTTTCATAAAATGAAATCCCTTTTCATTTCGTTTGAGGTCAGCATTAGAATCTCCCATCATAATAATAGGAACATCTGTATCAACAGTAAACTTTTCATCAATTAACAAAGTAGTCTCAGAGTATTTCCTCAATGCACTAAACAAAAACATCTTCAAATCTCCTGAACTAACAGTTGGATGAATACGTACAGATGATAGAACAAATCTTGATTGTCCATTAACAATTACAATTACAATATATATAAATATCGCCTTCTTCAGAATCTTGTATTCTCTTACGCTACTTAACAGTAAATTCTACTGCTATTTTTGATGGGTTACTGTGCGTATATCCATTGCCCATTTTTTTGTATGTGTTTCCTAGTGTGCTCTTTCAGCTATCTAATGATGCATGTAGATTGATTGTAACATTTATAATTTCGAAGATACAAGCATTCGCGCGCACCTCAAGTAGCGTCTTAGTTTTTGTTTTCCTATCAGACCATTATGGAGAAAAGTAATCCTACGTTAAAATTTATTATGTAAAAAATTATCTTAATATATCAAAAAAGGAAACTTCTGCGAACAAACGGAATAAAACAATATGGAATCATTCTTGGGGTTAAAATTATCAAACTGTAAGAGAACAAAATGCAACAGAGTGTTTTGTGGTAAGGAAGAACGATAAGTGTTATAATATTTTACCGCAAAAAGACAGAAACCCAAAAATGGTAAGTAGAAGACTGGAAAGGATAACGTGAAGCTATTGAAATAGCAAAATTGAATATTACAGTATATTAGAATTTGAAAACAAGTTGAAGCCGTGGCTCGTTAAAATGTGAAGACAAAGAAGCGGTTTGAATTTAACTATTTTTGAAGCAAAAGATTATGCACAATAGCTCCCACATTGCCCAACAAAATTTTAATGCGCCGCTCATAAAAATGAATGTAACAGGTATGTTCTAGAAGAAAAGTTAATGGTCTGGATGTTAGTTTTATTATTATTTTAATTAAGCCATACCGTAAACTATATTCTGTATGTCCTTCTTTTAAGTATACTCATTTTTTGCAATATATTTTAGGCTTTACTGAATTCTTTTTATTTTTCGGTTGTCCATGTATTAATTAACTCGGGAAATTTAATGTAACCCTTAGAGTTAGATTTACGTATAAAAATTCTTCGTATTCTTTCTCTCTAAGCAAATTATTTATTTTTTCCATATCCACCATGATGTTTACTTCCGTAAAACCGGGTAACGAGTTAAAAAAACACAATCGTCTTGCAGCCATCTCACTCTCACACGGACACTAAAAGGAAAGGGAATATGAAATGAAATTGCAAGCTTTCATACACTATGTCAACTAAATACTTATATTAGGACATTTTTATTTAAAAAAAAGGCTTAGTACTAATGGTAGAGGGCCTCGTGGAGTTGTATTTGATGTTGGACTGCCTCTTGCGAACTGCGCCTTTACTTCTCGCATTGCAAGCTGAGAAACCAAAATGCCGCTGGTGTTACAAACAAATACGCTGCTGTGATTATATTGCTACTGTTCGGTAAAGCCCAGCCCAGTATTGGCTTGCTGTGGATCGCATAGAGCTGCTATCCACGTCTTTTCCTTTATTTTGTTTTACGTTACGTTATATTCTGTTTATTTTACAGAGTTCATCTCCTAGATTATTCCTTTAGAGGTTCACAACCGAACAACTAACAAAAGCGATTTAAACTTAGAAAATTGCAATAGGTATAAAAATCTCAATAATAATAATAAGATAACCTGATTTTTCTTTGTAGGTAATTTGGTATAAAAGTGTGTATGCTAAAAACAATTACTTCGAGTATTTAATTTAATGTGTATGTTTTATAAATATGAAAATGATTTCGCTGAAGTTTTCTGATTTAAGAGTTTAAAATGATTTGTTCGTTCTTCTTAACTAAATTTGCAAAGATAATGGTTGTAAAAGGCGTCCAAAGGAGGATAACTTTTTATATTTCTGAAATTTTCTTAACTCATTTCAATACAAAATAAAACTGTTTCTACTAATGCTAACCCCATGTGTGATCTCATAGACGATCTTAGGTCAAAGGATGCGTTTGCTATTATTCATAAACCTTGAGCGACGATGATGACAGTACGATTTTGCCCAACTTTATCCCACTGTTGATCGAAAACAGCCCGCGGAGGGAAACCGAAGAAGTTTTCCTCTCTTTCTTTTCCTGCTACCAACATCTGGAGAAGATATTTGAACATACATTATATTGTATCACGCCAAAGAAAGATTTCCTCTACTCAGCCTGACAACTTGCCAGTTTTCAGAGATATTGGCTGTTGGATATGGCATAAGATCTTTAATTTGTTTATTGTTTAACTAGCTGAGGCATTTAAAACAATATAGGTATTTCTCAATAATTAATTATATCATCGTTTAATTTTTTAATAATATCTCAAAATGTTGCAATTTATAATACAGCTGAACTTCAGCGTACACATGGGGACTGCAATATATTAAAACTTTTATCGATCCTTATCAGACTGATAGAATTTTTTCAAAGTCTACGCCAAACCAAGATTGCATTTTTACTTAATAAAAAAAAATGCATTATCGTAATATCTTTAACTCTTTTAATTCGTGAATACTCTTTGTATTGCATCATGTATTACTATTCTTTTGCAGTAAAAAGGAAAAATAACCTGGAAATTTGGAGAATCTTATCACTTATTTTAAACAAATGCTTTCCCCATGCAAATGCGTAATACTATATAACATCTGAAGCTTTTTATTAGTTATAGTAATACTGTATTCGAAGGTATTGTTACGTGCGTACGGGTATGTTATATATTGAATGCACAAGTCGTTAAAAAGTTAACAAAAATTTATTCTTTCCACAAGAAATAAATTAAAATGCTGAAATATTTCTTCCCAGATCTTCGCACAATATCACAATATCTCAAACGTTTAGCAAAAACTCAGTTCAGAGCAGATAAAATAATTCTATCTCACAGCGAAATCGCTACAATCAATACAGCATTAAGTAAACAAACAGCAGTTCGCTTTTTACAGCTACAAGTATAACAGCAACAACTACAACAACAACTGAGATCAGCTGTTTGAGTTCGGCTTTTCTAAGCTTTTTAATTGTCAGTAGAACAATCTCAATTTTTCTAGATTTTTCTGGATGGCAACAGTAATTGCGAAATATTTATTTATTAAGCATTAAATGCACGCGCTCTTTTATTTTTATTGTTATTTTTTTTTTCAACGTAGCTTTCTCTTCAAAAATCGTCTGCGTTGCACGGGGAAATAAAAAAGGAATTTTAATTACTATTCTAAATAAATAGCCAAATAAATGTGAAATTCGTAACATTGCCCCCTTCCCAAGGACTGCACGCCTCGGGCAGTACAATCCTTGGACAGGAAGCCAAACTTACAACTAAGGCCTCAGTGCTATAATAAACATTACTTTATAATAACAAAATAAACAATAATTGCAATAAGTGACTTTCAGCAAATTAAATTCTATCCAACGCTAAATACAATTCAAATACTATCAAATACTAAGTACAAATGCTTTTAAATACAAATACTTACCAGATACTAATACTTAACAAATACAAATCAAATACTAAATACAAATAGGACCATGGTTGCGAGTGTCGTGTCAGGTGTGGTGGGGATGTCGTTCACGTATATGTTGAATAATGTGGGGCCCAAAAGAGACCCCTGGGAGACTCCAGCCTTTATGGGTCTGGGTGTTGAATGTGTGCCTAATACGTGAACGACAAAGTGTCTACCGGTCAGGTAGGATTTAATTATGTTAATGATGTAGCCTGGGAGACCCAGACAGTGTAATTTGTATATAAGGGCATCCAGCCATACACGGTCGAAGGCCTTAGCGACGTCTAGAAAGACTCCTCCTGTGACTCTTTTCCGTTGAAATCCACCAGTGATCATTTCAACAACCCGATAAAGCTGATGAGTTGTAGAATGCTTACTACGGAAGCCGAATTGGTAGGGAATAATTGAGTTGTTCTGCTCCAGATGCTCATTGACTTTTTTAAGAATAACTGCTTCCACCACTTTGCTTAGCGTAGACAGTAGACTTATTGGTCGATATGATGCTGGTTCTGTCGCAGGCTTATTGGGTTTAAGAAGTGGAACCACTTTGGCAAGCTTCCAGGTCTTCGGGAAATGTTGCATCTTCAGAATAATATTGATGATCTTCGTTAGGTAGCATATGGTTTTAGGAGGAAAATGTTTAATCATGCAATTGGTTATTCCATCATATCCAGGGCTCTTGTTTTTCTTCAATCTCTTGATATATCCAGAGACCTCCGACGGCATGACTGTGATGATGTTGTCTGTGTAGGGACTTGTTGTGTAGTTGTTGTGAAAACTAGAAATGAAGTGATCCGTGTTTGTGTCACCAATGTTGTTAGTGCAAAACTGAGATTCCAGATGCGTAGCTAAAAGTTCTGCTTTCTCAGTTTCAGTGTAGTGGATTCTTTGCGGGCCTTTAAGGGGCGGAATGAATGTGTGGCATTTTGTATACCTTTTCACCGCTTTCCACAGAGAATTATCCTCCACAGAAAGGGATTCAAGGTATCTGGTCCAGCTGTGTTGTGCATGTACATTAGTAAGAGACTTGACAGCTTCACATAGGCGATTTAACTTCCTTTTATCATCAGGATGGCGTGTACGTTGAAACTGTCGTCTGGCAGCGTTTCTTTCTCGCACCAGCAGTCTGATTTCCCTTGGACGATATTGCTTGTTGGCCTTGATTTCAGTCCTAGATTGTTCAAAATGCTTTTTTATCTGATTAGTGAATTCACTAACTAAACTGTCAATGTCATCCCTCTCTTGTACCGTTGGAATCGTGTATTGAATGTTGTTTAGAGCTTTGGCAAATTCATGCCAGTTAGTACGAAAGGCTCTTTTGTATGTTGAGGTATAACTGCTGATATCAAGTATGATTTTAACCGGGTTATGATCTGAGGATAGCTCATCCAAAACCGAAATATCCAGCGGAGCGCTGGTATTTCGGAGAAGGAAAAAATCCAAGATCCCCGTTGAACCAACAGTATACCGTGTTGAACTGAGATGAGCTGTTTAAGTTCGGCTTTTATAAGCTTTTTAATTGTCAGTAGAACAATCTCAATTTTTCTAGATTTTTCTGGATGGCAACAGTAATTGCGAAATATTTATTTATTAAGCATTAAATGCACGCGCTCTTTTATTTTTATTGTTATTTTTTTTTCAACGTAGCTTTCTCTTCAAAAATCGTCTGCGTTGCACGGGGAAATAAAAAAGGAATTTTAATTACTATTCTAAATAAATAGCCAAATAAATGTGAAATTCGTAACAGTATTATAAATTAAATGTTTTTCAGTTTTTTTTAATTAAGTATTTTGTAAAAAATTATAATGAAGTTTTAAATTTTTAATATATTGTTTTTTCGCGATCAGTCAGTTGAGCAATGATAGCAGAATATTAAATTATTATTATTATTATTCATTGGCAAATAAATTGAATTTGAAATTTAATTTAGAGATTTTATGTCTTATGGAACGGCAACACACTGAAAATTGGCTGTAATCGAGACTTGAATCTTACCTACAAAGTAAATTTAATATGTTATGCTTAGCGAAGCAGCAATATTTGCCAAGCAACGTGAATAATAAATACGTAATATGGAAATGACAATAAAAATTTTGGAAAGGCTTCACGAAAGTGCTTCAAATGTAAAAATTCAAAATTTAAAAGAAAAAAAACTGTTTCTTGCATTTTAAATTCTTTTATAACTCAGACAGTAGTGCATAATGTAGACAGTAGTGATTTGAATTTAATGAATTTCAATGATTATATTAAAATGATCTTCTAGCATAAAAGTGTTCTTGGATTAGTATTACCAAGGTCACTTGTAAATTCGGAAATTTTGAAAATTCCTACCTCAATCTGTGATTACAAAATGAGGTCAAATTACAGATAGCCTGGAAATAAAATTCCTAACATTATTGGAGCATTAACTTGAAAAACCCTTTCTATTCAAATCCACTATCAAAATTTCCAATAATGTGTCAAAAAATCCAAGATACTGCGCTACTTAAAGTTAGTAGTACAGTCATAATAATAAAAATTCTCTTTTCCACCAAGGTGTTCTTAATTACATTTGCAATTCTTCCACTATGTTTGAAAGCTACGACTTTTAACTGATTCGATGTGGTTTCAAAGGGCACTAGAATCAAATTTCATCTAATGATCCCTGGAAAGTTTTATGTTCATTGAGACATGTTTCATTGAGAGCAAACATTTTAATAACAGTCAGTGAATGAATGATTATATTAGATCATCCCATAAATATTGCGGTTTTCTTTACTTCTTTTATTTTTCAAAATTAAAATAAACAAAATTCTTTTATTAGTCCAAAGGGGCAATTTGCCCAGAAGGGCTATTAATTTCGTTTTGGCATTTTGCATTGATTCACTAAAAGCGTTGTTTCACTTTTCAAACTGTTGCCGCTAAATATTATCGCCCTGTATTATATTTAAAAAAATTAAGTAATGAAGAATCTGCTTAAATGTATTTATGTTTCTCGCATTGTGATAAAACAACGGTACACAGAGCCATTAAATTTTGAATATTGAACGTTTCCACCTGAATAAGGGCATCTGGAAGCCCAAATTTGAAATTTGTTTCTGAATTTTATCGTTTTATCAAGTGCGAAGAACGGGCTATTTAATAAATAAAGATAACACACAAAATGTTAAAAAACGCCCCTTTGGGTGTAATTTAAAATCTGAAACTTTTCAGTTTTTGTTTATTATTATTATTTATTTATTTTGTTTTTTCCATTTTTTTTTTTAAATCTAAAATACGCTCTTCTCCATTCTCTGCTAATTTTTATTATGTAGTTACAATGGGACTGTGTTTCAGTAGGGTTTACAGAACACCCTCGTCGAGCTTTACAGATCTTCCAGAGAGAGTCTTGTCTTCTAGACTTGGTTTCCTGCTCAGAATTTCTTTACTTACTGGCTCATGTTTATCGTCCGATCTGGATATGCTGCATTAATATTCCAGTTAACAGTTATTTACTTAAACTCATAAAACAAAATATGCCGAATATGCTTCTTTGTTTCTTCGAATTAGCTTTGAAAAAATAACTGTTAAAAATCGAACTGTACAAATCTTGAACTAAAAATAAGAGCATTGTAAAATGACTGCTTTTGTTGCAAGCTGATGCAAATATTTGATTGTGTTCCCTCTCCCGGTAACATATGAAAAAAGTCGCATTATTTATGGGATGGCCCAAAATGTTTAAAAAATATTCTTAACAGCTATAATATATGAGTCCAAAGGGTCAAAAACGTTATGAGCAAACTTTCTATCATATAAATTCAAGATTAATTTCAAATCATTTCTATAACTATCACCAAAGTAGTAAATGACTTGTGTCATTAATTAAAAATTAAAATTTTTTTCGTCTTCAATCCAGATTCGCACATTGGTATAAACTAGTGAAGCTTAGCAATGAAGAATTAAATTTGAATTATACTCAAAAGTGAGCCCTGGGTCGTTAAAGTTCTATTTGTAGAAGAATGAACGAACGGTTTCCTTCCTCGTCCTTGGTCGGACACCTTCGGAAGGAGAAGTCAGGTGTGTCGGCCATATTTCGCAACAGCTCGGAAATCGGCGATTTACTCCAAAATCGGCCCCATTTTCTCTGCAAGGAGAAGTCGCGATATCGCCGCAGGACGTGCCGTGCATTTTCATGGCAATTTTTTTTCGCTTGTGTTTTAAAATACAAGTGTAAGGGTTTTTATTCTTATTTGTTTTTTTCCTTTTTAGAATATAGAAGTGACTCAAGTGCAGGAAGAGCTACTTTATGACTACGCCGAAGCCAGCATCGTCTGTCTTTAGACTGTGCACTGTAAAATGCAGTCCTGCAATGTTTTTGCTTCATAGATTGTTCGAAAAATGAATGTGGTACAGGATATGTTAAGTATTGATCATAAGCGTATATTTCCAACTAAAAAGCTTTAAAATTAAAACTGAGAATTTTATGAATATAGTTTCGACATCATGGATAGGTGTGATTCAGGAAAATTCTAAATTTTACATAGTCGACGTAGAGCAAAAATAAAAATGATCAAAATACTCATAGTGCTTGGAATGGAGTAATGTAAAAAAGGGGTGAAGAAATTTCACATTTTTAGTTTGAGGTTTCCACACAATTTGTGGAAAAATTTAATTTTTTGCTGTTGTTGTTGTTCTAAAGGCCACTACTAAGGCCGGAAACAGGAGTCTCTTTATTACAGAGGCACCTATTAGGTGGACCACCTTAGTCTCCTATGACCTTAGTCTCCTATGAAGCGAGGAACAAATTACAACTATGCATTCTCCGGGATTCGAGCCCGGGCCCTTCGGTACGACAGTCAGAGTCACTAACCACTTTCCCGTTTGAGCAGCAGGTAAAACTTAAATATATACTGTCAAATAACCGCTTACAATATAATAGTAAATATTGCCTCAGGACGGAATCATTCATCGACCAAACAAGAAATCTTTGTTTTTCATTTATTGCCTAGCTATTTTGCCGCAGTTTGTTGAAGTACTATGGTAATAGGTATTTGAAAAGGACCTACGTTAATAATTTGTATTCGATATCTATTAAAATTAAAGCTTAGTGCAAGACAATTAAATGCCAAGCACGAGGTAATTTTGATTTACATATATGAGTTATAATTTTTTTAACCTTCTTTTGAGTTGTATGTTTTTAATCTACAAAACTGATTGATTAAAGTGCTAAGAAATAAGTTCAGAAGTTCATTATTAAATACGTACAATCCAACCACGGATGGCAGATTTCTTGTTGGATTGGATATGTGCCAGAAGAGATCGATTCTCATTTTAGGAGAGAAAGGAATGTTTCTAAGATTTTTCCTTAATTGTAAACACTGTTATTCTTCCTTTATTATTTATTCGCAACGTTATTCCTTTTCTTTTTGTCTCATACAGTATTTAAGATAGGAGATAAAAAGTGCAAGAATGCAGCAAGCCAAAACATGCAAAACATGCAAAAAACCGATGCATCTCAGTAAACCTGATTACCGTTTTTTGAAAATGGATTGCATATTTTCTCCCATGGACAGAAGCATTGCGTGGCTTAGCTTAATGTGGGTAGACCATGCAGGTAAGAATACCTGAATAATTATTTACTACCTCCATGGAGTAGACTATATGTACTGTGCTCTTTCTTATGTGAAGTTAACATTTAGTATTCCTCCTTCAAATGACATTGTTATTATTGACGCTGAGTATAATTCGTGTTACGATATCATGTTAGTAAAAGTCTGATCTCTTTAACTGCATTTTAAGGAATGAGTACTATATCATTGAAACTCATTTTTTGGTTCAAGTAATCTTTTGATAGATCTTATTCTACGAGAATGCTCTACAAAGCATTAAAGTTTGAAACCGAAATTACGTATTGTTAATCTTCTGCGATGCTCTGAAGAAATTCCAGCAACAGCATCTTAAAGTCTTTCTAAATCTATTCCAAGCTAAATTGATGGTAATTTTCAACAAAGATTAACTTGCCAAGTTTAGTTTTTCCCAAATATAATTCCGAAAGACACATATTCCAAAAAAGCAAGGCTCGCATCTCTTTGAAATAAATTTTCACTCGTGTATTTGGTTGTTTTGTTTCTGAGAATATAGAAATCCAAAGTCCATTTAAACAACGGACAAGATCATAGTCCGTTACAAGCATTGAAGCATACCTTAGAGTACAGTAATATCCCTGAAAATTTCTCTTTTAACCTTTTAAGGTGGGTGATAAATTACGTGGGTAGGCAAGTGCAGTTTGTGTGGCTTTGTGCAGAGACCAGGAATAGCATATGCAGTGACTTCCTGCAACCAATAAAACGGTTCTGTGAGTTCAACCTGAAAACAAATCGGATAAAGCAATACAGTATCAGTCAGATTCGAAATAACAAGCTGGAAATCAAAAGCCTGATATCCCAAAATTCTGAAAAACGGACTTGCACCATTTGGGGAACCAAAGGGCTCGTAATTCAGAAATTCGCAGATAAAGTGTGAAAGCGAATGTAACTTGCAGGTGGTCTTATCTCCAGCAACGGCGGCATCATAACGGTGTATAGTTAAGAGTAGCAAATATCAGCCGACCTTGTGGCAGTCGCAAGGCAATAGACGGTCCGTTTCCTCCGTCCTAACGACTGCTCTCACTACCCGCCACTTCACAGAGGTTGTCCAGTTGGCAGGTGCTAATCTACGCCGCTTCAATTACCCGCTCCTTTTTTCTTTTTCTTTTTATCCTTTGTCATTCCCCTTCCGCTTTCACTCCCCTCTCTAACCTACTGCAAAACCGGCACTACTTCGAACACCGAGTTGCGAGGGAGGAGTGTTATAAGCGAGAGTTAAATTATTGAGCGGAAGCGATGAAAACAAACATTTGAAGTGTCGAAATGTCAATTATTTGCTTCTGTGAAATGTTTTCCGAAGTGACAACTTGGCTGAACTCAGAAATACTCTGTGTAAACATCCACTCTAGGTTGGTTTCGTTAGAATTTATAATTACCTGTACTTTTTCATTCTCAGGAAATGCTTAGTAAAAGTCAGAATATAACAAATACATTTTGATAGATACGTAAACACACCTAGATTGCATGTTCCTTTTTGTTATACAGTTCCTTTTATTAGCAATAAGAAATGAAAGATAAATTGTTGTTTTCATTCAGCAAAAAAATTGTATTTTTGCAGGGAAGAAACCTGTTGCCAAGTTCCACTATGCGAAATTTTTCATTGATCTTTTAATTTTATATGGTACACCGCTTATCAAATAATGCTTTTAAATACTTTCGTATTTTGAATTGAAATAAGTATTATTAACATTCACACCAGTACCATAATTAATAAAAATCTGATGCGGACATCACATGACTTCCTTGTATGGCCTATTAAGTTACATACATTTTTTGCTGCATCTCATTTAAACTTATTTCCTCGAATTTCATTACAGATAGTATTTCTCATGCAATTAATTCAGTTCTCACTTCACGGTAAAGCAAAAATACATAAAAACTTAAAGCATAATTATTAAAAATTGTAAAACACATAAAAGCATAAAACACCAAATACAGTTAAAAGAGTTAAAACATAATTTTTACAATTAGAGTTTCTGTGCAAAAACAAGCAATTCGGCAGCGGGGAAGAAGGCAGATTTTTCGATGCACAAAAGTG
Organism: Stegodyphus mimosarum; assembly: GCA_000611955.2. Lineage (NCBI taxonomy): Eukaryota > Metazoa > Arthropoda > Arachnida > Araneae > Eresidae > Stegodyphus > Stegodyphus mimosarum. The sequence continues at coordinate 306,479 of KK114638.1, forward strand.
AATGATTACTTTTGGCCCCACTCGGCAAAAAGACACTAAAGGTGCCGAAACTAATTTAATCCACTATTCTCCTGAGTTTCAAATGCAAACAAATGGCGGTTCGTTAGGCTTAACTGGCCACTTAAATTTTTAAATTGTTGATATTCTACAACTATTGAATGTAGATTAACAAAAGGGATAAAAACCTTAATCGGAACTTAAAATCCACATAATTCAATTACTTTCAAAGCAAAAAACAAGCAGTTTACCAACATATAAGAATAAAGAACTAAGCTCATCGAGCCAGGTAACAGATTTGGAATACTGGAATACATATATATATATATACGCTTGGTGCAGCCAATTGCAACGAAAAAGAGAAGTGCGCAACTACATCTTATAGCAGTCCCATACACAAAATTTCTGCGTTCTACGGCTATTCGTTGTTGACTTATGCAAGATACATACATATGTCCCTACGTACATGCGTACAGACGTCAAGAAAAAAAAAAAAAAAAAAAAAAAAAAAAAAAAAAAAAAAACAGCTTCTGAATCCATTTTACTATCCTTTTTGGCAAAAACAGTCTTTTATTTTGTCCCTACGTACAGATGTCAAGCAAAAACATCGTTCAAATGATTTCGAGAGCTATTGAAATGGATATTTTCGTTCAAATATGATAGCCAAAATTTTTGACGATTACATCACTTCCTTTACTTCGCACAAGAAAGTAAGAAACGTTTGCAATGCATAGATATATTTAGGCACCTCGACTATAGGATTTTTCTTTAATTATTCTTTTTGTACCGCATTGTCTGCAATAAATATAGAATTATAATAAAATATAATAGTTTAAGTTGCTTCGCCTTTTGAAACAAAGTTGTAGAAAAATAAAATTTGATGATAATAATATAATTCGGCTATAGTATGTAATACATGATAGACGTTCATAGTTTTCCTTTTCCAATTTTTTTAAAAGGAACGAATTGGCATTAGTAAATGTATCATTTTTTTTTTAAAGAGAGCAAGAAAATACGGGAATAATTTTCCGCTAGTTTGCATTTTAGCAGAATTCAATTCAAAGAGTCATTTTTTTTAAAATTAAGCGAATATTAAAAAAATTGGATGCAAAGTTATTAATATCAGAGAATTCTAAGTTCTAAGAATAGATTCATATCACTCTAATCAAAATTTTATAACATTTCTGTATTATAATTTAGATCAAGAGACTTGAATGTAAGACAATAACAGATTTCAGCTGAAATAAAGTGCCTTAAAAATGGGTTTTATTAGACTTTTAAAAATTCTTTTCAGAGGAAAAAGACGCTAAACTTTTCTCAAAATTTCTTCATGAAATTTTCCTTAGTTTAAATAGATCTCATGCGCACAGTTTGAATAAGATAATCTAATCCCTTTTCAAATGTGCACATATGAAAACGAAGACTCGATTTATTACGACGTAAAATTTTTAAATCAGTATTTTAATTTTAATCCATTTAAACAACGGATGTAATAATAAACTAATAGAAATAATAAAATTAGAAAATTCAAATTTGATGGAGTTTTTAATAAATAATAATTTTTAAATTTTACCAGAACAATGGCTCTTTTTTACATATTGTGAGATAAATATTTAAGTGTAACTTTGAAAAATAAGTGTAGGTAAATCAATACATATTTTTTTAAATTAGCTTTAAATATTTAATTAATCGTTAAATAAAAATAATGGTTACATTTATTAGCTGAGATAACATCGCATTTGGAACAAACTCGGTGACAAAAACAATAAGAATTATATTATTACAAAATTCTAGAATAATTCAAGAATTAGATTATAACTTTAACCACAATTGTTTGAAGCGAATTGCAAAGCACTTCATTTCCTATTCATTAATGAAGCTTCAAAAACTTCTAGTAACCGGCTTCTTCTTCTAAAACCAAAACGAAAGCCACGCAAACAGAATGATAAAAACTTCATCCAGATATTGAAATTGAGTTCTTTGAGAAACTGCTGTTCTGGTTGGATTGGGTTGCTTGAAATCTTGAAGTTCTTCAGAAGTGCTGGATTTAATTTAAATCATGAGGCCGAAGTGTAAGTAATTAAAACCATTTCAGCTAGAAGTTCAGTCTTTTTTAGGCCATCAAAAAAAAAAAAACGAATGTCTCGTAATGACTCGTAATATCTATTATGCAAACTCTATCAAAATCTTTCTTTTCCGAGCCATGACTAGACAACTTCTTTTAAATTGAAAGTTACTGCTGTGTGAAATTGCTTCTCTCAACTCGATATCGAGTATAAAGAAATTACGGCTATCATACTGGTTGAAGTCTCAGTTTCTAGCTGGTAAAACTCGCAGCTTTAAATGCAGTTAAGAAGTGAAGCGGATGTTGTAATAATTATAATTACTTTTATTACACTTTTATTTGTTTTAAACATTTCAGTTAATGTACATCAAGCGTTACAAAAGATAAGCACTGAGCTTCACGCCCTGTAGTGAATAATAGTTTCTTGCCGATAAACCTTTATGGACGCGTTCAGCCGAAGTTGAGAATTAAGGTAAGCAAACCCATTTATTGCATATTCAGTTTCAAGTTGCCATAATAAAAAGAAAACTGTAATGAAATGAGACATATGAATTTCTGCACTTTTTAATGCTTATAGAAATAATGCTTGCACTGCGAAGCCCAACTGATATGGTGGTTAGCGTCGCTGAATGCCGTGCTGCCGAAGGCCCCGGGTTCGAATCTCGGAGAAGGCATGGATGTTTGTAAATGTATAGTGTCCGCACGGCATAGGGGCGCTCTAAATATGCGGCGAGCCGAAAGTCATCTCGAGGGGTTGGGGGTAGGGGAAGAGGTGTTGGAGACCTTCGGACCTGTCCCCCCCCGGGATGCTCTGTGTCAAAATTGGGGGTGAAACTGAGCTAAGTCGCACTGTCACCTAAGAAGCGACAGCGCTCAAGGCTGTTGCCAATGCCAGGCGTATCTTGCGCTCCTTGTCAGGAAGATTTTCGTAGGTTTGGATTGACTATTGTCAGATAAGTGTGCAACAACAATACTTGCAATGTACTACTATAAAGCTAATTTCGCCAAGACATTGAGTGAATCTACGTTATGAAAGAAAGTGAAACAAGAGTGAAATTACATTGTTAAAGAAATGTGTTACATTCGTAGAACCGACATCTCATGATCAGACAGACACTGCGTAGAACCGAAATTGCATAAGATCGACACTGCGTAGAACCGAAATTGCATAAGGACAAAAGCTACATATGATTGACACTGCAGAGGACCGACAAAGGGTAGAACTAAAACTGTGTTGGATCAACACTGTTTAGGGTCAACACGGCGTAAAGCCGAAACTTCATAAGACCGATACTGAGTAGGATGTTGTGTCGGCGTAGGACCTATTTCTATAGAATTCTATTAGCCTCTATAAAAATTTTTCGTAACGGGACATGGCCCATGGCAGTTGTCATGCGATGGACACAATTAAAAGGAAATTTTGACAGTGCTATGATTATGAGCAAGGGAATTAATGACATTTTTCACCTTCACAGTACCGTCACAGCTATACGATCGACATTGAGTAAGGCATAGTATGAATATGGAGTAAAAACGCTGTCGTGTCCATTACACTGATATTACATCGCCGGCAGAAATTGCGTCGACATTGCCGTAGTCAAAGATTATAAAATAGAACAGCACATAACCGAGGGGGGAACAAGTTAATTAAAATATAATTTCCTTAGAGTACCTACATAGTACCTACACTGGCAGAGGTATGTCACCACCATAAAGTTGAATTCGGTTTTAGAACTTCTATCGTCAGAGAGGTCTTCGGTATGGACCACATTCCCTAAGAAGTTGCACTGTGTGGCGAGCAAATGGAACGACAACGTGTGACGTTATTCTTACTTTGCGTAGATTTTGTATGAAGTAGAAAATTTCTGCTTTTTCTGCTTTCTGTGTTACATGGTGTAATTTAAACGGTTATTTTTGAGTATATTAGATGATGGTACTTTAGATTAGAAGGTTATATTTTGAATTTAGTCGATTATATATAAACACGTTTTTTAAACAAATTAACGTTAATTACTTTATGACATCTCGGTTAACAAAAGACGTTTTAGGAACCGTGATTTTTTGAAAGTCGGTTGAAACTAATGTGCATAAATGGAAGAACATAACAAATTTATTAATGTATTTAAATAAGTAGAATTGTGACAAAGTGAACATACCACACCCAGTTATCGGACATAAACCGTTATTTAACGGACATTCAGGAATTTTTCATTATGAGAGAATTTCACAGCATTTTCGAGGATTAAATTCAATTACGAACAATCATCACCGCATTGAACAAGGGTCGATGCACCCGTCGGATTATCAACTCAATCGCGTAATCGTTGGAAGGTTCAAAAATCAGAAAATGAATGACAAATCTCCCACCCAAACCTGTACCTTGAGAAAATTTGATTTAAAGTTTCACGTATCCATTTTTACATTAAGCGGTAAACTAACGTGCTGCGCGCCATCTCCTAGTTTGTTATACTGAAGTCGTTTTCATTTCTGTTCACATGATTTTTGCTCCCCTCGTAATTTTGAGAAGAATGTAGGAAGGATTCTTGGCGCGAAATAACTGAAAACGAAACATCCGGAATGTAAATTACATATTTCGAATTCGCGGATTGTTATGATTCTTCGGTTATGGACTTCGGATTGTGATAATTTAAGGAAACGAAACATTAATGATCATTTCTGTTTTACATAATTTCTGAAATAGAATAATAGATTTTGAACAGCGAAACTGAAGTATTTGTTGGCAATATTTTTTTAAATTTTTCTTAAATATTTATTTGAATTTGAATCAATTTCACATTCGAAAATAATACCTTTTTAACTTCACAGTTTAATTTTGAAATCTAATCAGAAATTCATCAAGTATAAGAAAATTCAGTGTGTAAAGGTCCATATGATTTATTTTAATAAGCATGCTTTTGCTTATGTTAAAATCTGCCCTATAATCCCTCTGATTTGTTTACTGAAAAGAATATGAAAAGGGGAAGAGTTTAAAATTGAAGTAAAAATTTAAGTAATGAAAGTGAAGACTGGCAATTTCAGCAATCGTATCGTGACACTATTCGATCCAGACGTTGGAGTATAATTTAAGTTGTGACCAATAAATAACTTGGTTTATTTTTGTTGTATTCGTTTAGTATTCTGATAATTTAGTATATACTGAAAGTGTTTACACATTTTTAGAACAATTTCGGGACCATTTAACTAATATTTAAAAATGTAAGGAGTATTTTTTAAAATATTCGATCTGATAGCCTTTTCCCAGGCTATAAGTCTGCATCGTGATTTCCCTGATTGGATCCCTGAAAGAATTTTTGTAAAATTTCCAGGGGTATTGATTTCCATTCCTTTTCTAGTTTCAGTCATGGTGGGTTTGCCTTTATGAAGAGCTTTTCGTAAAATTTGTAGGTATTGATTTCAATCCTCTTTTACTACTTTTCAGAGCATCAATAGTGGTGTGTTTGCACTTAGAAGGAACTCTTTTCAAGAGACCAAAGGCACAGTAGTCAAGAGACCAAAGGCGCAATAGTCCATCAGTGAAACGGGTGTTCCACAGGAATAGTTTGAAAATTTATATGTACAATACTTTGATCAGTTTTCACTTTCTCGAAGGTATGCAGTGATACTTTTCAAAGCATGACTTATTGCTTTGTCTTGATGGAGTTTCACATTTTGAAAGTCGTTGGGATAAAGAAACGGAATTTTTTCTGTAAATATCGGATGTAAAACTTTCTCTTGATAGTGCGTCTCTTGAGTATGTTAACAATCAACTCGTAGTAACCTACGAGTTGATTGTTAACATTTTCCCCCACTCCTTATATTTTTAATTTAATATTATATAAGAGAATCTCACAACAGTCATATATCCCTTATTGAAACATTCTTTGCGTTGAAGGAACCAGGACTGTACTTGTTACTTCTTTTTGATAATAAATATACCTTTTTTTTTTTTTTGCAGTCATTTAGTAAATCCAAGCTTCATCAAGAGTCACAATATATTTCTATTTATTTTCAGCTAAGTAGTTTTCATACAGGGTTCTAGAAATTGTTCCGCGTTGAGCCACATGTCTCGGCAAGCTGGTGAACATCAAAATCTTGGTTATACATCAAAATCTTGGTTGGTTTATTATTTTATTGTTCCTACAGATGTATTTCAATACTTTGCAACTGATTTCTGCGTCGGCAGATTTTCTCTTTTTACCAATCATTTAAGTTTAGAAACATTAGAAACAGTACGCACTTATTTCGGGTATTTCGTTTGGAGCCATTTTTTCATGTAGAACTGATGGCTGATGATGTTCTCTTTCCAGTTAATAATTTTCTTTATTTTTAACTTCGAAATTTTGATATCATGCATTTCATAATGTTTGTAAACTAGGAATATTTGTCTTCGGATAGTTTAGAAACCTATTCTTCAATCCCCAACTTATTTACATGCAACATTTTAAAGAAGAATAAAGTAGCAAACAATATTTATCATTTCAAATAATAAGCTGTTGTCAGAAATTTTAATTCCAAATTACTTGCTTTTTTTAATTCTTAATCAAAACCGGTCTAAAAATGTGTAAACATCTTCTGTATATATGTAGTATTTTAGGAATGCGCGAGAAGAAGATGCAAGCAATTTTAATCATGGTCGAAGGTTGTAGATGATGCTGGTATACAGAATGCGTACTGCGTAGTGGAAGGTTAGGGCTTGCAGATCAACAAGCATTCTTAATTTAATTCTGTGGGTAAACTTTAGTTTGTAGTTTCCACGCATAAATACATCCATCCTGTCAGAATAACAATAATAGATTAGAAAGGTTTATTGCGTGGGTAGAAGGATAAAACTTGAAGGTGATAGGCGAAATTAGGTCCGGACAAACGGGTGGCTTACATAGACTATTCGGATATTTCCGGAGCCCACAACTGTCAAGGGCAAGCAACTCCTAGTGTTCCAAGAATATCCCATCGGGAGTTCATTTAGAGATGTTCAAAAGCGTCAGGTCGACGCATTGGGAATTTTAAAAGAGTTAGTAAAAGAGTCTTTTCATGCTTCTCCTGTGTGGTTTCTACATGCATCTCAGCTGTTACACTACAAGACAGACCAGAAGGTCCTACATTTGGCTCCCGAAGGTCGAATCCAATGGTCAACGATCAGGACGGACAATCCTCTCCACAAAATGCAGAAGTCGTAGACCCTATGTACCTGCACTACAAGATTTCGTGGAGCTGAGAAACCCACGAACGCTGCAAAAGCTATTTGAATCAGCGTGAAATTCCAGAACCCGAGAATAGCAGAAAGCTCCATATCTTATCCAGGGTTATCAACAACAGTTCTCCCGCCAGTCGGTCAAAGAAAGAAAGAAATACAACGGAGGAAGACGTTTTTCAGCCAAGCCGTCAACGAGTAAAGATGAAAACCAGAACGCGAAAAAGAAGTTCGATAAATACCGCCAGCGTACCCTGAACACAGTAGGAGGGAAGAAACATTCTTTAAACGAATAGAGGGGCTTGGGAAATTGAAGGTCTAGACCCCCTGTACATCGAAAAATCCCTCTAAGTTGCCTTTAAATACCGTGGTGGTGAAGCTCTCTCAACTACCGGTAATCCAGGTTCTTTTGAACAACGAACCCGTAGAAGCACTTATGGACACCAGCGCTCAAGGAAATTTTTTAAGCCAAAACTTCTATCGGAATTTCCGAAGAACAAGATTATTTTAAAATAATTTTACGGAAATCATAGCCGCGCAAGGGAAAATTAGTGAATGTGTCGGGAAGCTGTCGCTTAACATTCAGGTAAAAAACGAAGTTTTGAAAGTTCTACTTTTTGTTATTAAAAATTTACAAAATAAAGTCATTTTAGGTACCGAGTTCCTTAGGGCGGCAAACGTTACTATAAATTTTGCCGAAAATTCCGTTGTTCTGTATATGGTGCCAAGGGTTGTGGAAGAGGAAAATATACCGAAGTCGACCTCCAGCGTCTAAAGCAAGGTGCAAGAGACAAGCTGGAAGAACTTCTAAGTAAGTTTTCTACGTTATTTTCTGAGAAGCCTGTTAATACACAGATTGCTATTGAACAACCTATGCTATTGAATCAAAATCAAGCGAACCGTGTAAAGCGAAACCTTATCGTTATGATAAGGAGAAAGAATCAATAATAGAACATCACATAAAACAAATGTTAAAAGACAAGACAATAACTCCCATCAATAGTGAATATGCTAGCCCAGTTGTGCTATGCAGAAAGAGAAATGATTTGCCCCCCTCCTTTGGATCCAAAGGCTCGGCGTTTTGCCATTGATTATAGAAAACTAAATAACATGACTACACTTTTCATTTACCTTTTATCAGCAATAGAAGAAATAATACGAAAAATTAGGTCTACTAAATTTATGACTACTCGTGATCTTATTTCAGGTTACTTTCAAATAGCCATGAAATCAGAAGACGTAAATAAGACGGCGTTTATTACAAAATGGGACACTTACGTTTTGTTACGTAAAACGCACGAAATGTGTTTTTACGTATGCCGTTTGGACTTTGCGGGGCCCGTCAACTTTTCAACGCGCTATGGACATTATTCTGCGTCCTTTCCTCGTCCACTTTGATTTATTTGGATGACATCATAGTAACAAGTGACACTATTGAGCAACATGTGGAAGATATCCACGAAGTGTTTCGTTATTAAAGGAAGCAGGGTTAACGGTTAATGCTGGAAAATGTAAGTTCGCAACTAAAGAACTAAAGTAGCTTGGATATAAACTCTCAGTTAAGGGTATCGAGACTGATACCCTAAGCTTTTAGATACTTTTATCTAAAATAACAGCTCCTCCGCCAAATACGGCCAAAGTGGTTTCATCTTTTCTTGGCATATGCTCGTATTACCGTTCTTTTATCCACAATATCGCCAATATTGTTGAACTTCTGTTAATTTTAAAACGAAAAAAATCAGGTTTGAGTGGACAGGGGGGGCAAACAGGGCTTTTGAACAATTAAAAACGGCTCTAATTAATGCCTCAGTGTTAAAATTCCCGAAAAGGAACGAGGAGATCGCGGCTGATGCTTCAGATACGCCATGGGTGCAATTTTAACTCAAAAAGGGCACCCCTTGGCATTTTTTAGCAAAACATTAAATCAGACACAAAGGAATTACACAGCGACGGAAAGGGTAACACTAGCCGTGTTAATGGCAGTTCAGAAGTTTATTTTGGAAAAGCTCCAGTTATAATCTACTCAGATCATGCGGCCGTAGGTAGATTATATTCTGGAAAGAATTTAACTCCAAGATTAATTAGAGGAGTTAAACTTATAATTTGTGCAACTTAATAATTAAGTCCTCTCCCGGCAAAGAAAATACCGTGGCCGACGCGTTATCAAGAATTAAACCTGAATGAAAATGGTGATAAAAAAAATGTGCTATGTTAACTTCTAAAGGTTTAGATTCCTGGGAAACAATCATTGCTGAGTTGCTAAAAGATCGAGAATTCGGTAATATTTATGCTTATTTAAAGGATCCAGATAATTTTGAACATGCAGATCTTGCTGCAATTAGAAATAGAGCCCAAAATTAGGAAATAATAGATAATCTGCTGTTCTATATTAAATCGACAAATGAAAACCATGAATACAGGCCAGTCTTCCCAACCGCACTACGGCTAAGCATTTTGCAGGAACTGCGTGACGCACCAACAGCTGGCCACTAAGCGTGAGGAAAACGGTGGGTACAGTACGCGAGGTGGTGGTATTTTCCGCAACTACAGAAGGTAGCGATAGTGTATGTTAGGTCCTGTAATTTATGTCAATTAATTAACGACGATAATTATAGCCCGCTAAAATAATTAGATGTTAAAAATTATTATAAACTCTGGGATGGCTGCATTGATGAAAAAGCCTATGCTGTAAGAACTGCCAAGCATGATACAACGGGTAAAACACCCGCTGAATTATTTCTGGGTAGGAAGAGTTTGACAATTATGCAAACTTTTTTTTTGTCTAAGAATGGGAACCAGAATTTAAACAGGCAAACATTTAACGATGAAGCTTTGAAGAATTCAAATGTAGCAAGGGGGTGGCAAAAAGTGTATTATAATAGAAGACGCCTTGAATCAGATTTAAAGTGGGGTATAAGGTGCTGAAAAAAAACTCACTCTGTCTAGTGCACCAGAGAACTTTGTATCAAAATTCGCCCATACATTTGAAGGGCATTATATTATACAGGAGATCGTCCGGGCTGTTATGCTATATATAAAATCAGATTCGGGCGAAAGAATAAAGGCCAATAAGGATCAATTAAAGCCATACCAAGAACGTAAGGATTTTATTATTTAATATTTCGTATGCATGTGTTTTGTAGGGCTCTTCCCTGACACTCTAGTTAATTTTCATGTTTATAAGCTCATGAAGAATTAAGAATTGGGTTTAGGTCTAAGAAGGTTGCTATATACTAACAAGTTGATGTGTGTTTAGGTGGAACGTTTGCTCACTGTGACATATTGCACTTGCGTTTTGACCACACATTGTGGAGAGCCAAAAAGGAGATTATGTTTAAATTAAAGCATGAATATGTAATGAGTAAATGGGACCCGTAAAAACCGTAGTGTTCAGAAAAATTGAGAAAGCTACGGTAAATACAAAAGAGTTAGAAACTTAAAAAAAAAGAATTAATGTATTGTGAAAGTAAAGTGTTATTTATTGTTTGATATACACATGTATTAGAGTTGTTCATAAATATTCCTTCCAGATGACTGGAAGGACATGATTAAATGACCTATTGAGAAAGGAGGAGAAAGCAAGTACAGCGGAACAAAAAGAAGAAAACCTTTTCTGCTATAAATTAACTTTTTAGTACTTGTATGTAAACGGGGCTCAGGTCCTTTAGTTGAGAAATTTAACAGTTTGTAACATGTCTTTAAGGACCTTTATCCAAGTCTGCTAAATTCTGACAGGAGCAACTGTAGGGATTTATATTTGTTTTAAATAGCCAATTTAATTTATTTTTAGGTTACTTTCCTATAAGCCTTCTTTCCCCTAATTGTCAATGCCAGAATATTTAAATTTGATAGCGCGCGTGAAGTAATGCAAATTCTACTTTGAGGAGAAAAGGTTTAAATATCAAGTTCTAGAAGGGAACGTTAGAGAGTCCAGGCGAGCACTTGCAGCGTGAGCTTCTGCTTGGCAATTATTGCTGGTTAACGTGGCTAATAGCTATTACTTTGTTGCCACTAGATTTCCAACGCTCTTTTAGGAAACAGGATAGTCTGAGCCCTGTAACGTAATTCTACTTCTTGCTAATATCTTCAAATTTTTAGTTTAGTTCTTGTTATTTTAGTTACCTTCCGAGTGAGGCATAGTGTGTCAGCCTCAAGTCGATGCGTTGTGAATTTTAAAACAGTTAATAAAGGGTCTTTTTACCCTTCTTCTGTGTGGTTTCTACAAGTATCTCAGCTGTTACTCTACAAGATAGACCAGAGAGTACTCCTCTATGGATGCAATGTGAAGTCCACATTTTTGAAGATTCGCACATCCTCAGACAGTGAATGATACAGCGAACTTAGCCGTGCTTGTTAGCTTGAAATAAGCAAGTGAAAACGTGCAACACATTCATGAAGAGCCTACGAGAGAGTCAAAAAGATTTTGGTTTAACTTGAAATTTTATTTACTGATTGATTAATATGTGTCTGCATTACAGCGTTAAGTACGATCGTATGATGTGGGTTATTTTTAAATAACATACTTAAGATTAATGTATTGAAAATAATGACTATTTTTAGAAACAGAACAGAAAAGAGGGAAAACGCCTGAATCAAGATGAAAAGTAAAAGGCGCTATTGCCAATTAAAATGAGAAGTTTGCTTTATATATTTTTACCTTAAATATCAACTATAGGTTGTAAGGTATTTCTCCCGCCTTCTTCGCATGCCTTCGTGGTGTAGTGGTCTGCATGCTCGACGCGTAACCGAGAGGTCCGTGGTTCGATTCCCGGCGAAGGCGTTGTTAATTTTTCATGTCTCCTGCTTCGAAATAACCTAATGTCTCTATACTGGCGCCCGAACTAAAAAGGTGGTGGATGATGATTCTCCACCACCGGGATTTAGCGATTGGGTCCCCAAAACTCCAGTCGCCCTTTAAAAGGGGGAATACGTAAGGTATTTCTCCCGCCTTCTTCGCATGCCTTCGTGGTGTAGTGGTCTGCATGCCCGACGCGTAACCGAGAGGTCCGTAATTCGATTCCCGGCGAAGTCTTTGTTCATTTTTCATGTCTTCTGCTTCGAAATAACCTAATGTCTCTACAAGGTAATTTAAGAAATGGAATAATTGTAATGAAATTTATATCAGTATTGTAATTAAAACGTGAAATCAATAGAGAAAAGTGTTTTGAAATTACGGTAAATGAATGTTATAATTAATGAATAATTGTATGTAAAGATAGCGTATGTTGAGGGATTACTGGTTCAGAAACAGAGGTCTATTTTTACCTCTGTTCTTTTTACCCTCCTCATGCAAGATATAGTTGAAGGTTTCCACCTTATGAATAAGGGGAACTTTTATATATATATATTATTATTTTTAATTTTAATAATATCCAGTCTGTTGCGTATATAAATAAATTGATTTGGTTAATTGTAGCGTGATAAAATTGATGCGAAATACTGCTTTCGGAGAAAGATTTCAAAGAGAAGCTGATTCATATTTTAATTAACTTATAATGTTGCAATAGAGGACCCTTTCTCGCAGGAAGTCACGTCACTTCAACAGCTAGCAACCAAATGCGAAAAGAACAACACAACCAGCGTTTTGAATTTCAGCAATCAGCCTTTCGTATGAGTAATTTTGGATTAAAAGAAGGAATGTAAAATAAAAATCTACTGCAACTTGGCGAACATAAGATTTTATACAGCGGAGATCAGAAAGTCCTGAACTGGATGAACCTTTAAGCCTACTTCTAACTATTTGAATGATTCTAAGTATAAGTGAAACTTTTGAAAAAGTAGGCCAGACATCTCACTGATCAAGTAGATCAGATGAGACTTTTCTTCCTCACCTCAAATTGAAATGTTGGCAGTTCTTGCCGAATGAGAGGTATTGTAAATAGAAACAACGTAAGCAATATACAGCAGCCCCCCATCATACATCCGCTTTGAAATAATTCCAACTAGGTATATGTCCTGTTTGGAAGCGAAAACTTTTGTTTGGTATACGACATTTGTTTGAAATACGACTCCGACAAAACACTCAAGACTTCGCACACTACACTTGTTAACCTTTTTCGAAACAGTGCTATGACTGCCCATAAACGTCAGTGCGTCTTTTGTTACTCTTCAAGGCAAAGAACCTGAGTTTTGAACTTCCAAGTGATTTCCTTTTTTTTTCCGCAAAGATTGTAAATTCATTAACAATGGACTTTGGGAAAGTTAATGAGGAGAGTCAAGCAAAGAGCAAAATTTTTAGGATCAGCATGGGGGTAATAAAAGAGATTGTTAAAAAGTATGAATATGATATGCGTATCCGGGACTTGGCTACGGCATATCATGTGCCGAGTATGCTAGTTTCTATGATTTGAAAAACAAAGAAGCTATTATGCAAATCTGCTAATGTTGCAAAGGGACTAAAATCGGTTGCCAAACAAAGATCAGAGACGGTAGAGTGTGTTGAAAAATTGCTTATGATCTGGACAGCAGAAAAACATTTATGTATAATATCGTGGGCCGTGCTTCATTTATGTACATTACAGTATATTTCACCCACTTAATTTTTATTTTAACAATAAATAGTGTTATGATAGTAACAATAGGACTTTTAATAGGTCTTTTTATAAGACTTGTAGAGTCATTAGGATTTCTGATGCTGAGATGTGAAAAATGAGCAACGCCCTCCCCGGAACTCGAAGCTCGGACATCTGAGTGCGTTGACCATTACACCACGAAGCCACGCTAAGAAGGAGGGAGAAATAGCTTATAGAATGAATTAATTATTTGTCCTTTACTTCTGAAGTTCATTTGCTTAGCCCAGTTTGGCATATGTTCAAGGATCTAGAACAAATTAAAGACGTATTACCGAGGAACCACTGTATTTTAAACTTAATTACCGTAGAGAGGTCATAGATTCAACTTCCTTTGTAGCAGATATGTCTATATTAAAAAAAGTAAAATATAAAGAATATCATTAATGAAATTATTGTCATCAATAAACCTGACAGTTTTCATTGGAACTAAGTGTTCCATTTTAAAATGTTCTGGATGAATTGTTCTTAAACGAGTTCAAACTGATAGACTACTGCCAATCAATAGAGAATTTCTGCAGGTTCAGCACTGTAAAATTATAAAATACGCTGCAAATGATTTTAAGATTCTGGTTGGGAAAAATAAAGATATTAGTTCTTTTTATACATTTTGAAATTAAAATCCTATAAATAACTAGATAGTAACCAAGCATCCGGAAGTAGCACATTTTTCTTCGCAGTTTCATTTAAAGATTATTTAATAATTATTGGGGGCCGCTTCTTCTCTGGAAAGAGAAAATAGTAAGTATTTTCAGTTTGCATTCCATCCATGTGTAATGACTCTTTTTTAGCAACGCAACGGATAGACCGCTTTTTGGCGGAATTGTCGAGCGCAAAGTTGCAGGTTTATTTCTTTTACATATCATTGCGAAGAAAGAAATTCCCAAAGCTTGAAGCTTTCCTATTTCATTTATGTATCATATTTAATAAAATGCTAGAAAATGATGCTTGTTTTTCCTTAGTACATCACTAAATTATTGTCATTTAAGTCCTTACCACAAGCGGAACCTTTAAAGCATTTTTTAAATAAACAGCATTAAGTACCATCTGTCATTCACTTAGAAGAGAAAAGAAGCCGATATCTTTCTGCTGGAAAAAATTGCAAATTTTATATTTATCGAAAAATCAGCTGCCAAGATTCCCAAAATATTTTCTTTTTAACTATGCAAGAAGCTCATCAATCTTTTTAATCCCAACCTCAATGATGCAATAAGTGGTTTTCTTCAGACAGTAATTCAAAAAGCCATACTACACAATTAAAATGTATGTTTGAAAATGCTTTATAGTTGCCAAGATTAACTCTGGTATTGTCTTGTTATGGCAGCCGTGACCGTGAGTGTAACACATATGCGCATTTCGGGCAGCTGTTTTTAATATATAGTAGAGGATTATTATATGCAAAGTAGTCGTTTCTTACTTTTTATTTCTGTCTTTTTATTTCGTTTTATTTCTGCCTTTATTTTAAGCAATTTTTAAAAAAGCAGAAAACAAAGGAAGAAAAAATTAATGATTTTTAATATTTAAGGCATAATTAAGTCTCCCACTGAATCAACTGAATTGCAGTTTTGGAGCAGTTTCTTGAATCTCCTCAGCTCCTTTTTCTCTCTGAAATTGCAACTATAGTATGTTACTTTAAAATAGGTATAGCGCCTCATCGCTTGTTTACGATCATAAAGCGTGTCATTATCGCAGCACAAACGGAATTAGAAGGTTTTAGCAAATTAGCGTTTCTCAAACTTTTTTCAAGTGGAGACCACTTTCACAAATTAGAACTTTTCCTGAGCCACTTTACTCTCCTTCCTTTTGGAAGGAGTTTTTTAGCATTACTAGTACGCTTATATATTTCTAAATTCAATTTACTACAATTCATTTAATTTTATATTAGTATAAAGTAATTAAGGCCATAGAATAAAATGTATATTCGTTTTTAATAATTCAAGACTATTAGAATTTGGATAATCTTAACTTTATTGGAG
The DNA here is from genome assembly GCA_000611955.2 of Stegodyphus mimosarum. Classification (NCBI taxonomy): domain Eukaryota; kingdom Metazoa; phylum Arthropoda; class Arachnida; order Araneae; family Eresidae; genus Stegodyphus; species Stegodyphus mimosarum. The sequence continues at coordinate 322,277 of KK114638.1, forward strand.
GAGTTAAAGCAAGAAGTTCGGCGTAATACGCTAATTCTTGTTGTTCTAACTCCTCCAATTATCGTTATTCGGCATGTTATTTTAGCTCAAATCTTTAAATTATCTACTAAAATTTAAGTAAGTATTCGAATTCATATTAATAATATGAATAAACCTGCCAATTCTAGCCCATCCGTTCTGTGTTTAGATGTATGTGGGAAAGCTGAAGTCTGAGATCGGTACTTAACTTCTTTAGATTTTTATTTATTTTTTTTTTAATCAGCCCAAAAGTGCGTTAGCTCGAATAGGCTATAAGTCTCGAAACGAAATTTTGCACAGTCCACTAGAAATGGCTGTATCACTTTCAAATTCTTACCACTAAATATTATCGCCCAGTGTTATTTTTAGAGAAATAAAATAATGAAAAATCTACATGAAGCTCGAATTTTGAATTTAGAATTTTATAGCTCGTATTTTGTAAAACTTGAATGAATTTTTGATTAACAAACTCGACGATTTGAAAGCGAGCAATAGCAACACTCTCCGGAAAAAAAAAAAATCTGATAGAAATCTTAACGAAAAAAAAAAATCTGAAAGATTTCAGATTTTAAATTACGTCCAAAGGCGTGTTTTTTTAACGTTTCGTGTGCTACCTTTTTTTATTAAATATCATGTACTACGTACTCAAACCATAAAATTCAGTTCAAAATCAATATCGCAAAATCATTTTAAAATGAACATATCTTTAGAATTTCCGTAAGTCTCGTGCGCTGGAGATAAAAATGTTTTTTTTTTCCGTACAGTGTTGCCATTGCTCGCTTTGAAATCATTTAGTTTGTTAATCAGAAATTCGTTGAAATGTTACAAAACATAAAAACGATAATAAAGCAAATTTCAAATTCAAAAT
>KK114638.1:329651-351754 GCA_000611955.2 Stegodyphus mimosarum
TTTTTTTTTTTTTTTTTTTTTTTTTGTTGTTGTTGTAAATTTTGTAAATTTAGGAATTCAAATATGACACAAAATGTTTTCTTCCAAAAAATGAAGTACAAGGAAAATATGTGCTTTGCAACAGTTTTAAATATTATTGCTAATCATTTGTACAATTTAAATATACGAACATTAATATGTATCTGAATGGCAACGTTTTAAATGCACGAAGAATGTAATTATATTTATTTTAAAAATAGTTTTCAATTCGTTTTTTTCTTCTTGCTTGTATGTCGCCATTTCCTTTTCAACAAAAATCTGCCAAGGTTGCACGTAATAAAGGCATACTAGGGTAAATAAAAAAAAGTTCAAATCTTTTATGCCTTTTTGATTCACACAGCTAAATTTTTGATTTCTGACTCTAATACAAGAGCTCAAGTTTCAATTTCATAAAAGAACTCAATTTATTCCCGCAACAATTTTTTTTATTTAGGACTCTGATACAAAAGCTCAATTTTCAAAATGGAAATATTCCAATGTTAGGTAATAAATCTGCCACGCTACTACAAAAGCTCAAATTTAAGGAAAAATACTCTGTTGTTATTGTTACCAATCTTATTCGTCTAACAAAGATCAGCACAAGCCCACGGCATTCATCGTGGAAAGGAATCATATACGCTTGTCATTTGCAAGAGCCTTGAGTACCATGTAGATGACAACACAACTTTAGCTCAGTTTGGCCCCCAATTTTGAGAGACAGCATCCCGGGGGACAGTTCCAAGAGTCTCCTATCCCGCTTCCCCTATCACCAAATATCCATACCTTTTTTGGGGAGATTCGAACCGGGCCCTTCGATACGAAAGTCAGAGTTACTAACCACTATCCCTTTTGGCCGAAGAAAAATGCTCTAATTCTACTAACCAATTTGGCATTTTAATATAAAATTTAGACCTCAGAAAAGAAAACGAGTAATTCAACCTGAAGGGGAAACCCAGCTCCGGAGAAGAATTAGACTGCGGTTAGTAAACCTACATTCTTCGTGCGAGGACTTCATCACCAATCGAATGGAGGAATACAGAAAAAACAAAAGATAAAGTGAAATTTATTTTTCTTCGCAGATTCAGTTTCTGTTTTACATGGAGAAGTGCAACAGTTGCTATTTATTTTAACTTTGCCTCATTTCAGATGATTAAGTTAGCGAGGTCTTTCAGATCTAGTAGCAGTGTTAAGTAGCAAAAGAAGGTCTGAATTTCAGTATGCATTTATTCGTACGGATCTTAAGTTACTCTAGAAATAGAAATTCTGTTTCAGTCCAAGAGACTGATGCTGAGGAAAATGTGGCGAAACTGTAAGGTAACATTAAACAACTTATGTATATATGATGTAAAGTTTTAACTGAATGTTCTTAATATAATGTATTGCAAATGGTTCATGTAGTATGTTTAGTAGTTAAATATTGCAAATGTTAAGTGTTTTGTTAAGCTATGTTGTAATGTCTAGTTACTAAACTTTCAGAGTGACGGCTGAAGTAAGTGTAGGAACCAGACAGGAGAAGGATAAAGAAAACCCTTCATTGAACTCTTTTAAAAATTCATAATGTGTCGACTTGACGCTAACAGACTACGCCTCGTTCGGGCAGTAACTCAACTAACAAGAATTAAACTTAAAATTCAAAGATATTAACACAACAGTAGACTTTTCCCCAGGACTCACATAATACTGTTACCTAAAATCGCGTCGAAGTCTCGTGGTAGCAAAGTAATAGAAGTTACGCCACTTTTACCTAGCAATAAATGCAGAAACAGAAGCTCACGCTTCAAAGGTACAGTACTCGCCCACTCTTTTCTAACTTTCCCTTCTAGAGCTCAGTGTTTAAACCTTTATTCCTAGATATTCCGGCAATACTTGACTGGACTGGACTGGACTGGTAGAATTTGCGTTTCTTCACGCGCGCTACCAAATTTAAATATTCTGGCCTTGAGGCTTATAATAAAGAAAACATAAACTTAACTGCTCAGTGAAAATAAATATATATCCCTACAGTGTGTTAAAGTAAAGTAAATCTTTTCTAATTGTAAGAATTGAAATATTGCGGTGTAAATTAAATGTTTAAATGTAAGGTAGCAAAATAAAAGAAAATTAAGTTAAAAGCAAAACTATTTAAGCAAAACTAAAAGTTTAAACACCTGTGTTGTTAGTTCATTAGGTGCAGTTTCGAAATTGAGGTGCTTTTGAGTCCAAGTCTCTAACAACTATAGGATGTGAGTTAGATAATAGCATTGTTACACTTATACAAATGACACTTTCTCATACATTGCTGTACATTTTACTGGAAAGGAGTGGGGAAGAGAATTTAATTATAGAACAAGTGGAAATGAACGACAATTCTGATAAAATAGTTTAACATGCCCTGAATGCCTCTGCTGAAAATCTTTTTCCTTCCATATGACTGGAAAGAGAACAGCAGCTGATTTATAGTAAACGTTAATTCAAGAAAAAAATTGACGGAGATCCAGGCCTTTGTCAAATATATTTAAGATAGTTATAAGTTTATTATGTTGCAAGAAGTTGCCTCATGGTTAGCTAAAATTTAAGATCTTAACAAGGCCGTTAAAGATCTTTATTGCGATTACTTAAATTCCGACAGGGAAAGATATTAGGTATTTATTTTTATCTAACAAGTTATTTTATGTTAAATATCTTTACTGTCATTCTTCCTTTCCGTTTTTCTGCCAGAATGATCCTTTTTAGTTCTATCGCATTCAAATGAGGTAGATAGAGGTAGTATTTAAAGGAAGGTTTTAAACTGTTTAGTGAGAGCATGTTTCTGTCTGCTGAAGGCCACGTTACTAGTTGAAATTCTACGATAACATTCTATTACGGCTTCGTTTTAATCTTGCCAATACTGCTGTTACGCTGGTGTACGTTCAAGCAAACTTGCTCGTTAAATATTTCTGCGTAGTCCTTGGCTAATTTTAAATTCTACCTTTAAAGTTTCGCCATAAATACTGGCTGTTTTTGTAAGCACCAGGAATACCTTCTGTTCAATTATTTGAGTTCTTAATAAAAGGATCCTTTAAACTCTTCTTACTTTTCTCTTTGCATTCTAGACATGGAGATAATTCTCTTAGTCTATTTAGAATGTGCATGTTACAAGAACGAGTGAGACTCTGTAATATTAAAAAAAAAAGGTTTTAGGAAATAAGCTTCGATTTGAAAATCACAAAATAGTTAATGAACTAAAAGAAGAAAAATAATTTATCATAGTTTCATTGATACAGTAGATTAAATTACTAGCTTTTTAAGAATTCATCTGCAATTTTATAATCACGAATAACAAAAGCGTTGGGTTGTCTTGATAAATTTAGAAGGATTATGGTTTTAATTTTGACAATGCAATTCGATTAATTGATTTTTTTTTTGGAGCCCACTCTTCTATTATTCGTGATATAAAACTGTACAGGAATTTGGGAAAGAGAATCATTTAATGCCGTTATTTCATGAAAACTATTTTTCTTTTTTTAAGGTTATTAATTACTTCGTGAATTTTAAATCGAAACTCAAATAGTTTCACTTTATTTTATTTTCATCTTTTTAGTCTGATTAGCATAATGTCAAATAAATTATTGAATTGAAAAATCGTTTTTCAACAATGAAAATCTTTTACTTCCCACACGCTATTACATAGAATATAGGTAAAATCTAACAGTTTTCGGAAATTCACCAACAATTCAGAAATTAAATTTCAATTTTCAAACCAGTTTCATTTTAAAAGATTTTTTTTGTCCTTTTCATTCGATGGTGCAGCAAAGTTCTGATATTTTTAATTTGTTAGTTAAACCAAGGTATGTTCGAAAAATCGTTTCAGCATTAAATTTAAACACACTTACCGCATTATATTGTCATCGACAAACAGAGTATGCACGAAACATGAACTTGATAACTTATGAGGAAATAGGTTGAAAATCGATGACAAAATTTTTACCATAAGGAAACGCCATGAGTGAACTAATAAAAGCATATAATAAAATGAATTTCTAGTTGACATTCATAAAAATTACCGAGATTCATATACTTATATTAAAAAGCATTTTAAATAAATAATTTAAATAGAGAAAAGGAATTTTTTTTCGTAGTTTGTCAGGAACATTAGTGAAACTTATAGTAAAACTAAATTAATTTAATTAAAGTTAAATTAACTAAACTAAATTAACTAAATTAATTAAATTAGTGAAACTAAACAAATATTTCTATCAAAAAGGTAAATTTCCATATCAATGACTCATCCCGTAATTTTTTTCAATAAAACACTTTCAAAAAATTTAAGAAACATATGAAATTCAAGTTTTATGGCAAACATACACATACATTTTGATTTCTTTCAGATTACCGTCAAATACAAGAACTTAGAGTTGTTCAAAGCACTGTGCCAGATTTGCTTTATTGATTTTTGGGGTCAGGTAAAAGTGCTGCCAAAGTATATCGCGAACTTTTAAGAGCGGAAATTATTGTATATTTGCACGCGGACATTCTTAGTTATATTTTATTCTGTGCATTTATTTCATAGCTAGGTTATCTTTTTTACTTAAAAGAACTTTAGCAAATCTATAGTAGAAACCATCACTGAAAACATCTTCTTCCTCCAAATTTACAAGATGTAAATTAATTTTCAATGATATGGTTAATTAAAGATTTTTATCGAAAATGTGCAAGTTTTGAGGAGATTGGATGATTGTTTAAATGGCATCTTTTTGGACGCTTTCTTCACAAACATTATAATTGGAAGACGTCATGAAATCACGCAAAGTTACACGCAATATCTTTGTAGTAGATTTAAATTTTGATTGCTGTTACTTAAAATTAAGTATTCCTTTTCCGAAATAAAAACTTTAAGAGTTAAATAGACTATGAAAGTACAATAGCGAAAGTTTTACATTCAAAAATTTCTTTTCTGTAATAAAGCTGAATTTTAAAAAATATCATTCTACTTTTCATTCATAACTTGAGGATTATGCAATAAGTCCTTAAGAAATTTTGTTCAAATAACCAAAGCTGCGCAAAATATAAAATATCACCTCATTTATCCGAACTAAACCCAGATGTGCCGATTTAAGATAGCCTGTAATCATGTTTTTTTGTATAATAAAATTGGGTGTGGGTCATTTTTATAAGTATAATTTTCGACAATGCTTATTTTAAATACTTTTTGCTTAAAATGAATATTTAAATTTTCCTCTTAGACTTTTTAATTTCATTTACACTGTTGAGAATTTTGTATATATGTAAATAATTTTAGTGAAATTATACGTAAATTATAATATTACTTGCATTAATTAACATGAAGGGCATCTGAATGCGACGCATCGGCGAAAAAATTGAGTTACAAGAGTAAGTCCATTTAACATTGAAGTAAATGGCTCTTTTGCCGAATGCCAAGCTGGCGATGGCTTCGGCAACTAATTTTTGCCGCTGAATTTGGCGAGAATTTGCAAGAGTCGTCAAACTTGCCGACCATTTGGCGACATTTTCGTTCGACCCCTATGTAAATGTAACTGTCGATGACTTTCAACAATTTCGAGAAATCAAAGGTACTGGAAATTTCTCGACGGACGGTGCAAAACTGAATAAGACCGGAGAGAGAATCAGTTTTCAATTTTAGTTCTTCAGATTCAAATTTAGATCTTTCAATTTTAGTTCAGATTACTGATAGATCACCGTATGAGCTTTCGCTTTGTCTTTTCTTGTCTTCAGCGTTCTTAATAGCTTGAAGTAGTGACTACTGATTGTGCTCTGTCATACGGAGAAGAGCTGTACGAGTACTTTTGGGTGAAACTTTCTAGAACTGTAAAGTGTTTACGTGAAAATAAATTTCATTAAATTATCATCGGTTCTGTGTGCATTTTATCCATCCCGAACCCTTCCGCACGTGACAATACTATAAAGAAAGTAATGTATATCTTTCATTATAAAAATCAACAAAAAAAGGATTGATAAATGAATAAACAAAATAAATAGATAATATTTTCCCAGAGTTATATGCCTACGAGGAAGGACGCCATGGCGGAGAACTTTCTAAGGAAAACTTGCTCGTACTCACGTTACACTCGGGGAAAACCGCGAAAACCAAGTATGCAAACCCGTTTGTCATGTTGAACTACTATCATTTTGCGGTTTTTCATTATTCACCCATTATAATCCGTTACTTTAAAATAAGTACTTCAAGGCTTTCGCCAACCATCCCTTTTGCAGTCGTAATTCGAGTCGCCATCACAGCACAGCATTTATTTTCTACAAGCAATTTAAGACTGTAGTTCATGTCAGCCTTTATTTGCGTACTTCTCATGAAGCAGAACACTCTAAACGGAAATGAAAGTGGTGAAAAATTTAAGCTTCACCATCTTTTTTCCGCAGTTGTTATTCTCATAGTTATGTATCAAATCGAGCGGCGGAAGATAACTTAGGTTATAGCAAAGAATTCATTAGAGATATATTTCTTTTAGTTTCCTGACATCGTTGAAACTTTCATTTCTGTTCATTTTTCACTTTTTAGAGAATTCTTTAATTGATGTAATTCATCACTGAATGCAGACACTTAAAAGCCATCTTCTAGACGAAAGACTTCACAGGGCAATAACTCAGTACGCAATAAATATATTTGAGGTCATATGGTTGCATTATAAAAATACAAAATTAAGTTCCAAGGCATGTATCATTTAAACTAATTGACGCGCTTTTCATCTTTAGCTGTTATGAATAAACATATTTTTCAAAATTAATGCTGGTGTTATTTATGATTATACTAAGCCCTTATATAAACATAATTCTGAATCTACGAGCTTATTAAAACCGCTGAGTTTATTATTTATTATCTCATCTGGAAAATCACTGTATGTAATATTCCTAATTCTTTTAAGTTTGAGAAATTTTTTGTGGATCAGTTTAACCCTGCTGAGACTCGATAATTTAATTCAAATTAATAATTGGTATGCATCAGATATCCCGTCATTAAGTAATCCCAATTATATTTATTTTGACATGATCAACGTGAAAGGAATTTATTCCTTCCTTACAGCTTGCTTCGTGGTGTAATTGGAAGCATATTCGGCTAGCAATCGGAAGATCTGGAGTTCAAATCTCGAAGAAAACATTGCATATTCTCATTGCACATTTATCGTGTTTCTCACTCCAAAAATTCTAATACACTCTACAAGTAACACCCGAACTAAAATTTGGCGGACGGCAATTCGTCGCCACCTGGATTTGATGACGCAGATCCCCTTTTCTCTAGTCGTCTTTTAAGTGGTAGAGAATGTAAAGAATTTTCTTCTTCCTTACTGCTACCTTCATGTTTTAACTGAAAGCACATCTGAATGGTAACGGGATAGTTCGGAGTTCGAGTTATTACTAGGGCATTGCAGATTTATCATGTTTCTTATTCCAAAGTTTTAATAGTCTCTACAAATGTTATAATCTCTTACTTTCAAATAGCATTTCAAGGCCGTTGCCTCTCTCCCTCAATTTACAATCGTAACTCATATCGTCAACCCCCGTACAGATTTTATTTTCTGCACGTCATTTGAGGCTATAGTTCAAGTCAGCCTTCATTCGGGTGCTTTCTATAAATCGAGGCAAATTAAACCGAAATGAAGTGGAAGAAAAACGTTAAGCGACTCGAACTTTTTTCCTATGGTTACAAGTCAAATGGGGAGGGGAGGGAAATAACATGAAGTTCTTATTTTAAAATAACAGTTTATAGTCGAATAGTATTTTCAATTTCCGAATCAAATTACACATCTTAAACTGCTTGCTTTTAATGAAACTCATATACGAAAATTTCTTTGAATTACCCTCGTGTATGAAACTCATGTACGAAAATTTCTTTGAATTACCATCGTGTATATAGACATACTAATTCAAAAAACAGCAGAACAATCAACTTAGTGCATTTTTTTTCTTTTTTAAATATCAAACAAATCAGTTGCACATTCCACCAAAAAGGCTGTGTCTTCGATTATATTCAACTTTCCATAAAAAGGTCAAAACTTCATATAAAAATTTGCAGCATAAAATTTAAGTTGTGGAAAAAGATTTATCTTTTATTCATGCAGGAAACATAAGCATTTTTTTAAAATATTCTTCAGTTAATATAATTTTGAAAATCAGTTTATCATAATTTTCAAAATCATGAAGAAAATGTAATTTTCTTTCATTCCTAAAAGTCCTAGTTCGTGAAGATAAATACTACGCAGATCTAACTCTCCACACAAAGTCACCGTAATACATATAAATCCGTGATGTGACAGAATCATTTCAGAAAGTAATCATTCGTGCGTGGCAGTTTTGTCAGTGAGTGTCAATATGTCCACTGAGCAAACAATTCTGTTCTACATATATTTGCTGATATTTGTGAAATCAAACAATGTGTAACTTCTTTTATTCACAGCCTTGAGCAATGCAAATAAAAAGTATTTGTTATGGAAATATTTATTATCGATGTGTGGAAGTACGTATTTTTGATTTTAAAAAAAATCTGATGTGTACACCATTTGACTTCCTTGCACAGAATATTAAATTATATGCATTTTTGCTGCATTTCATTTAAACTTATTTCCTCAAATTTTATTAGAGATATATTTCTCATTCAATTAATTCAGTTCTCAAAAAGGCAAAAATGCATAAAACCTCGAAATATCTTTATTAAAAATTGAAAAATATAGAAAAATATAAAAGGAAAAAAATCTAAGTTTTGATATTTTATATTACGCCCAAAGGAGCTTTTATTTAACGTTTTGTGTGTTACCCTTATTCATTAAATATCATGTTCTTCGCACTTAAACCATAAAATTCAATTCATCAGCAATATCACGAAAAAAAAAATACTATATCACACTAAAGAATAAACGGGATTCTCGCATGAAGATCATGTTGTCTAACTTTTTACTTATTTTTATTCACAACACATCTCATACCTAAACATATTAGACTGAAATGTAATCCAAATATAATTAATCAGGTAATCTTAGAAAAATAATAAAGAATAAACTAACCTAGTAAACAAAAAATATCCGTTAAATTCCGAATTCTAAATATTTGTTTACATAAACATTTATCGCAAGGCCTGCTGGGAAAACGATACCAGACGATCAAACGTAAGATCGCCAGAAATCACCTGATCATTTCATTTTCTATAATTTTAAAAGTAAATCGACGCAAAATGCCAAAACGAAATTAATAGCTCTTCTGGGCAAATTACCGATTTGGGCTAACGAAAACACAAGCAATTCGGCCACCGGGCAAGAAAGCAGCTTTTCGGTGCACAAAACGTAAAGTTTCCTTTTGGTTCCAGTCGGCAAAAAGACACTGAAGATACAAAAACTGATTCAATATTCTGCTAAATTTCGAATGTAAACAAATATGGCTGCTATGGTAAGAAAAATCAGGCCTAGCCGTACTTAAACAACTTTTAAATTGTTTATATTTCTACAATTATTGCTTGCAGATTAACTAAAGGCATAAAACTTAACTGGAAGATAAGAACAACATAATTCAATCCTTTTTAAAGCAAAAAATGCACAATTTTCCAACATTACTTTGGATGTTGTCCATTGCATCCAAAAGCAGAAGTGCACAACTGCATATTATAACAGGCCTATATACAAAATTTCAACGTTCTGAAACTACTCGTTTTTGAGTTATGCGAGAAACATACATACGTACGTACGTACGTACAGACGTCACGAAACAATCTCTTCTAAATCCATTTAAATCCCTTTTTGCAACCCGTTTTGGGAAAAAGATTCCTTTAGTCTGTCCTTACGTATAGATGTCTCGCAAAAACGTTGTTAAATTGCATTCGATAGCGGTCAAAGTGAATATTTTTGTTGAAATATGACACCCAAAAATTTTTGCGATTACAATACTTTCTTTACTTCGTACAAGGAAGTAAACAAAGTTTACTCTTTTTTTTACATTAAATTTTTAACTATCAGATCAGCATTTCATGCATAGTATTAGTAAATATAGAGCAGCAATGCCAGCTTGTCTGCAATTGAAAACTGCAGCACGATGCTGTGAAAGTACAGCATGGCTCACAAAATATTTAATAAGTTGTAACATATGCTGTGGGTTTCAATTAACGTAATTAAGTCAATACAATTACCATAAGGTTATGTTCTGTGAGACGAATTATCAGTACTAAAATATCTAACTATTAAACAAACAAACACGGAATAAAAATACTCCATGCTTGTTCTGCCACACCATTTGTGAGCGATTAAATTAAAATATACGAGCACAAATTTACCAGCCAATTTAGACTTGATTTAAACTCAAAGCTTCCTTCCAAATGGATGTAGATTCAATAGTTTAAAACTAGAGAGCGAAAACGGATTTCAAATGAAACTGCCGAAGACACTTCATGACATAGACTCTTACCATGGTCGAACTGTTGCATATGAGGTTCTACAAGCTTCAATGCTGTGCATGAACGATCTCTTCATCCCGATTACATTACCGTATAGTGTGGTTTTAAGGCTGATTTCATTCTTGGTCCTTTTCTTTCAGGAGAATGATTCTCAGCGAGCTCAGAGGCATTTCATCTACTGCTAGCTTCTGCAGCAGCAAGTCGTATCTTCCTTACAAGAACGAGAATATTTAGAAACTACTTTCTTCATGCAAGGAAGTGCACCACTTGTCGGACTTGCTTCGTGCCTACTTCTGAGATGATTGAGCAAATTCGTTAAGTTTTCCAATTGTTTGACCTCCTCTTTCTTAGGATTTGAATGCTGAGCAGCTACGGCTGCTGATTGTTAGGATTCTTAAAAGATCCTGTCTACAGAAGAAGCATACCGACTGTGCCTGAACTGCAAACAAGCATAATCCGTCATGTTACTAAAATTCGAGAAACACTTCCTCATCGAAAAATCCTTTTCACTACTGTTGAACACGCTGTAACATGCATTTGTGTGCGATTAACACAAATGGAGTTCCCAATGAAGAAATGCTTTGATCAAATAAAGTTTTGTGTTTTCAATTTGTGTTTTTTGATCTTCTTTTCACCCACTGATCAAAATTTTAATTTTTTTTTTCAGTTTTTATGTTCTCGTGATCCATGTAATGTATATACGAGGTTTCAAGAAAGTAGGTCTATCATAACTCGTTCTACATTGGTCTAAATAAGCTAATCTTAATTACAACCACCCTGTATATAAAAAACTGTTTTCTAACGATATGTACCGATGCCAGCGAATGAAAATAATTAAAAGTAAATATTTGTGTTTCAGGTACATATTTTTAATTGCTTTTATATATTTATCTAACCAGGTATGTAATATAATTATTTTTTCAGTAACTGGCATTTTAGTTAAATTAAGACTTTCATGATTGGATTCAATTTATTGCAATGCAGCAATGCACATTAGAGCTTTGTGCTTAAAAATAAGAAGGTTTAGGTAGGATTTTCTAACGGAAAGTAGTTTGCATTTATGTCACACGTAAAGAAAACCAACAAAATAATACTTTGCCCTATATTTGGTTTTATTTATTTGATTATCACAAAACCCTCGGGGGCCTACTTGCTTAAAGGGACGAATGCCTTCGTGGCGGCCTTTCTATGGGAAACTGGCTCATATACACTTTGCACAAGGGGAAAACCACGAAAACGTCCTTGCAGCCAGACGGTTCACCAGATTGAACCCAGATTGAAGACTAAGCCCAGATTGAACAACAAGTGTTCAGCGACTTTACCTCTTGGCAGCTGGTCCGGTAGCCTATGTGTAAACCCATGTTGAACTACCACTATTGAGAAATATTACCCACACCACTAACAGTGTGCAGATTTTTATAATAAAATCGGGGAATGTCTTTAGAGGCAAACTCTGAAAGTGTGCTTTTAATAGCATTTAAATGTTTATGAAATTTATACCTTGTACAATAAAGTGCAAATTTTTCAATAGTATTAATCTCAAGACTCAGTGCCTGAAATTTTGTAATAATACTATAATATATTTTATAATAATATACAAATCACAGTTTGTTAAACGTCTTCAAAATGTTATAAGTCGTTGAGCATGTACTCTAAAATTCGAAAAACAATCAAAATTGTCTTCTTTTTTTTTTTTTTTTTTTTTTTTTTTTTTTTTTTTTTTTTTTTTTGGAGGCATGAGAATCACTTTCCAGTTATTGTTGAAATTTGTAAATTACAGTAACTTATGAAGTTTTATAAATCTTCAAACGCTCGAGACAGATTTGTCTGGATAACACGTCTCAACGGATGATTTCTATCACTAATACTTGTCATTGTATGATCAGACAGTTTTTGTCAGGCTCCGCTGACCATCTTGAGTGCAGTCTGTCGGTCGAAAACGTTTGAGTACAATTCAGTATAATGACATTAAAATGAAACGTATTATTAGATAGAGATGATATTTTTTTTATTCTTTTGTAATTATGTACAGAACATTTAGCGACAGTCACAACATTGTTATACGTAACTGTTATCTGTTTAATCCTTCAAATTGTTTTGTAAATTAATTTATGATAAATTATTTTGAAGCTGTTTGACATGCTGATCGTATTTAGATCCTTTCTGTGATGTTTTCATCTCAGTATATGAATTAAGGCTGCGTGGAAAGCATACTATTGAAGGGTAGATTTTATTTGTATAATATGAAATACAATATATCACAAGCTAGAACTAAAAAGCTTCATTCATTCTTCTCTAGAAAGTGTCTGGTTTTTATATAATTATTGGCTGTTTCCAACAGGCTAACTTGCAGATCCGATGACAAGACACACATAGTAGAAAGAAGCATTCACGAAATTGAATGGTTGGAAAACGTATTTCAGTTAGATTTAAACAATTTTTGACATAATGAAGGAAGACGAAGTGAAATAACTTACTTTGCACGAATTCAAACTTGAATGTATTGTAAAAACCACTTACTGTAATCGCAGTTAATGTTATCATTCGAATACTCTGATAAAATTACCGACACACTGATAATATACCTCCCGTTTACATGCGAAACACTGAAAATTCATTGCTTATTGTGATCAACATACCAATTAATATGATCAAAGTATCGTAGAATACATTTTTTAAACTAAAGAAAAGTCGTCAGCTAAAAGATAAATTCGCCAGATAAAGTCAAAATCGGTTATAAACATTGATTATAATCATCATTTAAACCAAGTGACAAACAAATGTCGGCAAGGGAAGGCTCAAGTCACAAAATAGATTGGTATCGATTTCAGTCGGCCATTTAAAAATTGGGCCGGAAAAAAAATCGAATCTGTAGAACTCTCCCCCCCCCCTTAAAAAATTTCCTCAAAATATCTAAGGCAAACTAAGGATGCTTTTTTGTTCAGTTTAAAATTCTACATTGGCATGTTCTCTTTCAATGAGGTATGCCTTCCGAATATTAAGATTAGGGATATAATATCGATCAAATAGTTGCGTTATATAAGCTCATAAATGAACTTTTGCATTAAAGTTATTATGAACAGTTGATAAACAAACTTTTTCTTTTTCCCAGTTAAAATGCTACGAAAATACCTATTTATGTGTTTCTTAATATTTTTGGATTAAGTTAATTCAATTCCATTGCTATTTTGAAGGATGTTTGCTCTCATAGTTTAATGTTATCATTGGATTAATATTATCCAAATTATCCGCCGAGAAAAATTGAAAATTAATTAAGCAGTGCTTTCACTCTTGTGTAAAAAATGGATTAAAATGTTTGAGGCATCCACACGATAAATGATAAAAATTTTCGTAACCTTCTTTTAAAGCTCCATCCGGTGATTTTGACATCAACCATAAGCTGTGATCTTGGAGTTACTCCAGCAGACTACAGTTTATGAGCGAAAGAAAAACGGTCTACAGTACCTGAGCTTAGTGATAAACATATTGTATCACCAGCGAAGTTCCCAGATACCAGAAGGTATATGGATGAGGTTAAAAAATTGGATGTCTGAATTCGACACGAACTCCTCGAAAAACAGCAGATAAGATGTTTGGAAACATCATTTGCCTCCAAATATATGAAACTAGAGCGCCATTTCTTGTACTCTTAATGGATGCTTAAAGAATATAGAGAACAAAGCAGTGGTAAAATAAAGAGGAACCACAAAAAAAAAAAAAAAATCTCCAAACCCGAATTCCAACCCTAGATGGCTTCATCTCTGTGGACTTGAATTATGCATTCATTAGTTTCCGGCGGGTTGCCAGAAATCACAGACGACATGGATTGTCATCAGCAAGAAGAAATTGTGCAACAAATTACTACCTCTCGTCAATCCTATAGACCTTATACTTTTGCAAGATGGATCATGACCACATGATTCTAAATTAAAGACTTAAATGCAAGGTTCATACTCGGGAGGCTAGCCTAGTCCTTTCAACATATTTCATCATTTGGACCGTAATTTGAAAGGCAAATTGTTCGTAAACCAAGATATTGTGAGTCTTGCTTTTTCAAGACCTACTGTGATATCAGTTTCTGCCGCTGTACCGTTTTTGCAGTGACAACGGACAGTACGCAATGTGAGGGCCGAAGGGCACACACACACATACATATGGATATTTCTTCTTCTGTTAACCATTTTTTAAATCAAAATCGAATCTCTTTAGAATCAAAATCTTTTTAGAGTTTTGATCATAATTTACGCCAAACTAAGATTACCTAATATTAAACTTTAGTTTTAATTTTTAATTTAACCTAATATTAAATTTTATATTGACATGTTTATCTTTCATTTGAAATATGAACCCGTTTTGAGACTGTTTGAAAAACTCGCAGACGATTCACTTAACCTAGAAATATGCAAAGAAAAATGAGTTAAATACTTTATAAGCAATCAATGGGTAAGGTATACATAGATGTATTGCCTTATTTTTATAACTGAGCAACAAAAAATATTCGCAGATTTGTTACAAATAAAAATTCGTTCTTAATGTGTGCTTTTAATGACACATATCATAACTTTGTGGCTTTATTACTACTAAGCAATTCCTAAACTGTAGTCTGTGGATCTGAGACTTTTTCAAAACTGAAATTTCACTTTTACTTCCTCGTAAGAAGTAAAAAGGAAGTATTGTAATCACGAAAAGTTTCGGGTATCATATTTCAAAGAAAATATCCATTTTGACCGCCATCGCTCAGAACGTTGAAATTTTGTATATCGGACTAATATAACATGTAGATGTGCGCCTCCTATTTTGGTTGCAATCGGCCGCACCAAAAGTATATAAATATATGTATATATATATCCACTCTGTTACTCGACTCAGTTATCCCAGTTTCTTTATTCTTATATGTTTGTAAATTGCCCTTTTTTTGCTTTAAAAATGATTGAATTATGTTGTTCTCATTTTCCGGTTAAGGCTTTTATGCCTTCAGTAAATCTGCATTCAATATTTGTAGAATTATCAACAATTTAAAAATTTTTGAAGTGCGGCTAATCCTAATTATTTTTAGCATAGCGGCCATATTTACTTACATTTGAAACTTAGCATTATAGTGGACTTGTTGCCAATCTAAAGAAACTAAGCTTCGCAACACCAAAGATAACCCCTACTTTTATTATTGCGAACTGAATCATGCTTAATCCATTCTAGAATTTATTCGAGGAAACAAATGTTTAAGATTTACTTCGTAATTTTTAATATAGATATGTTGAGTTTTTATGTATTTTTGCCTTGTCGCGAAGTGAGAATTAAAGTAATTGAATGAGAAATACTGAATCGTCTATGAAAAACTGTTTCTTCTTGTTTGTTTCTTTATTTTTTGGTTTAATTTCTTTTATACATCATTTTAGATTCATTATAGTATTTGAACAGAACATGTGGCAACGATTAGCTAATTCTTCAGATGATTTAATTCTTGTGCAGAGTTATAAAATGAATGAGATGAAGTTTTTAAGTGAACCTAGCGCCAGAGTGTCGCTATGGTAAACAAATGTAGTGAATTTTAAAGAATTCATTTATTCCAATATGCTTTATGCGCTATCGGCGAAGTAGTTTTAATTGAATACAATAATTTTAAATGGAATGCAAGAAAAAATGCGTATAATTTAATAATCTATACAAGGAAGTCATGTGGTGTACACATCAGATTTTTTTTTTAATTTACTTTCATAAACCCAACTTTGAGGGCAGAACAATAATTCGGCTCCAAGACAGGTCAGAAAGATAACTTCAGGCACGCATTCTACAGGATTCGAACTTGGATCCAACGATACACTACACAGCTGGCACTACTAACCATGAACAACGATGCAGAGGAAGTATAATGAAAACAGACAAAATTTACTGGTAGGGTTCCGACAAGATGCGTATCATGTAAAAGTGATCCTCGAGCTCTTTAATAACAGCTGACTAACGCAGCTACTGATAGACAAAGAACGTAAAAGAGATTACTCAACTTAGATTTAAACATAGGTAATAGCAGTATAAAAC
Organism: Stegodyphus mimosarum; assembly: GCA_000611955.2. Taxonomy (NCBI): domain Eukaryota; kingdom Metazoa; phylum Arthropoda; class Arachnida; order Araneae; family Eresidae; genus Stegodyphus; species Stegodyphus mimosarum. The sequence continues at coordinate 346,090 of KK114638.1, forward strand.
TGGGAATGTATTTTTCTTCCTTTTGTGTGATTATGTTAACAATATTTTTTTCTCTAGCATTTTTCCCTAGCAAGAACGGGTTTTTAATATACGCAACGAACAATATTGGACTTAATCGATAATTATTTCAAAGCCTCAGAAGGTTTTTTTAAAGTTTTCCAGTCAACAGCTGATCGTTAAGTTCTTTAAGAATCAACATTTGTACACAGATTGATTTTATTGCCGTTTAGATCGACTTCCAAATTTATGCACTATTAAAGGATGTGACTAAAATATTCTGTGTTAATTGCTAAGATAACAATTAGCAGCAGTTAGGTAGTGTTATGACAAGCTATATGTATGGAATATCAATTGATGGGTATGCATCTTTCTATAAATACAAATACACATTATTTCTTTTTTCTGTGACTGGTGTCAACAAACTGCTTTCGCTCTCCCTAATGAACTTCTGCACAGTTTGTGATAGCTTTCCATCAACGTCTTTCTCCAGCGGAAAAGTATTGTTCTACGAGAGGAAGTACCTTCAGAACTCAGGGGGGCCTAACTTTTGTTCTTGAGATGAAAGCCCCTAGGCAAACAGGGGTGCCATCCGTTTCCGCCGTTATCGTCATCATTCTCCCATAAAAAATTGCATAATGCAAGTGTACTAAAACATAATTAGCTTTGTCAACACACGGAAGGAACGGATTTTCTCTATCCGCGTGGGTTACAAATACTTGAAAATACACGGTTTATAAGTATTTAGAAAAGGGTATCTATCGTTTGTATATCTGAGGACTTAACCTCCACAGGTACTTTTTGACAGCGCAACTCGTCATTTCACTATTGGATCAATTATTCAAGGCTAAATTTCGTGGTTAAATTTGAACTATCCAGAGATGTTTAATCGATATGGGTTAGTTCGCTCCTGAGCAAACATGGAGCTCTAAACAGAACAATACAGATTATTAAATACATAAACTCTTATGAGTTGTAACACTTAAACACTTATCAAGATTAAAATGCGATAAACATTAAAGATTGCAAAGCCTGTAAACACAAATTCTGTAATAACTAAAACATTTTAATCACTTTAACTTCTAATAACACAGTTAAAAATTCTGTTCAAAATTCAAATGCACAGACACAGCTCGAAATTCTGTCTTCTGAAACTGCAGCTGTCAAAACATCATTATCAATATCTGTAAAGTTCCTTTTCTAAAATTTGTAAACTTCCAGTGTTTATGAGTACTAGTTTCACATAATGTACCCAGAGCTACATCTGTAAAATATTATTGTAATTTTGCAAATGCAAGTAAATAATTGCTCGATTGACCTGCTGATCATGCCTTCGGGCTGTAGTTGGCTAGACTGTAGATGACTTGCCACTGGCTAGACAGTTGTTTTGAAATATTATAGCATGTAAGGCGTTCAAAAAAAAAAGTGCAGATGACGTTATTACTGAAGCACTTTTCTGCGGCGAAGATATTCTGGGTTCGATTTCCAACCTGGTTCTAATGTTTATATCTTATCCAGTTTTCCATGTTTTGTGCTCAGAAGTATTTAAGTCGTGATTTAGGATTATGTGAAACAACTGGAGAAACAAATAATTGGAAAAAAGTTATTCTTACGTACATCAATCTATAAAAGTAAGGTTCTAAGTCTTGGAAAATTAGTCATAGTTACTATCTTACACAGAAATAAATATATAAATACAGTAAAAGAGTAAAAGATACATGTATATAAAAATATGGACAAAAATAACTAATAAATTGCACTGTGTATTTGTGTTTGTTTAAAAGTATCCTTCTTTTGGCATGCTTTTCTTCATAAAGTATGACATTTCTGTATTTTTGACGCTTTTCTTTCAAACCGTCTTTATTTTAGAGACGTGGTTACTAAATTATAATGTTTTTATTAATATAAAACGTATTTATTTTACATATCTTGTCTCCAGTAATCAGTTTTATTTCATACAGTAGAAGGTCCAGAAATCCGCAATGATTGGGGCCAGAGGTCGCGTGGATTTTAGGATTTTGCGGATTTCAGGACGGAAAAGATAAATCGTAATATTAGACTAAAAGTTAAAATAAACAAAAAGACATATTAGATTTAAATTATTATATACATTATTACAATAATATGCATATGCATTATTACAATAATTTATTACATGCATTAAATTATTATATATATATATTGTATTATTCATTTATATTAGTGATTACAGGGATATTTAAAAGCATTTAAGACATATACAATTAAGTCACATAAAAATAAGGGATGCTAATAAATCATAAAATATTTATTTTTTTTACGTGTTTAAAACATTTTTCTGGTAGAGGTTTGTTTTAAAACTTTAAGGTGCTCCAGAATAATTTTGTTGTTAAATTATATAGTGTCAGAATGTCTTGCTCTGTGACACAGCTCTGTTCTAAAAATTTTAGGTATTTATCACCATGTTCCAAACCCTCATTAAAAGATATTTTCTGATTCTTATCAAATTCAGTATTTGTGTCGGTGTCGAATCGTTTCCTTGCTGTGGCGAGTTTGAAACAGAGCCAACGATTATATCAATGGTCATCTGATATGCCAATGTTGGCTCATCTGAGCACATGCATTCAACGATATCTTCTTCTTGCAAAGCCTCCTCATTTACTCTTTCTTTCGAATATGAAAGCAATTCTCTTGCTTTAACCTTTGCTGCATTGACCCTAAGACCAGAAAATTCACTGTCATCACTCTCAATTTCAATAAGCAGAGAAGATGGCCATACATTACGCCAGGCATTTATTAATGTTGTTTGGAAAACATAATTCCATGATTCAGTTAACAAATAAATGCAGTCTTTGACGGTGATTTTTTTTTTATAATCACAAAGTGAAACGGAATGGTTGGTCACTGAAATAATTTGTTTCAGAAACTCTGACTTATTTTTACCTCGATACAGATTGGAGGGAAAAAACTTTTACCATGATGTCAATAATTCGGTATTTCCGTTATGTGTCATTATTATTTCGTAATTATGATGTTATTATTCAGTAAATATTGTTTCTTCGATATTTCGTTCTCCGTGTTTGGGTTTCTGGAACCTATAAATTGAATGTTTATGTTTTGAAAGGCAACGCGGATTTCAGGAGTTGGTGGATTTGAGGTCAGCGGATTTTTGGTATGCGACTGTATTTATCATAGTATAATTGGTTGTTTGCGTAAATCATTTGTTCTTTTTAATACGATAGTAAAGTTGTACTTTATTATTCCTATGCTTATCATCAAAATTTATGTTTAATATTAAGACTTCGTAAGTCATCGGATAAAAAATCTGATCCGCGTTAAATACCAAACTTATTTCTTCGATTAATGACAAGTAAAATCTTTAAAATAAATAATACCGGTAATTTTTATACTATTATAGGTCAATATTATGCACAATATTATGTCAATATATTATAGGTATTGATTTAAAACTTTCTATTATAACTTTCTTAAACTTTCTGTTATCTATCATTTCTAATATTAAAAGATCTTTGTTCATGAACTCAGCCACCCAGACGGTGTAGTGGTTAATGACCCTGACTGACGTACTATTAGGCCGGAGTTCGAATATAGTTGAAGACATGGGTGTTTATAAGCGTAGACTGTCAAAATGTATTTAATATACCGAAAAGTACGGAAATTGAGACCCGCGTACCGCCCCACGTGGCTTTCTTCCCCAAAACGGAGATGGAAATACTCAGTTACTGCGGCGAGATTACACCTGTACGACTGATGGTGAATTTCTGGTGTCCTGCCCACTTTCTTTCTGTACTTCATAATTAACCCCTTATCTAATTATTTTACCTATACCATCACTTCTGCCTTTATCACCCTCTACCTGAATGCAAATTAGATACATGTATATAAAAACAGAGTTCTTGAAAGTTAGAGAGAGAGCTTTCGCAGCAACGCATACAGTTGTGCAATTTTCTCGCCTTTAGTCCTGAGAATTCTTTTATACCGCCGTTAATCTTTTGCTAGCCGAGTTGCTAGCGCAAACTAGCAACTTTTGCTAGGATTCTTCATCAGTAAATCTCCAGATTTAAATTAATTTTAATTTATATTTTATGTTGGCTGAATTCCGAAAGCTGTGGAAATTATTCTAGAATCACAAGTCGTGCATTTATTAAGTTCACAGGTTTAAGTAAAAAGGTTTGCTTAAATCTTCTTCTGAGTTCGTACTTGCTTAAATAGATGAAGCAATAAGTCGCCAGACACTCTTAATAAAAGCTTAGTTAGTTAAATATGTGAGTGGTACCCTACAATGAGTAAATATAAACTGTTATCATAGTGCTTATAGTCCGATAAAAATAGAACAGAATTATTATGCAATATTTAAAAATTATTGAATGAAAGAAACGTAATATTCCGAATGCCGTCAATAATCACTATATTTTAAAACTCAAATAATACTAATAATATACTTTTAATAGAAAACTTAGAGTATGTTAACACGAAAAAAGTAATCTATTTAGACACCATGAAGATATCTGATTCATGCATATAGCATGATAGGGAAAATGTATTGTAACTAATGATAGTTTAAATAATTAATCCAATTTTGTTCAAATATCAAAGCTAAAAAATAACGAGTTGTAAAAAAATTAATTTTGCCAGTTTAATTCGAGAACATAATTTTGTCTCAAAAAATCTTTCTCTGCTACGTATTATTTTCTCACGGCATTTCCACAGCTTGTTCCAGCCCACAATTTCATTTTTACACCATATTTTTTTACGTATTTACTCAAAATAAAATCTCCATATCAGCACTTCTCATGAAGAATTAAATAAATGTATTTCTAGGAAATTTTTGCCTCCATCAATATGATGCTGTAGCAGCTTCGGATAACTGTAATAAGTAACTAAGTGGGTTAATATTAATACACCTGAAAAACTGTTTCATTATCCGTGAACATCAGAAGCCATATCTCAAGGATCAATAAAAAGACCTTAATTTATTGGCATACTACATTAATTTCAGCAATGCAGAATATATCAAATTTGTAAATTCGTGTTGAGGATCTTCGTTCAATATACGCTTTCTCCGCTTTGAAATTTTAAATTCAAGGCCACAAGACTATGAAAAATATATAAATGGTAACTCAAAGAATATTCCACATGAGTATGCTGCAATTATTTAATAGTGCAGAATAAACGCTTGACATTTAGATGCAGTTTTGAGATGCGCAAGTTTGTGTATTTTCCCTTTTCTTGTCGATCATATCAGTGTTGTAACAGCTTTAGATATTGTTGCAATAATAATCTTAAACTTTTAAAATAGTTGAATTTGAAATATATCTGTTAATAAATGGCAATGTTTGAAACGCCAACACGAGAGCTGCGTGCGGTTCTCGCACGAAGTAAGATAATGATTTTTAATTTAAAAAAGAGATAGAATACGTTTTTGCTGTTAATTTTTGATGTTACCTTTTCTTCGACTTATATGTTGCAGTTATGAAATTGATCTATTAAATAAAGTTTGCTGTGTTCCAATGGAGTTTGCTTTAATTACGAAACAAGCATTACAGTCTTAATTATTTTTGGAGGCACCGACGAGATAGAATAATCGTGCGTGCTTTTGAAATGAAAGCACATCTCCTGGAAAGCAAGGTATAGCATTTCTTTATTCCCAATTTCAAACGATATTATA
>KK114638.1:355289-377104 GCA_000611955.2 Stegodyphus mimosarum
AAAAAGCGTGTAGTGACTGATAGAGAGAAAGAGCAAGAGGTAAAACCTGCTGACAGTAGTGAAAAGACATCTAGAAAAATTAAACTAACTGATGAAGAGGCAGAAGAGCCTTTAAAATCTTCTGACATTGGCGGAGAGCAGTCTGACCGGAAAATAACTGATAAGCAGCTGACATCATTTGACTTGAGAACAAGAACATTTCAGTTCCAAAAGATGAAACAAAAATGTGTGTGGTTAATTCGGATCATGATATTGTTAGAAACGATTCTGACATTAAAAAAATCTTCTGGTGAATCAGATAAATGTACTTCAACAAAATCTCAAGAAAATGCTGATTCATCTGTATCATTTTCTAGTGCTGTGTCTGTTGAAACTGGGATTAATAAGTGTTCTGAAATGCATTTGCATTGTCCAGAAAGTGAGGTTTTTAACTCTAATCTTATTTGCCTTCTCTTAATATTAATGAGAAAGTCGCGTTCAAGAACTTTTCTCTTCGGAAAAGTTTCTCCGTTGGGGGAGAGATTGTAACAGCTTTAGATATTGTTGCAATAATAATCTTAAACTTTTAAAATAGTTGAATTTGAAATATATCTGTTAATAAATGGCAATGTTTGAAACGCCAACACGAGAGCTGCGTGCGGTTCTCGCACGAAGTAAGATAATGATTTTTAATTTAAAAAAGAGATAGAATACGTTTTTGCTGTTAATTTTTGATGTTACCTTTTCTTCGACTTATATGTTGCAGTTATGAAATTGATCTATTAAATAAAGTTTGCTGTGTTCCAATGAAGTTTGCTTTAATTACGAAACAAGCATTACAGTGTGTCTTAATAGAGTTAATCGGCATCATTGACGAAAACTTGCAATGGACCATCAGCATTTAAGCATTCTCTTAAAATATTTATAAAAACGAGACAAAACGGTAATTCCTTATTAAAATGAAGAAACAGTAATATGATATTTAACAGTAATATGATAACAGTAACATGACAATGAGTAAATATTAGTATTATATATTAAATTGAGTAGTATGATATTAAAACAATACTGACCTGTTCAAAATCAGGATGTAGATCAACAAATAAACTGTTACGAGTAAACTCTCTAAAGCCAATCCTGCTTATTCCGAACTCTCGGGTCTGAACGAATGTTTTGATGCCTTTTTCCCATACAGTTAATATATTACTGTGTTCGGTACAGCGAATCTTTAAATGAATGAAAATGAAATGTAATAAAATTTATGGATATCTTGTAATGAATTTTTTGGTACTTTTTTCCTATGATTTTTCTTACTTTTAATTAACAAATTACTAACGCTTTAAGTACTCCATTCTTAGGCTGTTAAGATAACAAAAAACACATTCATTTTATCGTTCTTTTATCTTCACTTCCTAATTCTTTTATGTTCTAAATAAGGTCTGCGAGAGGCAAATGAAAACACCCATTTCTTGTAAACCAGGATCCAAAGTAAGAATACATTAGGACACCTTATTATGTAATAAAATTATCATTCGTATGTTATAAGGCATATTTTAAAGGGAGACATGCATTCCGAGAGAGCAATTTGAACCATTAATTTTATCCTAAAAGATTTATCATCTAATAATGTTAACGTTAGGTAAAACTGATAAAGAACAAAAAAAATATATTTAATAATTATGCTATTAACTGTAATTAATTATTATTAATTGTAATTAATACTTAAAATGAACTTTTTTGAAATTAGGAATATTAATCTCTTCTTTTTGTAGATGTTGCAATGTTAATCAATTCTTTTATGTTTCATAATTTGCGCAAAGGGCAACACCATGCAAGTGGCATTTGCGCACATCATCTCTGCGGGAACAGGAAATTATTCTAACGGGCGTAACCAGTAACCAGTTATATTATAGACAACAAGTGATACTTCCGCACAGATTGTCAAAAACAATCAATTAGCTTTATGATTTATTGATATGATTTTTCATAATTAACTTGGAGGCAGTTTTCCCTGAAAGAATCTGGAAAAAGGTAAGAACCTAAAGAGTTCTTAATATTTTACAAAAAAAATAATTTAATTATACAGATATAACTGAATCAGTGCAATTACATTTTTAATGAATTTAATAAAGGATATGCACGAAATAGAAAATCAAAAATTTAGTTTCTTCCAGATGTTAAAAAAAATTATTCCTTTTGACGAGTAATTCTGAGATATTTATATGTCCTAACTATATTAATTAATTTTGAAACTGTTCACAAAATTGTATTCTCCATCATTGTAAACCACCGCAGTTTTAAATGAAAAAGATTTATTTTTATTCCGGTGTTATTTCAAAGTTAATTTCAAAGGCCCAATGTCTCATTTTTAAATAAAAGCATAAAAAATTAAAATTCGTAGTTTGGTATTTCTTTCCTGCCTCTAATTAAAACATGGAATTAAAAAGAAATTTTACATATTTTAAATACTCTAATCGTAATAATATTTTACATATATTAAATACCACATGGGATCTGGAAATAAAAGCCTGGGAGAAGTGCCTTGTCTGCTTCTTTGAAAATCAGGCTCTGCTTATGATTTCAAAAGAACATTTTAAAATTTTGTTTCGTCGGAAAAGAATAAAACTCCTTAATAAATTTTAAATGTGCCAGTATTTTGTTGCAATACGAAACTTAGATAAAGTGAGAAAAGAAATTACAAATGCCTGTAAGACATATTTAAGGATTCAAGTACACTAAATATACCGTAAAATGGAAGTTTCGTTTTATGCTTTTATATTAAAATTTAATTTTTTGCAAGCAAAACGTATGTAAGACAAGGCTCATGTAAGATTTGACTCCGTAACCAAAATAATAGTAAAAAAGTAAAATCTGACCTTTTGCGATTCAAAGAGACAGATAGTTTATTTATATCTGCTCTTCAGCAAGTGCCTCATACTAAATCCTCCCCGAACTGTGTAAATAAAATGCTTTTGTGTACAGTTTTATACAAATGTATAGGTACATACAATAGAAAAGTTAACTCATTAGCCTATCCACATACGTATTTATTAATTTAAAGAAAGTAATGTGTTTTCAAAGTAATTTTATTTTCCAGTTAACATTTCATGGTAACTGGTATTTTCAAAAAATGGTATTTTCCTGCTTGCATGAGCATGATTTCTCTGAACTCGCTGATTAGAATATCAAGAATTTTTGAATAATTGTGTAAACATTGTGTCTGTACAAAATTGCCAATTATTGTGCTTTTGATCTAAAACCTTTCTGAACTATAATAAAATCTGAAGTCATAAGAAAATTTCAACTGCTCTCTTTTCATTATTTAATTAAATATATGATACTTATGTATGAAATATTTTAAAGTATATAATTATGTATTCTTACAAATTTTCTAAGTACATCTTAATAGTTCTTGATTAAGGAAACAATATGTATCTATAGGATTTGAAGATAATTATATCTTTAACTATAATTTTCTTGTCTGCGTAAGCAATTTCTCCGAAACCATTGGTCAGAAATTAAAAAATTGTTGAACAACTGTATAAACCAAAAGTGAGTTTAAAATGAGCATTTGCGATGAATCTCGCCTAAAAAAATGGAAATTATCTTTAATTATGTTAAAAAAATAATCGATTTTGGAGTTATGAAAATAAAATAATTCTAAAAACTTTATTTTTTAAGAAAATATAATTCTATTACTTTTTAAATTAATTCATTTTTATTACTTTTTAAATTAATTAAATTCCATTAGTTTTTAATGTAATTCTGTTACTTTACTAAACAAAAAGCAGGTCGTTTTATAAGGTATATCTCCCACATTCTTAGCGTGCCTTCGTGGTGTAATGGTCAGCACACTGAGCCGGTATTTCAGAGGTCCGTGGTTCGATTCCCGGCGAAGGAATTGCATATTTTTCATGTCTCCTGCTACGAAATAAACCTAATGTCTCTACACTGGCGCCCGAACTAAAAGGGTTGTGGATGATGACTCTCCACACCCAGGATTTGGCGACTAGGTCCCCTAAAACCCTAGTCGCCCTTTAAAAAGGGGAGTTTATAAGGTATATCTCCCACATTCTTAGCGTGCCTTCGTGGTGTAATGGTCAGCACACTGAGCTGGTATTTCAGAGGCCCGTGGTTCGATTCCCGGCGAAGGAATTGCATATTTTTCATGTCTCCTGCTACTAAATAACCTAATGTCTCTACAGTTTTAATTTTGCCTTACTTTTGGGTTCTGAAAAAAAGTCAAGTAAAAATACTGATTTGTTAAAACAATGCTGCCTGCAATACATATTACAGTATTATATGAATGACAAAAAATGTTTTTTTTTATTTAAAATATTTTTATATATACAATATAAAATCAAAGCAGTAAATATATTATTGAGAGTATCGAAATAATCACACAAAATTCCACGCTTGTAAACCAGTTACACAGATACTGAGATTTAAAATGTGTTGCATTTTGAAATATTTTGACATTTTTAATGTCTTACTCCTTAAAGTATTTATCATTCTTTACATATATATTATAAATATTTTGTCAAATTTATACATGTGTAGCCCCATAACTTAAAATTTTGTAAAGCGAATAATTAAATTAAGTGCTATTTCAAGTTAACAAAAGATAATCAAGAAGATTTAATTTTGTTTGGAGCTGTCACTAAACTATACAAACTATTATTACCCATCTAGCAACGAGTGTTTCTTCTACGTAAGTGCAGCTAAACCCTTTTCTGCGAATTCTCCGTTTTTCTTATTTTGATCGGATGTAGTAAATACTGGATATAAAGAACTGAACTTTCGGTTCCTTTAAGTTCCAAAACTATAGTTATTTGCATAAATCAGTATCTATTATAATGAACTTATTAAGCATTGTGAATTAGTGCTAGAAGGATCTCAATCTTGACTATTTATGCCAAATAATTTATCATGTAAAACTCTTAACGTATGGTGAAGCTGGCAGTGAAAATAAATTAAATAATTGCACGGGGTAATAACTATAATTAACTCTTAATATGATATTAAAAAAATTGGAGTTAATTACTGTGTTTACTTGCGTAATAGTCGCATCTCCGTTTTGAAGCAGAAAAATTCACAAAAGTATGCGATATTGTGTAGTAGATTTCCTCGTATAGAAGTCGCACCTAGACTTTCACAATGAAAAATTGGCAATAAACGTACGACCATTACAAATTTGCAAAAAAGGTACGCGTAAACACGGTATTCCCCTCTTATTACAATGCTAATAATTTTTTTTCTTTGTTCTATGATTCAACTGAGCCAAAGTTTACATGTTTGTTCTCAGTAATCTATTTTTTATCTGATAGGATAGGGTTAATCAAAACTTTCAGCCTCTTATAAGTTTATATAATGTCCTTAATCCTGTTCACAACATCTCCTAGAAGCAGGAATTCATTCTTCAGGAAAATTTTATTTCGAATTGTAAAAAATAGGAAACCAAGCACCTGAATACTGGAATAATAATAGTTTTGTTTCTTTACCAAGAATTTTCTTTGAATTCGATAACCAAGGACAACGAAGCCTGAGCAATCTATTATACCGGTTATCTTTTTTGCGCAAAGAGGAAACAGTACTGTTACATGAAATTTACCCATTGTATACTGCCTTCTATAAAAGATTTCCGCTTAACGTTTTTCCAGGAGTAATTAATAAAATAACAATAATAAAAAGAATTTCTATTATGAGTCACACGTCTTGGAAGGTGAGTTTTGGTGATGACAAATTGGTGGTTTTACTACAAAAGCAACAATATATCACAAAATAAGTTTTTGAATGGCTTCAAAAAAGGATGATTTGCCGAAGAGTATTAGGTGATCGAATTGGTAAACAGCAATAATGCGAAAAGTATTCAAAAAAGCTACTCCCGACTAACTTTTCTTATTGTTCGGTAGTTAAAGTTATTTGTATGAAATAAGAATTTTCAGAAGGTAAATTAAATAAGATTCATTCATTTAGGTAAATTAAATAAGATTGGGGATGATAAAAATGAAGGATGTCACTGTCGTGATGGTTTACTTAAGAATTTCTGATGAAGTTTTAAATCATAGTTATTAAAGGAAGATTTTAAACATGGCTGCCGAGACGAATTTAGTTGTCTTAGTCATAAATCAATGCCTATAAACTAATGAAATAACACTGCAATTAGATGTAAAATTGTCATCGTTTTATACCTAGTCTATCCGGTTCCTATAAAGAGTGACAAAAAAAGACGTTACATGAAGCACTCGTTATTTGGATTATTACTGTAAAATTTGTAACAACTGATTTACGAATCACTACTACATTAAAACTTTAAATTACGAAAATTTTAATAATTATTATAATTTATATACTCAGAATTTCAATTATGTTTAATGGTTTAATCATCTATAATTGTTGTTGTCGTTTCCATATTACATGGAAGAATGGTTGTCAGATCCTACTCCAAAGAGAGGTTGGACTTCTATTTTCCACCCAATTTTGAGAGAGAGCAGCCCAGTGAGGTGGTCCAACCTCTCCTTCCACCAAACCACACAAAAAGACTTTGGCTGGCCGCATATTTACAGAGCCCCCATGCCGCACGAACACTGTATATTTACAAACATCCATGTCTTCTCCGTGATTCGAAGCCGGGCCCTTCGGTTCCGCAGTAGGTTCTCCTAAACACTATACCGTCTGGTATCGTCACCTATAGTAATATATAAAATAAATAAAAATTTCATTAACTAGAGAAACGTATACATAAGTTTCAAATGACTTTAGTATTTATAAAAAGTGAGAATAAAAAAAGCAGTTATTTATAATTTACGTAAAGAAAGGTCGATGTTTATTTTTTTATATTTAAAATCTAACCTGTTATTTTAGACGACTTAGAGATTTTTCTTTCGCAAGACAATTTTCTGTTCTGTTAGAAATCTGCTTGGTGAAATTGCATTTAAATTTTTACCTATAAATTAATTAAGGGCACTTCGTAAAAAATATTAATTAGCTGTTTTTTAGAAAACACTCATACTTTGTTTCATTTAAGCATTAAAGAAAAGCGTTATAAAGAGATCATACCAATCGATGACTCAGTTTTCGAATTTGTTTTTTACTGAGGGTTATTCTAATATAATTCGATTGTATTTAATGCAAAAAAAGTATCGGTAAAATTTTGACGTAGAACCTCTTCTTGGACTATATCTCAAACCAAGAATCATTGGAATGGATCATTATTTTCGAGCAGCATAAATTTAGGATGATTAGCTATGATTTTCCGTAAATATAAATATATTTTAAGTTATTTTTATATATATATATAAATGCAGTCACTACCTATTAAATTGAGGGCAGATTAACCAGATCTGGTCTTAAAAAAAAGTTAACTTGCTTCTTGTGTAACGATGGAAAAGTCGCTGTCAGAAATTATCAGCATAAAGCAAAACTGTCTATGGACAATTCAAAAAGGAAAATAAAAGTTCGCGAAATAACAGAATGTTCAAGAATATATCTAACAAATGAACTCAGCCGAAAAAAAAGTTCAAACTGGCTTTTATGTGAGTTAAGTTCTTTTACAAATATTGTTCTTTAATGCCATTTATAGTCCTAGTTTGTTATTTTCCAATGAAGCTAGCTGATTCTTCCATCATTGACAAGGTGGAATTTTTGTCTTGAGTGCTCCTTTGATTTACGTAATGATATGAATTATTCTCTAGATTAAACAAGTTAAAAATACAGGTAAATTGTTAAGTGGTTTTTAATTAATTGCAATAAGAGTTATTCCTTAATCCTATTTTTTAACTCCTCTTGGATTAACCATGTATGTAATGTATTTCAATCAACCGTGGGTGCTGTGCCTATTAATAGGGAATTAACCATAGCTCCAAAATTTGTATGCTTCATTATTCAGCAGCAGCTGAATTAAGTAATATACCAGTAAGAAAAGTTTAAATAAAATAGTAAGTCTATTCGAAAAAAACAAACAAAGACAGGCAAAAAATAAATAAATAAAAATTTAAAAAAAAAACTAAAGTATATGCCATTTGCGCAATCTAAGGTTTTTAAATGACATTAAACTGTCATATATAATATCGAAAGACAAAATGCATAAGCAATCTTTCTAAGTAACAATGAACCAAGTGCATGAAATTTTTCATTTGGTTAGTAAAGGCATTTAGAATAAAGATAGCTAAAGCTTTAGAGCACCCATTCTTACGTAAAACTAAAATAGGTCAAATTGTTGGGGGGAGGGAAAGGGGAACGAAAAGCAGATACTAATGTCTTTTGTCTCTTTTGTTTCTCCGTAAGACTTTTCATTCCTTCTTAATCCTAACAGAGATCTTGATTACAAGTACAGGCAGCGAGCATTTGGAAACAAGTCCCAGCAAATCGTAATTCCTACCCCCCACCGTGCATCTATGAAGTCGATTTCTTGAAAAAGCATAGAATTAGAAGACAGAACGGTTTTTCTTTTTTTCAGGTGAGGGTGGATCAGCGTGTCCCACCGCTCAGGAGACAGGTGAAAAAATGAAGGGGGTCTGGTGAAAATGGCAATTCTCGTTCAATCGTCGTTTCGAACTTTTCTCCCCCTTCAGTTCTTTTTTTCTCAGTAGGAGTGGTTCGTTCGTTTCCGGCGCCATGAAGAAAAATGAGGAAAAAGAGCGCTTTAATGAGTCCAGTTGCGTCTTCCTAACCTGGGAAATATCAGACATTAGAGTTGAATGACAAAAAAATTATCCATTGCGCTGTTTTGTGTAGTATTGCGGAACATAAAAAGCAAAAAATTACTCCATGGGCTACATGTTGCAATCTCTCCTACTTGATACACTCGTTTTGATTGACAGATTCAATTTGATTGCATTTGATATTAAGAAAAAGTATCTAATCAAAGTGGTTGCTGAAGTATTATAGAGTTCATCTGTATTTCAAATAACGCAGCGTTTCAAATAATGAAAGATAGACTAAGATAAGTAATTTACTCGGATGCTAAGAGAATTAGCTTGCCCATTTCCTTTCTGGAAGCCGTCGTAAGACAATAAAAGTAGTCATTTTGAATTTCAATGAAGAATACGCGGTTACTTAATAATTTAATCAATTAGTCAACCGCCATTCCAAGGGATATAAAAACTTCCTATATTTACTTTGTATATCAGTATTCTACAAGTTCTGGAAATCTTACTACATCATTTCTGATCGCAAAGCACCTGCACGTAGTTGCTCTGAAAAAATAAGGGGGGAGAGAAAGAAGAGTTGTTGAGAATAATATAATAGCGAAATAATAAAATACGCATGATTATTAACAACTTATACAAAACCTCATTTAACCTCATTCATAAACCCTACTTTTGAAGGGGCTCCCGATTACTCCTGCTGTTTACGTTCCGATATTCAAATGGCGCCGAAATCAAAAGAGTTGTTTTACTTTGAAATATCTTCAATAAAATCAGCTACTCTCAGTTTATACAAACTAAACTGTAAACACATAATAATGAAATATCCATACGTAAACATCTAGTAATAATCCTGTAATACATTTAAGTTTTAAAATAAGTATTAGAACAGTTACAGGTCAGCTACATTCTAGCGCTCGAATTGTATCGACGATAAATCTAATGCGTGTTGCCAACACAAGGCAATGAAAAAGTGTAAACTAATTCGAGAGACATGGAAGTAACCCCTGCCTTCAAAGAAGAAGAATGTAAAAGCATAAGACAGTTTTAAATTTAGAATGTCTCAATAAAAGGACCATATTTAATATGCCCCAAAATATTTTATTTTTAGAAAGTGGAAAATAATTTTTCATGCATGAAACAGGTATATGTTCCGATTTAAGAATGTCGAGTTTGATTCGATCTGGCAATCCATTTCGTAGCTTTGATTTAAATTTAACCTAATATCACAACTTTTTCTCAATATTTGTAGAGACATTAGGTTATTTCGAAGCAACAGACATGAAAAATGAGCAACGCTTTCGCCGGGAATCGAACCACGGACCTCTCGGTTACGCGTCGAGCATGCAGACCACTACACCACGAAGGCATGCGAAGAAAGCGGGAGAAATACCTTATATATTAATAAAAGAATTAACTGGCGAATAACATACCGTGCTATTTATCTAAACCTGAAACAAAAGTTGTAGCACCAACAGCAGCTATTTATTTAAAATGCTAACATTAACAAAATATTTTCGACATACAATGACGTCACACGCAATCGCGCGCTTTCTTCAACTTTAGAAAACGATATTATATAATAATAATATATTTAATGTTTGGCAATGATATTTTTATTTCATATTTTATAAAACGCAAAATTTTTTTATTAATCTCTACGATTTGAAAGGGAGCAGTGGCATCACTTACCGAAATAAGGCTTTTTTTTATCTCCAGCCACTTCCGAGAATATTGCCACTCGGAAAACTGGGTGAGAAAATTAGTGTTTTCAGACTTCTTAATGAATATCTATGCTGATTAAAGTCGTACGAAGATGAGAATGGTCGAAATGGCTTCCCACAAATTTTTGGAATTCCCCGAAACTCATTTCCCCACCGTTCCGGAGAAGATGATGCCACAAACAAACAAAGAAACAGATGTGCCCAGATTTTAGTAGCATATATAATCTCTGCAGCCATCCAAATTCTTGTGATCCAGAAACCCAGCTATCTGGATCTTTGTACTTATTTCGATGCTTTTTAAAATTAAACTTGCTGCTTGGATATTTAATTGTCTTTAGTTTTCCATTGACTTCAGTAAAACTAAAAAATTAAGTAATATAGCATATACTTGTTAAGACTCTCATGACTTAAAAGAACTTAAGACTTAAATGAACAAGTGCAACATTTTTATTAGCTTATCACAAAAAAGAGCTAATAAATATGTCATATGCATTTATCTCAATCAATAATATATTGTTGCGTGCGTACGGGTTCGTAATCGATTGAATGCATAAGTCCGATAATAGGTTAATAAAATCGAAAGAAATATATCAGGACTCTGGAATTCTCCTCATATATTCTTACAAGAGATATATACAAACATACAAACGATATATTCTTACAAACACGTTAAATACAACCCAATGCAAAGCGAATCTAAAGAGAAAGCTAACTCGAATTTCTCAATTCACGCGGAAATAACAACTCGCAAAAACAGTACCTAAGCAACTGAGCTGAGATGCTCTCTCTCTGGCTTTTTATAGTTTTCAGTTGGTCGCGAGAAATATCGAGTACTTTCTGCTTCTCGAGATTTCTGAAAAGCAATAGGAGAATGGAATTACGGTTACAACCAACATAGTGGTCAATTACATTTATTCAATTTCAATACAAATTACCAAGATATCCATTTACTCAAAGTTAAATGCATGTGCCCCTGTATTCTTACCTTTTCGGCATAGCCTTTTCTTAAAATTTGTATGCATTGCACGGGGAAATACAACAATTTTAATTATAATTCTACTAGAATTACCTATCTAAACAGAAAAATCGTAACAATATCATTAGGCAAATACGTGGCTTCTAAACATTGTTAGAAAAGCAATTACAGTATTGTTTACAAGTTTGTTGTTGATTTATTTTGCGAATCATTGCTTTGTCGAAACCAGAGGACTTAAAAAAATAATTTTATTATTATAGCAAAGTTTTTTCTGTATTTTCTCTATGAGAGCGAAACAGATTTATGTGTTTAGGTTTACGGCTAATGCAAATAAAAGTTAATTTCGTTTTTTTATGTGATCTGAAATAGAATCAGACTGTGCTCTGAAACAAATAAAAAATAATTTCTTTGTTCAGTTTTCTCGAAAGAAGTATTTTTTGTGTTTACTTTAATAGAAAAAGAAATATTTCTCTTTAACTGAATGACAGTTATATAAATAAAGCAAGATAAACAGCAAAATAAAATTACCTTATTTGCTTTATAACAAATAAGGATTTGCTTTCAGAAAGAAGAGCAAATATTCAAAAGAAATATAATTCCAGTTGACCCAGACAGCTGGATTTTTGATATACAAGAATAAGGAAGAATTATGGTTAAATAAGAATCGCTTTTCGGTAAGGACTGTAATCTCGTTCAGTCTGGATAACTGGAAATTTACTGTATAAGAATAAGAAAAAATTACAGTTAAGTGAAAACTATTTGTCCGGATGGACTGTAATCCCAGTTAATTCGGAAAGCTGGTGTTTTACTGTTCAAGAATAAGTAAGAATTTTCAGTTAAGTAAGAATCATTATGTTAACTGAAACTTTTGCAACATTCATCTCCTGTGTTATAACTTCAAAAGTATATGTACAACGTTCCAACTTATTCGATTATTCGAATCAAATGTCTTACGCAAATAATCACGCAAAGGAAGTGAAACGCATTAACTTCAATTCTTCCCCCCCCAATCGAAATTCTTGTTTCAAAAACAGTAATGATTGTAGAAACGGCTAACAGCTACATTTGTTTGTTTTCAAGTCCTCCATTTTGTTGTCTATTTAACGCTGTCTGTATGTATTGAAAAGTCATATATTCTTAAACACTAGAAAAATAAAGCTTTATTAATTATTAATACAGTTTGATAATGATGGGGAACTTTAATATTTTGATACTTTTTCATACTTTTATATGAATTGCTAAACAAAGCACAAACGTTGCAATAGAAGTTTTCTGACTTAAGATTCATATGCCTATTTGCATATTGATGAAGTTTAGGTACATTAATTTATTTACTTGTTAAAGAGTTTTCAATATTAATTACGATAGATAACGATTTGGCAATCATTTTAAATTTTTGATTGTTTTATTTTTGGTCTACGTTATTTAATAGTTAAATTATTAACTTTATGGAGTCTACAGATTCGTTCTTCTTTGCGTAAGAGTGTTACGATTAAGTATTGTTACTTAAAAGAAATGTTATACGAACTGTTTCTCAATATCTAAAATTAAAAGGGTATTAAATATTGATTCAGTGTTTAATTTCGTCTTTGTAACAGTACTTTTCTTGTCATAAATATTAAATACAGTAGAAGCTGTACTTAATATTCGAACTATAGTTGGGCCCGCGATAGTCAAAAGATCTGAATAGTTGCCTGATTTAATTTAGGTAACTTATTTTCTAAATTAAACAGCTGCAAAATACAGGTAAAATTTTATAGCGTTTTCTGTTAATTAGAATAGGGACTATTCCTCTTTCCTGTGTTTTATTAAGTGCTTTTAACTATGATCTTGAGTTAACTGTTCATGTGGTCTCTTGTATTACCCTTGTTAATGATGCGTTGACTATAAAAATATAATCTATTCCCGTCGTTTTAAGAAAATAGCAGAGTTCAAATTAATTCAGAAAATTCAATTTAATAAAGCATTTAAATTATAAAATGAGTAAAATTTTTAAAATAATAATATTTTTTCAAGATTCGCAAAACAAAAAAGTGAAAAGAAAAAGAAATGAAAAGATTAAAGGAAAGGGAATGAAAAAATTTTAATTATCGACACTTTTCGCTTTTGAAATTATGTTCATCCGAAAATCTTTACTTAATCACCAGATGTGTTCTTCTCTTGAAACTTCTTGGATATTTAGTGTCGAGAAAAAGTTAAACTAGTCTACGGCAGCGATTCCCAAATGCTGTGTCGTGTCCCGGCGTTGGGTCACGAAAGCAAATCGCTGGGTTGCAGATAAACATAATGAAAATTAATTACTAACTTTACATTTTGCAGTAATATACAACTACATTATTGTTTGTCAATAGATGACATCGAGATTTAATAATTTAGTGTCTTCACAGACGACACTTGATACTGATACTTATCTTTTATTAATTTGTTTCTTAGTTTAGATTCCATTTTAATGTTATCTGCGATGCCACCCAAACTTGATTAGGCGTGACGGAGGACAGCAGCAGACCCAACCAATGTTTTTGCAAGAGCGCGACGATACGGAGTGTTGACAAAAGTGTACAAAATCATTGCTGTGGTCAGTCATCCAGTCAACTTTTGGTGGCGACACAGCTTTGTTCGCACTCTCTGTGACTTGTTTTATTAATTCAGATACCGCGTAAATTTTACTTATTTACTATTAGCTGTAATATTATATAGAATGTAATTATCGATGGATAAATTGTTAATGAAGCAACACCAAAAGGTTTACCCGATTGCTATAACTGATGCTGGTTACAACAGATAAACAATCAAATGATAATCAGTGTTTAAGATTTACTTCGTAATTTTTAATATAGATATTTTGAGTTTTTATGTATTTTTGACTTGTCGCGAAGTGAGAACTGAATTAATTGATAATTGAATGAGAAATACTGGATCCGTCTGCGAAAAACTTTTTTTTTTTTTTGCTTAATATCTTTTATACATTGTTTTAGACTTATTATAGTACTTGAATAAAACATATGGCAACGATTAAATAATTCTTCAGATGATATACATAATTTTTGTGCATTCTAAGCGTATTGTTTCTCGTTAACTGTAACTTACAGGTCTACAGAATGACAATTCAGTAGTTAAATCTGGTTCAAAATCTATCTCGGTTTCTATATTCTATGCTTTTCTTTGTAATACAAAAACAAGCTTTGAGAAGGTTGTTCCTGTTAGAATAAATTAGTGTCACTTTTGCGTATTAAAACTTGGCAAAGTCAAAAACAAACGAGAACGAAACGAATAAATAAAAAAGAACTTAATGCTGTTAAGTGAACCTCGCGTCAGAGTGTCGCTATGGTAAACAAATACAGTGCTTTTTAAAGAGTGCATTTATTACATTGTGGTTTATAACACACAAAAAATTAAAAAACGCCCCTTTGGACGTAATTTTAAATCTAAAACTTTCATATATCCTTTTTTTTTTTTTTTTTTTTTTTTTTATGGGTGGGTGGGTGCTTGTTTGTTTAGGTTTTTGTAATTTGATCCTTCCTTTGAAAAATTCATGTTTCAATATTCGAAATGACAGGAAGTGTTTCTACTGTTACTCGTAGTATTTTGTTGTTCCAGCTATAGAACTGTGTAGTATAAAAAATCCATACATAATATAATATGAATGATAAAGGGCATATAAAAATAGATATAATTTATCTTATTAATGTTTCAGATAACAGCTTTATATGTAGATATTTCTTCTCACATGGCTAATACTATCGAAGAAGCATTTTATTTCTCAGCCTGTACTGGAAAACTATGAAGAAAGATTATGTAAATTTTTGAAAATTTAACAAACTCTCCAGATTGAGAATGCCATGAGAAAACTGTTATTTATGAAGAAAAGAGGTCTGGTTGAAATTCATTGAAAAGATTACGAATACTTATTTATAAACACCCTTTTCTGTTAAAACGAATCACTTAAAAATTTGCAGATAAACTAGTTGATGGCGAAAATATCTCAGAAAAAATCATTGCGGGCAAAAACTTCATTAAGAAACACATGGAGAAAAAATATCGTCATACAAAATATCGGGGAGAAAAAAAAGTAAGGCGAAAAAATTGTAGGTTCGGTCTAAAAATTCACAAAATATCGTCTTAGAAAATCAATCTACAAACTCTGAAGTTTTAAAACACCCCTTGTAGAAAATATCGTGTTAAAAATAAACCACCTAGAAATCTCCGCATGATGGTAACATCTCAGGCATGTGTTTTCAGATTTAAAAAGTTGAAATCCTTGTTCACAGAATGATTTGTGAGCGCAAGAAAGAATGAGGAATATTTTAACTGTATATTTCTAATTTTGAACTAATAATTTTAAAAGCATGAAGGAAATTAGGCATTCAAAAACTGAAAATTAAGGCTATGAATAGCAATTAAGTCATAAAAGAGAAAAATAACAATAATTAATTGAGCAGTATTATGCCTTAAATGCTCAAAATAGCAATTAATAATCAATCTCTCTTAAACCAATATCTTTTTCATAAAGATGAAATGTAATAATGTCTTTTGAAAATTGTATTAGCAGTGCGAACATGCCTTTAAAACTTCGCAGAATCTGACTTTCTTTTAGAGGTATAAACTAGCATCAAACTAACAGACATTAAGCGAATTATCGCTCCGTTGAAAAGGACTATGGAGTCTTGAAAAGGTTTAAAACATACTTTTTTATTAAATCAGAACGTGAACATAAAAATCGTGGTTGCAAGATCAACCACCACTCGTGAAAATGTAACTTAAAGTAACAGTCGAATTCAAGTTAAAACTTAACATCGTAGTCAAAGACTACATAATTTAATTTAAAACTAAATTGGTTCAAAACTTCTCACCGACGTTAACAATTTAAATGACGGCAGCTATAACCCAAAGCGAATAATTTCAATCCTAATCAAAGCTGGCGAAACCAAGTAATATGGCCTCGAGAGGCAGAAACACGCTCTGTCTTATAAACCAAAGTCCTTGCCTTAAATACTGTTTAATTAATTTACATTTCTGATGAGGAGACGTAGCAGGAAAGTTAAAGTAAAGTTCTAAATCAGGATATCTGGTTAATGCATAATAATTTTAACCATACAACTTTTAAAGTTTGAAAATCCATACGTGTGATCATATGCAGGTGCTTTATTTTTTATCACGGTACTTTCTACGATTATGTTTTAAAATCACGAAATTTTCGGAACAGTTTTATTTTCTACGATAATGTTTTAGAACTATGATTCATTTTCCTTACTTTCTTCCCCGGTGTTTTGTACGACGATGTTTTCTTCGTGCACTGTTTTCTTCGCAAAGTTTTCGTCCGCTAGATTTTCGGTAGTCACCAGTAATCTCACTTCTGAAGTATTTTCAGTTTCATAAACAAATTTGTTATCCACAAAGTAAAACCGCATGAAACCTCTGGCAATAAAAGTGATTTTGTATGAGATTTATTTTAACCAGAAAACAGTACTTTTTTAAATTTCAGATTCATTTAATTAATGAGTGGACTTTTCTTCAAATAATACGTAGGAGAAAGAAATAAATATATATCTTTTTTACATAATTAATTCTCATTTTTAAATTAATTTTCGTATATACTTTATTGAATTTTTTAACTTTTTTTTCCGGATATAGTAACAAATAAAACAAACACATTTTTCTTCCATGATACTTATATTTTAGTAAGTTGTTACTTGCGATGGCATGCCCTAATCTTTAAAAAAAACACTTATTTCCCCGTTCATTACTATCTCAGATTTTAGTTGGTGATTTGAAGAATTTTTTTAAACTATTTTTGCAGAAATCATGGCTTTAATTAACTGCACTAATACCAGTGAAGGTAACAAATATTAACCTACGTTTTTTATCAATTAAAAGATACTTCAATGTGAATTAAGATATTAACTACTTATTTATTGCAGAGGATATGAAGAAACTAAAAACATTAATTAAAAAAATGGAATTTTGCAAGTCTCTACTCACTTATTCGATACTACCAGTTAATATCAGGAAAATTGTGCAAGGCCGCAAAGATATCTAACATGAACTTATGATATCCGAATACTTTCTTCGTACCTGAGCTTGAAATTTACTCATCAAAAAGCAAGATAATGCAGCAAACTGTTATATTTCAGAAGGGATATAAATTTTAAAATATGCATATCAGCATCGTGTAGTACAGTCTCTGGAACCCCGAAAGCATCATGGAATTACTCACCATTGAAGTATAAAAATTAAATTTTTTAAAAAAATCAAGAGGAAATTGAACTTGTTTACTTGTTTTGAGTTCCTGAAATCGTTCGTGACTGGGAAAATAAAATATCCACTGAGCTTTTTAAAACTAGTGGATTACCTCAAAGATCATGTAAGAGTTAACGTATAAAGTTCTTCAAACCGGAAACCACAGCTCATTGCAATTCATTAAAGTTACAGCTCTCATAATATTAGACAATTACTCGTCCATCCCAAACCTGGACCTCAAGATAATAATGCTGTTTCTGTGATGAATTTACTGCCGATTTGTGCATCATTATCCCAACCTCAAGACCAAGTTATACTACATTCCCTTAGGGTAAAATATCAGTCTTCTTCATGTTATGCTTTTCAAGATATAAATAGTGCTGGTAAGCTTTTCGCGCCATTTATTAAGGAATTTAAAAGAAAATTTATTCTTTTCTGCTACAACAAGTTCCCTTTTCAAAACCGTAGCAAATATTTTAAATAAATAGATTTAAATAAAATTTACTTAGCTAATTATTATCTTTGAAATATTCTTTAGACATATATTTCCATTTAGAAGTGTATTTTAAATCATGCAAATATTCCTATTTTGGTATTCTTAAATGTAAAGAAATCAATTTTGTAAAATTTACAAAAGCTAACTCTTTAAGGAAAATTATGAACTGTTAATAAAAAAATGAAGCACAAAAAATTTAATACCCGTACAACGAAGATTGACCGCGATATTTAATTTCAAAGTTTGCGATTTTTGACGCGATATTCAATTTGTGTTGAGGGGGTGGCTAATAAATAAATCATTATAATTCGAAGCTGATTTTGTTTCCTTTAAAATGCCATTTAACGATATTCTTTTGCGATTATATAGAATTTTTAATTTATAATTTAGGTATGCCGAAAGCATTTCCAGGCTAGTAACACTATATAAGCTTTTAAAGTCTAAAAATATATTATTAATGTTCACATGAAATTTTATTACTTTATTATAATTATAATCTGGTAATCATGCAAAAAAATCATTTAAACTACAAATATTTTTCATTTCTAATTGATGCAAATATTAATGTATTACGAATTGGCTGCAGTCCAATACTGAAGCCTGCCAATGTTTTCTAGAATTTTTATATTCCTTTATACTTTTCATAAGAATTTGCAAAGAAATGATTAACACTTAATCTCTTAAACATCAGAAGCTCTTTTTCTTTTTTTGGTATTTTATTTTCTGTTATTGCAAGTAAAAACCCTTTCGCTCTTCAATTTGTGTACGATCATGTTTTAATGCCAAATATCTCGGTGAATTTTTGGAGTATGGAGATCAATTTTTCATTTTAATTTTTTTACAAAGAGTGCAGAATTTTTCTAAATGTGAATATAGGGACCGGAGGAATGCATAAGTTAGTTTTCTTAATATTTATAAAATTGATTTCTTTACATCTAAAAATGCTAAATCATAAATATTCGCATCATTTTAAATATTTTTGTAATTGGAAATATATGTTTACTACGAACGGTTGTGAGAAGGATGGCTGGGTAAGGAATTTTATGAACACAGTGTATATGGCCTTAATGTTTCTGTAATTGTACAGGGTGCTTTAAGTGGAAATAGAAACAAAGGAATGAAAGTGATTGCGGTGATTGAGATGATAATGAAAGAATATTGGCATAATAATTTACTGAACTTTCAAGCAATATTAAAATTACAGTATAAAAACGTAAAAGAATAGTCACAAAAGGTGAGTAGATAAACTTTTATTTGGTGCATGAAGAAAGTGCGCGAAAAAGTAAAAGAACATTTGAAATATTAAACGCTAAAGAATCTCTAATAAAATCAGTAAAAAAAGTTTATTAGCTAATAAATAAAGGTTTTTATTACTTGATTCTAAAAAGCATTAATTATATAAAACCAAATGTGACCGTAGTATACTTGTATAGAAAAATTGTGAGTTTGAAATCTTTCCTCTAAAGATTAGCATGTCCATTAATGGATATTGGATTAACGGATTTGTACCAGAATGTTACCTAACATGTTGTTTTGCAGTAACTGATAAATATTATTTTCTTCATGTGACTTAAGTAAAGAAATACGTTTAAAACTGAACTTTGGAAATATATTTTATATAAAACGTTTTCAAAATTAATATTATTGCCTAAAATTTTGTATTCAAAAATGAAATATATTCCGCATTTTGTGAAAATAACCATGGCTTATCCGAAGAAAAAATGCATACGAAACTGTTTTGTTCTAATTAGTTCAGATAAATGGGCTCTGTTGTAGTTTATTCTCCAATAAATTTCAAGACAAAGGATGCTTTTTATTTAAAGAAAGAACGGATATAAGTTGAAGATCCATATGATCTGAGGATTTTTCATTAAGATGAAAGCTACTGTTTCCAAGTCATGTTTATGCTTCAAGATATATATTTGATGGTATTTCTCTTACTTTATCCCACTCGTCATTTTTTAAAAAACATTCCTTTAGCTCATTCATGCTCATTTACCATTATAATACCTAATTCAAAAAAAGATTTCTGATGACTCGCTTTAATAATTTTTATATGGTATAATTCCAAATAAAAGAAGCTAAATCTGAACAGAATTAAATATTAAAATTAAGTTAAGATTTTATCCCATTTTTCCTCAGATTTCAGCATAATGGTGTCTTCTAAACCTGATGAAGCGAGAAAACCAAAAGCAGTAATTAATAAAAATTGGTTTTAAGGTTGAATAACTACAAAGGCTTTTTGAAAGTTTCAACATTCTTTTCCCACTGCATTTCATTAAATTAGAAGTAATTAACGCCTTCAAAGTTAAATTTTCCAAGAAAAGCTCGCGGTATTTTGCCAATTAGACTTGACTAAAACTGTTAAGTTGAATTATACCTTTGATTGGGTCCTAACATAATCTGAAAAAAAAGCTGTTAAGCTAAAAAAGAAATTTCCTGAAAATCCAATTAAAAGCATTTTTATGCAATTTTCATTTATTTCCTATTAAACTTTTATTCGTGTTCTCTCTTCTCTCCACTTTACTTATCTCTTTTTGTCAGACAAATTCATATAAACTAAGAACTATGAAAAGATTTTAATATTCAATATCGAAATATGCAGCATTAGAAGTTCAAAAAGCTGTCCCGAGGTCAATGGTATCATTTTTTAAAATTTTGTAAAATATTTAGATAGATCAGTATTAATTTGATTATCCCTCAAGTTCCTTTTATTAAAGGTAATTTATTTGACATTTGACTGGAATAATAATAAAAGAAGTAGCTATATATTTAAGTTGATCTTTTCGAAGTAACGTCAGGGAATCAATACTTGAACAGTGGGAAAATAAAATTGAATACATTTAATAATAATTTTCTAAATTTTTAAAGCAGAGAAAAACAATTTAGTGTCAGTTCCTCACAATTAGTTTTTTGTTGTTTCGTATGAATTAAGTTAAACAAGAATATTTAGGATTATTTTACAGGCTATCTTACATTCATGTTGATGAACATAGATACTTAACACTCCATGCAAAAATAATATAGCAATATATAAGAGGGTAGATCCAAAAAAAGGTTATAAAGCTAATAAAAAATTATTTATTAATAATAGACAGAAAGTACAAAAGGGAATTAGGACGCATACTTTCCTACCATTTTTCCGTATAATCCCCAAATATATTTAATCATTTACGTGAATGTAGGATCAACTTGTTTAACACGGCTTGGTAGAAATTACTTCCCTGCTAACTGAGCCATTTTCGGTAGCTGTTTTCATATCAATGTCTGAAGAAAAGCAGCTCCTTCCAATTTGGAAAAAGGAAATAGTCACTGGGTGCTAAATCTGGGCTATATGGGGAGGACTCCAAACTTCCCACTTTCCAGCAGTTGAGTTTGGAGAGCAGTATGGTGCCAGGCATTGTCATTCAGGAGGATGACCCCAACACTCAACATGGCAGGGCGCTTGCGTCGGATGGCTTCACGTAACCCTGTCAAAGTGGCATAATAACAGTTAACAGTAACGATATGTCCATGTTCCAGATATTCTGTCGGGGTAACGAAACACCACTCGCACCTCCAGGGAAGACGATTTTTCTAAATGTCTTCCCCATTTCGATCGCTCTAATGCATCTTTGAACCTACTCCACCTAACTGTACAACCATTGCTAGACAGCTAGTGCAGTCTGTCTACTCTTCGGGGAAAAATTATCTCCTTCACAATAATTACTTTTCAAATGCTGATGCTTGTAACCTTTTTTTTTTTTTCGATCCTC
>KK114638.1:377761-403234 GCA_000611955.2 Stegodyphus mimosarum
GCAGAGTGAAGCAAAATGGTGCAAAGCGCATCTTTGCTAAACGTATTTTTATCTTATTCATAAATTTTAATTAAAATTTTCGAATTTAAAGGTCTGTCACGTATTGATTCCAATTAAGTTTAATAATTTTGCTTCACATTTTATATTTTACATATATATATATAAACATAATATTTGGCCTTGACATTTTTCAAAATTTTCAGAAATTTCCTATGAAACTTGTAAAATTCTATGCGAATATATTCTACAAATAAATGAAGTAATCATGGGAAAAAATGTATAAAATGTCTTCAGTGAATAAAAACTGCTTCACAAACTGCTAGCTCTTTTTGTCTGTGATTTCAATCTAAGGTTAAACAATTTCTAAGAGAGTGAAAGTTCTTCCTTGTATAGAATTCTCCATTAATTGAAAACCTTATTCTGTGGTCTAAATTTGGCACAAAATTGGGCATAAATTTATGCACTGTTATGGATGATACCATGGTGTGATATCATCCCTGAAAAGTTCAATTTATACCATTAAGGATTTAATCTTCGTCAAGATGCTGGGAAGGCACGTGAAGATCTTTAGTCATTAATTAGTATAAATGTGCTGGCAGCTTTAGATGGTGTACACAAAAATGCCCGCACTCTTATTGAAGTTAGTTTATACTATGAAGAATTCAGGCTTTATCAAAATGCCGAAAAGTCTATGTGAAATGTTTATCAAAGTTTATGCCCCAAAATGTATAAAGTGTGCCCCCAAAATATCATAAAGGTGCTGGCATCGTTATAAAATTTTTGATGTGGCAGAACATAAAAATTCCCCGTTTTTATGCTATGGAGAAAAGAATTAGATTAAGTAATTATGAATTAGCGAGGATACGCTGGCCATTTCATTGAGGTTCCTCTCCTAATTCTGCAATTTTGATTAATGTTCCATCCGTTTTTAAACAATTTGATATCAGGTAACAGGAGGTACCTATGGTCACCGGAAGCTTCGAAAAGCTTTGCAAATTCCTAATAGCCCTGAATGAATAATGTTTTTAAAAAATTTCACGAAAGTGGTAAAGCTGAAATCTGTTGCAATAATTGGTTGAATCTTAAAAGAAAGAAGATCTGACACGAAAATAATGAAAGAATATGCTAGAATATTATCTGATATTCATTGAACAATGAAATAAATTTGTCTTTTTCTTGGAGATCAACTAAATTTGTCTGCAACAGAAAGATGAACGAATTTAAAGCTGATAGTTAGGATAAAAATCGGACTGTTAGTCAGGAGTTCAAACTCTCCGAAAATGCAATAAGGACAGCAAACTTGAAATAAAAAGCCTGATGTGGTCATCACATGACCTCTCTCCAATCTCACCAATAGCTTTAAGGAAAGTATCACTTCAAATGAATTTTTGTAAAAAAAATCTAATTATTGTTATAAAGATCTGTAATACAAAAATTATATTACATTTCATTAGCTATTTTCGATCATGTGTAAAACTGAGTTTTAAATTTAAAACCGACATAATCAAGTGTTTGATGCTTTATTTTTTTATTAAAAATTGCATCTTATTGGGTAATTATACTATACAATTCAATTGATTTTTAATTAACGAAAATAAAGATTTTAAAATATATTTAAAATAAATACTTTGAAACGAATACCATAACTTAATTTTCTTCTATGTTATTTCTATAGCATCAACAAACCTAAATTGATTTTGATTTGCCCGTATATCCCCAAGATATTTACTAGCTATCAATAAACTAAGCTCCTTAATTTTTAGAATTACAGTTGAATAGTGTCTACCGTGCTTTGGGATCTGCAAGAAGTAAAGCAACAGGTGTTTTCGATTTTGCTATTTGGCTTTATGCCTCATCTTCACCAACACTAGAAGAGAATAATAAATGCATTGTTTGGTAACACGCACGCATGCAAGAATTTTTTCTGCAAATCAAACTCTGTTATAAAAATCATTCTCTTCTATTGCGTGATATAAATAAACATCATATCTATATATAATTGAAATAACCTTAATATATGTTGCGTTGTTTTAGATGAAACCTTTATTGGAAGGATTCTATAATTTTTAAGAAAATGTGTTAAGAGTTCCAAGTAAACTATCACTTCCAATTTATCATGTATATTTAAAAATCTATGTTGTTTTCGATCATGATTACATATGCATATGCACATGCGAGTTCTAAATAGCATATTTGAGAAGTTTTGGGTTGTATCATGATATATATTTGACGAAAATCTGTTCAGATCTTCAAGTAAACTATCACTTCCTGTTTATTAACTTTAACCAAAAACTTGATATGTTGTTCCCATTGATATAAAAGTCTTAAACACTAAAACTGAAATGTTTAGGACTACATTTTAATACGGTTTTTCTTTTAAAACTGTTATGGACTTATATATCGCTTCCGGTTGCTCATTAGAAACTGTCATGAGCTTCAGGCTAAACCCATATTTAGTTGTTCAATTTTACCCATACTATAATAAATTGTTATATAAATGCAGAAAGCTTAAATATGGAAAGCAGATATTTTTTAAAGTTTGGTATAAGAATTACCGTCTACGAAAAAATCATCCCACACATACATACAGTTAGACACACAGACAAAAGTCGCAAAATTGTGAGGACCCTAATTCGTGCTTATTCACTGAAAACTCAGGATCGAATTTTGGCCAAAAAACATTACCTCCTTTATCTACATAGACTCGAGGTAAAATTGGCTATGTTGTTCGCTATTAAGCTTATTTCTGCTCACAATGAATACAATTTTTCTGTTATTACGAATTTTGTTACCAAGAAAACTCATCTTTAGATACGATACCCTTCTTAAAAAAACTTTTGGTGTAAATAAACAGGTAATACCAGAAATTAAATTTTTATTTGTAATAATGAAATATTATTATAAATAAAATGTTCACGCTATACCTAATTTTTATGCCAAATAATTGTAAACATCTGAAACAACATAATTGTAAGTTTTTAGTTTTTTTTAATATTTGTACAGAACTTATTAATGTAATCGAATTTTGGGTTATTACTTACATATTTTTGTCACTTTTATAAAAGCAAATAAATAACAATTTTCTTACTTAAGTGAGTATAATGCAGCAAGTAGTAAGAAATTGAAGCCTAATTATCTTGACATTCCTTTCCAACAAAATAATGTTTAATTTAATCATGTACAATAACATCAAGAAATTACCCTGGAAATGAGGAGAGCTATGGAATAATATTTCTTTTCTCAAGAAGTCATAAACGTCGCTAAATCTTAAACACGGAGTAACTCTACCATAGTACGTCGGTCTCTACTATAGAACATAGAATTTACGACTCGTGAGAAGGGAGAATACTCTGTCAGATCAATTTGTAAGAGCAGTAAGGCAAAATAGAGATCTCTTTCTGCCTAAATATTATAATATTGTTTTCACGTTGAAGAAACAAGGTTAATTTAAGCTGCAATAAAAATAAAAAATAAGATTTCTTTAAAGAATTTATTTTATTATACGAGTAATTTCACTCAAACAACGTAAAGTAATCGTTACAGAGAATTATTTTTTTTCTCTATCTGATAAAAAAAATGAGATGTCTAAATCCACCCCTTTCAAGATGAGAAACTTTATATTATCTCTACAACAAAATGTCACTCTTCAAAAGAGTTGGAAAATGTGACCTACTATTTTGACAGACGGGCATTCTCACTAACATAAAGTAGAAGGTGATTTTTGAAAGAGCGAGTTAAAATGCACAGAAGTAAATTCCATATTTAATTAAACATAATGTTATTTTAATTATTATTTATTAGGAGCCTAAGTGTCCATTAATTTAACTAAATTTTCTATTTAATACCTTCTGAGAATAATACTTTTAGCGTGTTATTTTGTATGTCTGTCACTTTGAGGAAATTATATTCAGCAGTTTTTATACTTGGGAAAATACGTAATAGCCAATAATTTTCATTAGTATTCTGTTTCTCTTAAGTTAGATGCCATTCAAATAAGCTTTAAATTAATATTTTTTTCTTTTTCTAGTTATGACAGTTCTATCACATCTTTATTAGAATAATAAATGAGAATTACCCCATCCATATTAAAATATTTTAAAATGATTATGAATATTGAAACATATTAAGAGTTATTAAATGCTAATTAATGCTTAAATATATTAAATTTATTTATCTTTACATCTGTAAAGACTTTTATTGCAAGATGTATTTTTACATTTTTTACAGTAACGTGATGTATGTATGGTAAGACATAAGTAATTAAGGTTTTTTATTTACAAAATTTTTCTGTATTAAATGTCTTTAATTTGAAATAATCTAATAATAATTGCAAAATAGTTACCAGAAATATAAAAAAACGTAAATATTAAGCAAGATAGTATGAATAACGCAGAAAAATTCTACAAAAGTAGAATAACAATAAAGTATTATCAAGTAAACAGCCTCTGCATCAGTCTGTTTCACATTTTACCCCAATGTTCGGGTTACGTGAGGATAAATTGATCTATCGGCCGATGCGCCTAGCTTATTACGAACTCCAATTAGGGCATGGAGGTAAGAAAGGACCTCCGAGTCCTTGCCTCTACCTTCATGGAGTAGGGTCGAGTTCGGCCTCTGATAACAAAGAGAGGCAAAGGGTTATAAAATATGTTAGGACGAAGGAAGTTCAATAATGACATTTTTCCCCTTTATTACGTTAATAAATCGTTGTTTTTACCTTGATAAGTGTCTATTTTAGTACCAGAGGACCAAGAGAATTACCCACTACTTGTGTACGTCAGGATCCAACCCATACACGGTAAAGTTGTCTAGATAAGAAACTAGAGAGAAAGCTGAGAAAATGCATCAGCACTTTTTAAAATCCAAAATTTTGCGAGAAAAATTAATCATTTTTCCTTCGAGCTTTTCGAATAATACATATTTTCTGATTAAATTGCATTTTAAGGTTTTCTTTCTATGTATATATATATATAAAAAATATATATATATATATAAGATATTTATACCACAAAACATCATTACATACATATATAAACTGCTGTCTAACGAAATTACAACATGAAGAAGAAAGTATTCACATACTTAAAAACAAAAGATCCAAACGATTAGGAATGCATCGCATGCGAGTTATAAGCGTTATTATTTTTGTTACTTTGCTCATTTCTCTGACAGGAACATCAGCCCAAGCCCACGAAATTCCTCGTGGCAAGGAGCGCAAGATACGCCTGTCATTGGCAAGAGCCTTGAGAACTTTACAGGTGCCAGTGCGATATAGCTTAATCCCGCCCCCCAATTTTGATGGAGAACACCTCGAGGGGACGGGTCCGAGGGTCTTCCACCTCTCTCTCTTTCCACCAAACTACACGATAGAACTTTCGGCTCGCCGCATATTTAGATACCATACAAAGAGTTCTTTGTTATAGGCAATCTCAAATTCAATGCGCATAAGCAAGTCCGTCCAAAAATATTTATGAGTTCAGTAAGTTTATTTTGTAGCTTTTCTTCAAAAGATAACATACACAATTCAGTTGCTGATTCAATCATAATGGGAATTTTTACTATTCAGAACTAGTGAGGCTTTGGGGAGACAGAGAATATAGAATTTTCATCACAATGCAAATAAAGAATAAAATGGAAATTCACACTTCGAGACGCATTATCCTGAAACCTTGGTACTGTTTCAGAGCAATGCGAAAGGATCTTAGGGTAGCGCGATCTTGGTACATTAACTTGGTACATTGGTACACTGGTCTGGTAATTTGTACCAAAATTCAGATAAAAGTCTGCCAACTTGAACGATCTGACTAGAGGAACGGTTTGACAACAATAAGTACAACATAGGAAATTAGTAGAATCCGGAGCTTCAGAAATCGCTTCTGAAGAGAGCTATGTATTACTGCAACGGTCTCTCGTTCTGAGAAGCAACACGGATTTCTTCCTCTTAGAAGAAGCAGCAGAGGACATATTAAATATTTTCTCCTTTCACTACTTCATAAGCCACCATAATTGTTTGACGTCACACTTTTCAAATTCTCACAGGAAACATATTTCTAAAACATACTGTAATTATAATTAGAAATTCTAAATACGTTAAATATTTGGAAATATGACATAACAAATGTTATGCCAAGGAATAAAATATAGATTTCATATTTGAGAAAAACAAACAGATAGGCAAAAACAAAAGACGAAACTTTAACAACTAAAGAACAGTTATTTTAAAAATACGTGTCAAATAAGAGTCAATAAGTGTCATTTAATGTCAAATAATAATTTAATTTATTTTATAACATTTAATGTCAAATAAGAGTTTAAAATAGAGAAGTTTCAATATTTATATGGACGAGATACAGAGACTCTTGTTAATATCAAAAATAAAACTAGAAATTTAGCGCTTCGATAAGTAGATTAACGTTGGTTTTTGGAAAACTCCATCAATTTCCAAGGATTCTTTGTAAATATTGAACATTGATTTTTGCCTAATTTTATTTTTAACTTTAGTAGCTTATAATTCTGCAGATAAATATATGTAAACGAGCACCATGAAGGAAAGAGAAACGAGTAACCAAATATTTCAGGACGTTTGCATCGATCTAAATCAAATGCTTCATTCGTGGTACAATTATGCATTCTTGACATGCTATACTAAATTTTTACATGAACTTTTATTGCCTTCTTTCACAATGTTTGTTTTTATTACTAACTCACAGTATTTAATACTGCAAATTCTTTTCTTATCTTTTCAGAACATTTGAAAATTTTATTAAATATGTGCATTCAAAAATTCGTAGTAAGTTGGATTTGAATTAATTCTTTTAAGTTCTGCCATTAATTGAATTTTTTTTCTATTCCTACTAAGAGCTGGCCGTCATGGTTGAGTTTAATTAAAAAGCAATTATTTGAATTTAAAAAAATTCATTTCTTAAGTTACTAAATTGCTAAATTAGTTTTGGAAATTTCGTTCTACATCCCCCTCCAGACTGATTCTCAGCTCTATCGAGATCAATTTAAATCATATTTATTCACTATTTAAATACTGTAATTAGTTTATTTTATTTTATCCTATTTAAGTGTTTCCTTATTACGAATGTTTTATCCAATTTAAAAACAACGTTAAAAATTTTACTCTTGTTTCTTTTAATTTGAATTGATACTTTCATTAAGATTTTACTTCCATGCAATTTTTCCGCTTTTAAATCAATTGAAATAAATTTTAATTATAAGCTTATTCTATTGCAACACTTACAGATTTCAATTTCGTGATTAAACGATAGAGAGTTTCATCTAATTTCTCAGAATTCACAATCTAATTTCCTTCTCTAATTTCCCTGCATGTCTAATTAATTTTCACTTCGATTTGTTTTGAATCTTTACTCTTTTTTGCTATCAATATTGCCAGGGTTTCAATTTCAGCTGAAGCCAACTTGTTTTTGGAGTGAAATTGTAATTCAAGTTGGAACCCAAAATAAAGTGACCTGCTGTATTTTAATTTTCAGCTATTTGTCATTAATTTAATTAAACTTTTATTTTCTTCGTATTTTATTTAATTTTAATTACTCATTATTTTATTATTGTTCTTAATATCTGTTACTATTTGCCTTTCATGAAGGCCTTCCAAAGCACTCAAGCATTTCTAATTTTAGAGCTTTGAATCTTACACACTGTAAGTTTCCTAACTTCGCCCAAATTATTAAAAAAAAATACCTGAAATGTTTCAGATTTAAATTACGTTCAAAGGGGCGTTTTTTAACGTTTTATGTGCTGCCCTTATTTATTAAATATCATGTTCTTGGCCCTTAAGCCATAAAATTCAGTTCAAGAGCAATACCGCAAAATAATTTTAAAATGAGCATATCTTTAGAATTTCCGAAATACAGTCTCACGCGCTGGATATAAAAATGTTTTTTTCTGTACATTGCCATTGCTCGCTTTGAAATCCCTGAGTTTCTTAATCAAAATTCGTAAAATTTTTACAAACTATGAAATAGAAAAAAATTTTTTTTTAATTTGAAAGGTTTCAGATTTTAAATTACGTCCAAAGGGGTGTTTTTTAACGTTTTGTGTGTTATATTTATTTATTAAATATCGTGTTCTTCGCACTTAAACCATAAAATTCAGTTCAAGAGCAGTATCGAAAAATAATTTTAAGTATATCTTTAGAATTTCGGATACACAGTTCCGCGCGCTGGCTATAAAAAGGTCTTTTTTTTTCCCGCATAGTGTTGCCATTGCTCGCTTTAAATCATTTCAGTTTGTTCATAAAAAATTCATTAAAGTTTTACAAAACATGAAATAAATAATAAAACAAATTCCAATTTCGGGCTTCCAGATGCGCATATTCGGGTGGAAGCGTACGTCATTCAAAATTGTTGGCTCTAGGTACCGTTGTTTTATCACATTTAGAGAAATATGCATACATTTATGCAGATTCTTCATTATTTAATTTCTTTAAATATAATACGCAGCTGCAATATTTTGTGACAAGAGTTTGAAAAGTGATTCAGACTTTTAATGTTTCTGAAGCAAAATCGCAAAACGAAAACAATAGTCCTTCAGGGACAAAGTCCCCTTGAACTAAAAAATAAATAAACAAGTAAATAAATAAATAAAATCTGAAAGGTTTCAGATTTTAAATTACGTCCAAAGGGGTGCTTTTTAACCTTTTGTGTGTTACCTTTATTTATTAAATATCATGTTCTTCGCCCTTAAACCATAAAATTCAGTTCAACAGCAATATCGGAAAATAATTTTAAACTGAGCATATCTTTAGAATTTTCTATACACAGTCTCACGCGCTGGAGATAAAAAGGTTTTTTCTGAACAACATTGCCATTGCTCGCTTTGAAATCCTTGAGTTTGTTAATGAAAAATTCGTTAAAGTTTTACAAAATATAAAATCGATAACAAAACAAATTCCAAATTTCAAATTTGGGCTTCTAGATGCCCATATTCGCAGCAGGATTACGTCATTCAAAATTCAATGGCTCTAGGTACTGTCGTTTTATCACAATACGAGAAACGTACATACATTTATGCACATTCTTCATTATTTAATTTCTTTAAATATAATACAGGGCTGCAATATTTGGTGGTAACAGTTTGAAAACTGAACCGACATTTAATGTTTCCGACGTAAAATCGCAAAACGAAAACAATAGTCCTTCAGGGACAAAGCTCAAGATGCACTAATAATAAAACAAATTTCAAATTTGGGCTTCCAAATGCCCATATTCGGGTGAAAACGTTGAACATTCAAAACTGGATGGCTCTACGCACCGTTGTTTTATCACAATCGCGAGAAACATATATATATTTATGCAGATTCTTCATTATTTAATTTCTTTAAATACATGGCGATAATATTTGGCGGAAACAATTTGAAAAGCGAAACAACGCTTTTAGTGAATTGACGCAAAATGCCAAAGCGAAATTAACAGTCCTTCCGGGGAAATTGCCTATTCGGATTAAAAAAGCATATGTCTAATACTTTTAAAGCAGCCCGGTGGCGCAGTGACTAGCGCGTCGCGCAGAAGCATCATAGGTCCGGGTGAGTTCGATTTTCAGGCTTTCATCCCTTGAGGATTCGATAAAATGAGTACCAAGTTCGCTTAGGGACTAAACACTAGGAATCCGACGACAAGCTGACCACTTGTCCAGGCAAAGATGCACAAGCACCCCGGTTACCACGGTCTAGAAAGCGGATAACAGGCACTGACGGGCATGGCTCTCTAAAGACTGTTTCTGCCGCCGAGTTCGAGTTCAGTTTAGTTTTAAAATATAGTTATTCAATAAATGAATTAATGAACATTTGAAACATCGTTTAAGTTATTAACTCATTTGTTCATACAAAATCCTTGAAGATAAAGGAAACTACGTAAGATACTAACATTTTACACGATTTGTCTATTAAACTATGGCCTACCGAAAACAAATCTTGAAATTTATGCGTTGTAGAAATATTAAACTTTAAAGATGAGTAGCAAATTACTCATAATAATACATGAATATACTGGCTTTACAAAGTTTGCAGTTAAAATGGGAATTTTAAGTCAAAAATTACGAAACCGCAAGATCTAAGAACTATCCATCCGCTGTTGCGTGCGATGCAGGATGCAAATTAGCTACGTGTATATAAGAATACAGTTTTCGAAAATTGGGACAGAATGTTGGCAGCGACGGGGACCTTTGTGATATTTCCTCGCCCAGTTCTGAGATTTACTTTAGACTGATATAAGCCTTTTGGTAGTCGAGTTTGCTCGCAGAATTAGAATAATTTGAATTTTGCTTTGTGAATCTCCGGTGTTAAATTACCTTAAATTTTATATTACCTTTTATGTTAATTTAAATAATTTTATATTACCTTTTATTTTAATTTAGAAGGGAAGATTATTCTTCCCGTCTTGCAGTAAAGAAAAAGGGAAATTACAATTATTTCAGGTGATATCTATAAAACAGTGCGAGTACAGAGGTCTAAACTATTTGTGAAATGGAAGCTTTGAAATAATAATACTGAAAATATTCGGAATATTCGTGTCTTCCTAATATCCGGAGGCCGAGTATTTACAGATCCTTAAATCAAAATCCCAAGCATATAACTCAGGGCCCGTCGATCTCCATCTATGCTGTGCCGTTGGTGCGAAAGGAGAGAGAGAAGAGGTGATGCGTGAAGAGAACGAGAGAAGTGAGGGGCATACAAATGGGCCGCATTAGAAAGGGAACTGGTTAGAGCGAGATGGAGAAGCGGAAGCCATAATGATCCCCATCCTGTGCTGACACACCCACCATTAAGAACGCGTTTCATTTTTATGTACATGCTCCCGGTCATCGCATCTTCGAGATCATCTTTGGTACTGCGGTTACGCTGAAAAGGAAGTTCCCTAGCCTTGGGAGATACAACAGTAAGCACCCACAAAATGACACGCCGTCTGCCATTTCCATTTCCCTTTGAACGATGCCATTTGAAGCGGTATCGGAGTGGAAAAGTCTCGTCGGTGTGGCAGAGACTTGTTTGTAAAATAACATAAGTTTCAATGATCCTGACAGAGTTGATTGAAATTATTTCTGGCACTCAAAGAGTAAATCGGGATCAAAGCTTCGCTTTCGAATATTGTAAACTTATTTAATTACAAAACACTGTGCAGATTAACCTGGGGAATGGTAACGCACCCGAATATTCTTTTGCTTCTGCTACTCTCGGCTATGCCGTACATAAAAGATGCTGCTCCTATGTTACTCTTTCTAATCGACTTCTTTCTTCTCTCACAGATTCTAATCCACTTCAAATTTTATCTCAACGAAGATGTGAAGGTTATTGCATTTAGTTGTAAAGGTACTCCGTAACAGTTACGCCTTGGTCTTTGGTTCTAATGTCACTTAGCATTCTAAGCAGCCAAGCGTTAAAATATGCACTCAACATCAAAGGATTACTATAGTCTTTAAATACCTTCCAATAAGCGTGTGTATGTTATTCGTATGTCGAAATGTGTTAAAGCAATTAAGAAGGAAAAGAGAGTGGATGCAAAGCGACAGAGAGGTTTCGGAATTATATTAAAGAAAATATTATACCTTTCGCATGATTCTGGACTGTTTCGGGATTTTGTTTTCAAATTCTAGTTCATTTTGAGAGTTTTGTTAAACTGTAGCTTGAATCTTCGAATTCTGTTCAGAACTTTTCTGGGAGGTATTACATCGACGAAGCCTTCGTCTCAATTCTTTCATTTCTTCATTTTAAGTTAGAATTTGGTGTTACTTTACCTACCTTTCTTCTTCTCAAATGAAATTCAAATATAGAGATTCATAAATTATTTCGATCTGTCATAATTATTCTTGTTTCGAGCATCTTCGTAGAACTTCCAGTTGTTGTATATTACTTCATTACTTTTTACTCTGTGATAGGAAGAAAAATGTATACCTTAGCTATCCAAATGTTCTCCCTTTAGGTATTTTTCTTTTTTGGGAGGAGGGGCGAGGGAAGAGTAACCCACTATACTGCTAAAATTTTTATCATTATCATTGCTTCAAACGTTTTTACTGATATACATTCTCATACTTTAAATCACCTTTGGATTGATTTCAAATCCCTTGCTGAAAATACCAACCATATAACTGAAAACTGAGGTAAAGTTGTTTCTTCTCATGCGCATCCACAATATAAATATTTTAAATAAAATACATATTTTACGGCAAATTGCATTCCAAAGTGCGACATTAAATTTCTTAGCTGTGTAATTTCAGATTTGATTTCGATGTTGTTCTCTCTGTATCACTATTAATAAACATAATTCTGAAATATGCATCTGTAACATCTTATAGTAACCCATGTTTATTATTCAGAGAAGTATTCTTAAATGTTAGTAAAGCGCATTATTTTGCAATCCAGGAACGAAACTTTTCTCAAACTGACGTTCGTATATACAGAGTTAGCTGTTGTTGGTCTAGGATGTATTTGCAGGCCAAATTAGGATCTGGAATGACACTTATATATAAGAAGAAGTACTGAAAAGCCTTTGCACTTAATTATGCACACATTAGTAAGCATATAAGGTATTTCGCTCGCCTTCTTCGCATGCCTTCGTGGTGTAGTGGTCAGCATGCTCGACGCGTATTCGAGAGTTCTGTGGTTCGAGTCCCGGCGAGGGCATTGCTCATTCTTCCCATCTCCTGATTCCAAATAACCTAATGACTCTACAAATGGCGCCCGAACAATAAAAAAGGTGGTGGATAATGATTCTCCACCACCGGGATTTGGCGATTGGGTCCCCTAATCCCCATTCGTCCATTAAAAGGGAGAGTATATAAAGTATTTCTCCCTCCTTCTTTGCGTGCCTTCGTGGTGTAGTGATCAGCACGCTCGACGCGTATTCGAGAGGTCCGCGGTTCGAATCCCGGCGATAGCATTGCTCATTTTTCACATCTCCTGCTTCCAAATAACCTAATGACTCTACAAGCATACCTCTCTAGGACAATACCTGTGGTTCCAGATAATTTTGGTCTTTTATAAAAATGGACGTCTTAAAGACATGATATTCAGCATCAGTGTTTATATCAGTAAAACTGATCTTCGGAGATCATAAATATGTTCTCAGAAGGTAACTTTCAAAGATGGGTCGTCTTAGAAAAGTGGTCGCTAAGAGATACCTCACTGAACAATAAAATATATTTTTTCCGCAAATTAGAATATTATTTGAATATTTCCCATCAGTTGCTTATCAACCTATTTAATGTCAGGAAATATAATCTTTTGAAATTTGAGCAATTTTTATCCACATTCGTGTTCAGGGAAAGGGAACTGAAATACGAGAGGATTGGCGAATTAATAGTTTGTCACAAAATGTGTCATATATTAAGTCAACATCTCATTGAAGATTAAAACAAAAAACACAAATATATTACTTTAGTTTCTTAGTATTCAAATACAATATTACTTCAGTTTTCAAGTAAAGGCACGCCTTAACTATAAGGTGTGCCTTTACTTAAAATTTTTAAAACTGAGGCGGAGTTTATAAACCAAATTTAAGTGATATATGAAATAAGATACATTTGCTCTCAAATCTGTGAATTTAGAGACCGTTTTATGGACAGTGAGTTTTAGGGTCCGTAAAAATGTGTAACTTCTTACCTCCCGCCAACCTATATATGTAGTTAAGGAAGGCAATGATTTCTGTCCAAAAATCGATAAAAGACAACACGTTTTTACTATTTCTACAATGATGTCTGTCTTTCTGTATGTTTGTCTTTCTGATTTCTGTTTGTCGCTGTATGATGATTTTTCTCGCCAATGATAACGCTTATGTGAAATTCCCAAAAATTTCTATTTTCCGTATTTAAGCTTTCTACATTCATATAAAGAATTGATCAGATTTTGGATAAAACTGGACAATCGGAAGTGGTACTTGAAGCCCATAGCACTTTTTAATGGACAACTCAAAATGGTACTTTACTTAAAGCACATAACAGTTTTACAGCAATCAACATAATATATTTATACATGTATAAACCATAAGATTATGCAGTTGAATGACGATTGTTTACTGATATCTAAATATCTGGGGGGTCAAAATAAATTTAGATTTGCTAATGTTATAGAAAGAATATAGAAAAAAATTAAATTATGATATTCTTTTTAATGTATTTATTTTAAATATATTATAAGCACTTAATTTTTTTAATTAAAAGCAATTAAAAACATCTTTTTCGACTGCCCAATAAAGTATAATTTTTAACAAAAAAATAAAAAGTTAACCATTTGATTATGTTGGTATTAACCAATTTTAACACATGGGCAGTTATACATAACAAAATATAGTGCAAAATTTCGTATTACAGACCTTTCTGTTTATTGAAACAACAAATTAGTCACATAAAATTAAGCAAAGCAATAACCTTGGTTTGGCATAGATTTTAGTCAAAACTCTATCGATTTCGAGGGAAAGCAGGTGTAGATCCCTCTTCATCAATTAAACTTTGTTTACAAACGATCAAGCGTAGTACTTTATTTAAAGCTCATTTCTGTTAAAAACTTGGAATTTGCGGAAGGTCATATGCCGACAACATCAGATTTTCTTCAGTTTAATATTTTTGTCTATTTTTATGAATGGAAGAGCATTGACATCGATAGTTTGAGTTATGTCTAATTCATAAAACCCTATAATACAAATTTATGTTAGGTAAAGCATAAGTTATTTTAAATCATGTTATTTTTAGAACTAAATTTACAAGTACCTCGTTTCCATTACCAAAAAAAGGCTTTACTACGTAAGCTACAATTAAGATATTATATAGAATAGCTACAATTAAGATATTTAAAATATTTTCTTTTTTATTTACTCTGTACTTCTTTTGATTTTAGTAGATAAGCAGAAGGTATTTATTTAATACAAAATTCCGCGGCTGTTATATAACAATTATTCCAATGCTCGTTTTCTACCGTTATTTTGAAATATGTAAGAACAGGACAAGGAAAAGGGGTGAGAAAGCTTCGGATCCATCCTGTGGGGTATTCTCCATCAAAATTAAGACTGAGCTTCACCTTTCACGCGGATGTGATTCTCTTCACTACCCTACCTTGGTGCACCTTGGGCATCGTTCTCGTTATTTGACCTCAATAAACAAAAGCAACAAAACCATTTGGAACAAAAACAACGTGTACGATAGAAGAACGAAGAGATTCCTTTAAATTAAATGTGTTTAGCTAAATAATACTTCATTTAAAAGTTTTTATCGGATATTAACAAATAGCTATAATCTTAACTTTATGCAGAACTGCCAGGCATGTTTATATCCGAGTAATATTAAACGCTATCTTCTCATCAGCCATTCAAAATTCACTCTCACGAGTGAGTCATTCTATTTGATGGCTGATACGATGATGAGTTTGCTCACTGACAAGCATGGAGCTGAAAAGGCTCTGGATTCTGAAACAATAAAGAATTGTCATCGCTGAATAACAAAAACCGGTCTGACAGAGAATGAGTTTCAGCAGGGATCATTCTATAAGTAACTTGGTAACGTTATTTCCACATGGCGTACTATCTCTTTCAATGTATGCAATTACGAAAAGACAAAAGGAATTTACGTAAGCAAAATCCATACACATTTATAATATTACTCTTTACCTACTTATTTGCATGTATATTTAAACTGGCAAAAACATGGAGAGTTTTTTTTTTTTTTCAGGAGAATGTTCTGCAAAGTCTACGAAAGACATACACTGTTTTGAAAAGTTTTAAGAGTTTAGATTTCGTATCTAATTTTTAACACTAATCTCTTATACATATTCTTCCCCTTTCCCCTGTCAAGGAAAGAAGGGAGAAAAAATAAAACTTACCCCAGAAATTCAATGCGAAGCCCCGCGACGTTTTTATATTTCTTTCAAGCCTGAATGGCATATTACTTATGAAAGTAATACGATAAGTCAGTATACTTCCTATAAGTATTTTCGTCTTTGTCAATGGCATCAAGGTTGCTGATAAAAGATATACTGTTTGAAAATATAGCTGTGTAGAAATTAAGTCAAAGTCTTTCTGACCCCATTAGACTGAGAAGCGATCTATGGCTTCGTCTAAAAATATAATAAAAATATAATAATATATAAAATAAGCGAAAGTCCTACAGAGGTCAAATAACATTTTTACTGAATCTTTAGCTGAACAAAAAGCGCAACTTATGAGTACAAATAAACTCCGCCCTTTGCGAGTATTTAAATAACAAAATTGAAGTTTCAAATTCAAACTATCGTAGTAGGAGACTACACAAAGTGATCCGCTTAAGTTGGCTCAGTATTTTAATGACGCGTTTTAATGTCTGCTATCGATATGGCGTCTGGATATTCACTGGCAGAATTGAACGATATAACGTAAACTGCAAGCGACGCTGTCAAAAGTTCTAACGAGCAAACATTCAAAGCTCTCGACTTAATTACTCTACGAACTAATTTTCGTCCTGATGAGGACTAGGGAAAAGGAGAGGTTATGGCAATGGTTTAAATCGTAATAATTGTTTAATCAACGAAAAAGAACTCTATACATTTCTCAAATTCTTTCATCTAAAAATTAAGAGAAGGAGTAAAATCACCGTTTGGATGAGGGCATAACCTCCGTCAGCATGTAAAGAGCAAAGGCCCTCTTCTCCAGTTAAAAACATATGAATCTTAAGAAAATAATAAGCCATGCTCAAATAGAAATAAATGGACCCACAAGGGCTGGCAAAGAGACAAATTAAATTTGAATGGAAAATAAGAGCAATCTAAAAACAAATAAAAGCATAAATCAAACAAATTCAATCCGTCAGCATGTAAAAAGCAAAGGCCCTCTTTCTTCTCTTGAAGATGAACACAACCAGGCGAAGGTTTTAAAAGACCCTTTTTTTTAGCACATGACAAGGAGGTATGTGCTTACAATCACCGACCACTTGCAATGAGAACTTAAAGAACAACGCTAAATTTAAAGGTAAGGATGAATTGTGTAGTGCTAGACTACACAATTCAGTTTAAGCTAACAGGTTGATTCAGAACCTCCACTGGCAGAATAATAACTCAACGGCAAGAATGCGTAGCCGATATTAAGATTAACAGCTGGAAGAAAATAGTAGCGACAATAGCGAAATCACGCTCTGACTAAACTTTTCGCTCTAACAGTTTACTTTCATTCACCATAACTCATTTACATCCTGAGGAGGAAACACTAGCAGAATAAGAGAAAAGAAGAAAGGCTTACAAATTAAAATAACTATTAGTAAATATAAATTAACCCCTACAATGTTACTCATTATTATATATGTTACTAAAAATGGGCAATAAAAGGACAGGCTTAAGGGTTAGGCCTAAAGGTTAGGTCAGAGGGTCTTCCAAAAGAGTTTTCTATTAAATTAAATTTTTTGGATTCTGACAAAGCAAGTGAAAGTTATCTGCTTACGAGCAGAGAT
Source organism: Stegodyphus mimosarum (assembly GCA_000611955.2). Taxonomy (NCBI): domain Eukaryota; kingdom Metazoa; phylum Arthropoda; class Arachnida; order Araneae; family Eresidae; genus Stegodyphus; species Stegodyphus mimosarum. The sequence continues at coordinate 395,183 of KK114638.1, forward strand.
GCTTTCGTAAAGAACTTTGTAAGCAATTTTATGTTAATTATAATCAATTATTATGATTTAAAACTTTATTATAACTTCTCCTTTCCATAGTTCTCACCAGAAAATAGTTTTGTAAAGTACAGGATTTTCAATATTTTAGTGTTAGAATTTTTGGCAGCCATGCTGGCAGTTTACGTCCTAACGCTCAGTTACATCGTGTACTCAATTCATAGCGGAATACGCGTTAGTTTATCTTAGTTAATTGTCCATATTTTATATGTAACACCGTAATTAATTAGCTAGTTAAAGAAATTGAGAAATGGAGAGGACATTGTTCATACTGAATTATTTCGCTAGTTGTTTTTAGAATTTCTTTACGTTGAATACTAAATTTATAAAGTTATATCTATAAAGATTGATGTTTATTCTGAAAATGAAATGTTGAAAAGTTTTCACGAAATTCTGTTCATAATCACAGTTGAATTAAAAGTTCTATGCTCTGAAACTTACAGTTCCTTTTCGAACATTTTTTTCTGAAAAGCTTATAATATCGTTGTGACAAATATCTAATGTTCAAAGTTAGTTGATGAAGGCTTTTTAGTTTTCTTTCTTTCTAACTGTTAAAATTCAGTTTAAAATAAGATTCTAAGGTTAAGCGAAACACAAAAGCGACTATGTAAACCAATTATAGCATTACAAAAACACCAAATACGTTCGCAAAGAAACATTTACAAAAACTTTTTCCCAAACAAGTTCCACAACTCACAACACATTAGGCAACATGTATTTAAATGAATGGCCTTCAATCCTGATTACAGACATTTACTTAAATTCGCAATATAATTTGCGTATCTTTATGAGATCAGTTTTAGCATTATTTCAACATCCAGATTTCTCCAAAACTTTTTTCCTCCAGTTCACTATTACGGAGATTTTGATGGAAACTGAAGTATATAAATTTGATTTACAAATAACCTGCAGGAAGTCCTTTCAAATGACGCATAAAGTAGGAAAGATATTATTTTAATCAACGAAATTAATTTTCAGAATTGTTAAGATCGTAGCGCTGTTATGTTCCCAGGCCTCAACAACTACATACCATTAGATAGAATGCTTAATTAAAAGCAGTTTTAAACAAAAATTAGGGTAAACACTTTCTCTCTCCCTCTGTATGTCTTAAATATTTTCAGTTGCATCCATTCTCAGTTCCTTAGAATCTTCATTTTCTTAAATTAGATAAAATTCTATTAAAAATTACAAAGTTTAAAGTTAAATTATTATTCTGTACCAAGGTACACAATACATAACATTCGAAACATCTTTTATTAATTATAATAATGCAGCGAATATTCATAAAACTTATCATTTATATTATTATAATTAGTATTCAAAGATGCCTATAATCACAACGCTAGGCATCTTTATCCAACCATGTCCATTGGGTGTCCATTATACAACCATGATCAACCAACAACCATGACAGTCCAAAATCCGAAGATGCAACATTGTTCATACTGATGTTAGCGATGGGCAATTTGAACACTTTAATTTAAGATACGTCATGCGAGGAAATGAAGACCCATGTCTATATCACAGAGTACGCCTTGTCGGGAATGGCATAATAAAACAGAATATCTTCTTGAAAATTGCTTGTGTACTGCACTCATTCTAATAGAATTTTTTTTTCTGCCTACCTTCTAAATCTGTTATATAGCATTGTTTCACTTTTTGTAGGACACCCTGTATACATGTCTGAAAATATGAATGGAATCCTCATTTTTCTGCTCATAAGAAGCATTAAAAGTTAAAGTGCTTTATAATTTAACTCAAGGTAACAAAATCTCTCTCTCTCTTTTTTTTCCATCAATATTTTAGTGAAGGGCTTTCGTTTGCTAAAATACTGGAAAAAATAATTAAAAGAGTAGCATAATAATAAAACTTCATTTTTATCTACTTTTCATCTCAAACGGAATATTAAATTATTTTGAATAATTAATTGTAATTGAAGAATTCTTAAATGTAATATCGCTTCATTATTTTTCTATATTGCTTCAAATAAGATACCTTTTGGAAATTAATTAGAAGAAATATTTAAGCAATAAAGATAACGATATATTATTAATTTAAAACTGATGTCAATATAATTTGAATCCATTTCTAATGAACAGCGTTTGAATAAATTATAAATTTATTGATTTTTGATGCTCCATATGCATGGCAGTACAAAATAAAGGGATTTCTTAACCTCCATTTTCTCTCAGGGCAACTGTCACTATTTTGTTTTCTTTTTTCTTTTTCTTCTTACATTTCTTTTTTTCCAGAAATGACAAATTGAAATTCACAGTAAGCCAGTACCCATTTGAAAGAATGGATGGCAATTTCCTCACCCAAATTGGTACGGATAATGAAGCTCATTTCAATTTTCGTCGATTCGTGCATGGGCAAAATAGGTGCTTCTAGGATTCTAAGAAGCTACAAATTATTCACTAAATATCATTACATTCAAAATAAGTGTCCGTGTGGTGCGAAGTTTACGCTCAGAAAATCATTGAACCAAAGAGCGTGCAGACCATATTTTTTAAGACCCCCTACAGCTAGACAGTAACTGCAAGTAGCTAGATAATAACAAATGCCCCAAGAGTTCAAAAATGCAGCAGTTGAAGGATGTGGGGACAGCAGGATGTGTAATTTCAAAAAAAAATTATAACTTCAAACAAAGAGAAACCAAGAGATAATCTAAGTGTTTTATGGCACCTGTTGAAAGAACTGGGACCACAGAGATACAGCATTTGTCACTTAATTTGAGAAAAAAATCGATATTCTAAAAAGGATTTTTCCAATTCGTTTCATATTTGAGGTGATTGTTCATAGCAGCGAAATCAGCTGATTTTATAGTTCTAAACTTCCTCCTGTTCAGACTATACACTGGTGTGCAAAAATTAAGGACGAGACGGTTTTTTTCAATATAACTTTGTACAAAAGCTTTCCAAATCAACACATTTAATACCGTAAGATCCCCAATACGTAAGGACATGAGTAATGTAAGCAACATTTACTAAAAGAGAAATCAGAGGGATAAAAAGAAGCTTTATTGAAAAAGTAGCATGGAGCGCAATGCGACTGAAGGCCGAAACATACCTGTGATGGGTGTCCAGCAAGAAACATCCGGTCTTTAATAGGGGATATGATCTCCCCTGACTGCTAGGCAGGTTTCACATCATTTGTGCATGCTGGATATGTGGTTGTTAATGAGCTGCTGAGACACTGCTGCTCGTTCCTCTTGTAGCACCAATCGCAGTTTCGGAATCGTTACTGGCGATAAGTTACGTGCTGCCACGGGTCTCCCTAGTAAGTTCCGTACATGCTTGACGGGATTTAGATCCAGAGACCTTGCCGACCAATCCATGTGTTCAATATCTTCACTCTCCAACAGCTCTTCGACAGTAACTGTGCGATGAGGTGGAGCGTTGTCGTCCATGAAGAGGAACTGAGGACCCATAGCCCTTGTGAAAAGACGCATGTAAGGAAGAAGAACCTCGTTACAATAGCAGTCCCAGGTGACGAACCTCCTTGGGAGATATGAAGGTCGGTCCGGCTACCAAGCATTATGTCTGCTCGAACGAGAACTCCGCGACCTCCAAAACAGTCCCTTTTGATGATGTTGAAGGGGTTATTGCGTGTTCCCCGCTCTGTCCAGATGTGTATGTGTCTAGAATCGCAACTCAGACTAAATCTGCTCTCATCTGTAAAGAGTACTCGTCCCCATTCATTGTCTCTCCAATTCCGGTGTTCCCGGCACCACAGAGAACGCCTTCTCCGATGGGCAGGCGTTAGAGGTACACACCGTACAGGGCGTCGTGCAAACAGACCACCACCGTGCAGTCTTCTGGCCACGGTAAAACGCGATATCGGTCGTCCAGTCGCCTGTGTCGTGTGTCTAGCGATTTCTCCCGCTGTCTGCCGCCTGTTTCTTCTGGCCTGTAAGGCAATATACCGGTCATCTGCGGGTGTGGTTCCTCGTGGACGACCACTACTAAACCCCCGGATAGCTGTTCCTGTAGTTTGAAATTGTCTCCAAAGTCGTGAAACGATGCTGTGAGCAATTCCGAACTCTGAAGCCACACTTGTCACACTGCGGCCTTCCTCCAACTTTCCAATGATTCGACCTCGGGTAAAAGCATCCAGATGTCGTCTAACAGATTGATTATTCGCCATTTCTCGCTGAGGCAGCAACTCGGTGTGATTTTAACTGCTATACGGCGTGCAATCTCTTTGCCAGAAATACTGATCTTACACCGACAACATGCTTTATACTACTCAGACACTCCCCCATTACGTCTACCTGCATATCTGCGCATGTGCTACCGTACATCACCTTACTTAATCTCCTGATTGGTCTTTCTGTCCGCTCTGCCTCTTCGTTCAGCTGATATGCTAATTTTTCGACTTCGTCCTTAATTTTTGCACATCAGTGTATATAGAAGCAGCTATGCTTAAATACACTCGAGAGCTTCCAAAATAAAAGAACAATATGCAATATAAAATATATTAAAAACAGAACTTCAGAAATATTGCAAAATATGTTGGAAAATATCATAAAAAGTATGCAATTTCATGTTAATATTTAAGGAGAACGATACATAAATCTTAAAGGCCTAAATTTGTCGGATATTATATTCCACCTTTGGTTTTCAACAACACGTTCTTTGATAATTTCATCTGTAAATTAAACTCATACGTTTGCCGAACAATATTCTGTTCCTTTTTGTTTTATCATTTACTCTAAAAATAGATGTTATTCATCTTATCATGCAAAAAAACGTATTGCTTTCGAGAATTTTATATATATATTAAATTAAAGCTCTGAAAATAAACTAAACTTATGCTTTAATAAATGTTGCGATCACCTCTCACTTTCATTCAAACTCTACAGCGACATTCAATTGGTCATTTAACTGGTCAAGAGTAGCTGAAGTTAATAATAACCATTCTTCTTACACGGCAGTTTCCAGTGCTTTGAGAGTAGAGACACAGGTTGAAGTAAGGCCGGCATCTGTGAATTCCCGAAACTAAATTACGTATCACCGGACCTTGCTAACTGTTCATCTACACCCCAGTTTTAATAGGGAAATATACGAAGTTCTTTCTCTACCATAAAGTACTGAAAAGAACTTTCGGTTCGCCTTATATTTTGAATGCCCCCTTGCCGCACAGACACAATACTCTTACAAACATCCATGCTGTCTCCTGGATTCGAACCGGCGCCCATAGGTAAGGCAGTCACTAACCACTATACTGACCGGGTGGAAGTTCTCTACGAGCAGCTGGAGGAAGTAGCTTGAACGTGCAGAGACAGCGCGTCCAATGTCATTCCAAATATTTTTACTGTAGATCAAGCAAATATGATGGCCACACTGAGCGAGCAATGCCTCAGTCTCAAAACTGAGTCAATGTCCTCATCCCGTTAACTTTGAGTCTGCATAATTCTTTCTATAAGGATGTGCATGTCATTAAAAAACTCAGAGAAAATCCATTTCATACCATTATACGGCCAGTATTGATGATTTAGTGCTAAACGATATTGCAAGGCTTATTCCATATTCCAACTTCTCATATGATCCTTTCACACTTGTTATTGTATTCCAGCGCTAATATTGACTCGAACAGTATGATCAATACATCGGATTATTTAGTTGCTTTTCAATGGGCATGCAAACGCCTAGGCATATAATACTTTTATATGAAGTTTTCCGTCTCCCAATAGTCACAGATATGGATCTGCCAACTGTACTGTTCACCGCTTTTCGGTGGGTAGCCAAATGGAATTAGATGGATCTGCCAACTACAGCAGTAACGATTCTTCAAAGATCTGACGCTATCACTCGTCGATTGCACTTAACTAATAAAGCCATATATTTACTGTCAATTATCCAGGATTCCGAATGGCTGATCCATTGTTTGAAATTATTTTTAGAGAAGAGAAATAGTAGATTTATCAACACCAAAGGAAACAGAGACATCTTTAATAAACTATCTTATATCAAGCAGACCAACAGCACACCAGCGTTGAGAGCCATTCAGTCATCTTCTTCCCTCAATAAGAGGCCACGTAGATAACATTGCTTAAATCAGTAGTTCGATTCAGTTTCAAATGACCTAGCTGCTTGGTTGTTTTGTGGTTTCTCCAAGGGTGATACGAATACGAGCCAAATTCTATCAAAAAGGTTTTTCATGAAAATACCCCTGCCCTTCAGTAGATACTCTTCGCTTGTTTTGCCTAAAAGAGCACTTAGTACTGTCGAACCGTCGAAAAATCGAAATTATTTTAAAAAAGCAATTTTGTAACAGATGGAGTGACTCATCATTAAAATCGCGCATCTGCTTTTCGGTCACGTGATGCGTGATTCACAAAACTATAAACATTTCTTTTGCTTACATTCATGTGACTTAACGAACGTTAGTGGAGGATTTGGAAAGCTCAGAGCGAGCTATGTAACTTAAAACGCTCTTACATTTTATTTCATTCTTATGTGTTAAATCATTAATAAATTAGTGTTCGTCGTACTTAATGGTCTTCATTATATATATTAAAGCCCCGAGATTACTCTATAATGAATAAGAATAAATATATATGTGTATGTGTTAAAGAATCTGGCAGCCCAACTAAGGGCCGAAATTCCCCATATGGATACTTCAGAACCAAAACTGATGATGACAGATAGCCGATGGATATATTAAAGATAAGTAAACTTAAATGTTTGATTATTTCTATCGGAACTAAAGGAAAAATAAAAATTGCGGTCGCCTTGACCTAATTTCGTTTTCACTGATCGTCCGGATCAAGCAAATACGAAGAATTCTAATTACAGTGATTTAATTTCGTTTTCGCTGATTATCCGAATCAGTTAAATATTCTGTTGAATTTGAATTGCTTTTAGATGAAGTGCGATCATCCTGATCATATTGTATGAGTTCTGTTGCACACCAGTTCCTTTAGTACCGAAAGAGTTTGAAGTATTTACAATTTTAAGTAATTTTGAAGTATTACTGAAAATTGAAGCATTTGAAATTTTAAGTAATTTTGAAGTATTACTGAAAATTGAAGCATTTGAAATTTTAAGTAATTCTGAAGTATTGCTGAAATTTAAATGAAGAATTTAGTAGTAGCACCTACTACTTTGGCATATTCTTTTAAAAAAAATAAAATGTGCATGAATATTTCCTATAAAGTTCAAGTATTTTGTTCTATGCAAGTTTCGATATGAAGCATTGAAAATAAATGTCAAATATAGTAAATACGAAGTAAAGAATTCTTAGTTTTGTTTTGAAATACAAAAGTATTGAAATATATAGTTGCAAGTTGCTATGTTTTGCATGAATTTAAATTACTGAGTTAAAGTGTTCTATAGCAGTTTATGTTCTGAGAATTGGTATTATATATGCTATTTCAAGTAATGAGCAGAAAGTAATATAACATGAGTCATTACTTCATTTCATGTTTTGCTTTTGAATATGTATATTTGATGTGTATTAAATGCATTTAAAGTATTTTAAAACCTATATATGTTAGCATCCTAAAAGTTATAGGTATACAGTTTGGGGAAATTTGTCCACTTTCATTTAAGCATGGCTTATTTAGCAAAAGGAAAGAAGCAGGATTTAATTGAATTAGCGGAAACACTAGGTGTAGTGATAGAGGAAAATTTTAGAATTCCTGAAATAAGTAATGCTATAATCACTAGTCCCACATATGACGCGGAATTTACAAAAGAATGTTTGAACCGCATCCTAAACGATAGGAAAGAAATGGAAACAGCACAGCGTGCTGAGAGAGAGATAGAAAATGAACGTTTGTTTGAGTTGGAGAAATTGAAATTACAATCTAGTATTACTGCTAGTAGTTTGGAGTCTCAAAAGGTATCTTCTTCTGCAAACGCAGAAATGCCTAAATTAGAATTGAACAAGTTAATTCCTAATTTTGATCCTAAAACTTCCGATATGAGTTTGTTTCTGGATTTGTTTGAGAGGCAATTAACCCTTCTGAAGGTACCAGTTTCAAATTGGGTCATCTAT
>KK114638.1:404362-422709 GCA_000611955.2 Stegodyphus mimosarum
GATAAGCACCATTCTTGGGCAGAAAAGCTCCCGACGATTCGTTTCGCAATGAATACTCATAAATGTGAAACTACCGGCCAAACTGCTGCATTCCTCCAATTTGGTAGAGAGCTACGTACGCCGGACGATGTTACACACGATCTTAGGCATGTTATCTCCAATGATAATTTTGTAGCAGAGATTACCCCTTATTTGAAGAGATTTGCCTCCACAGTTAACCAGGTAAAGGAATTAGTTGAAAAGAAACAAGATTACCGAAAACAATATGCTGATGCAAGTCGAAGACCTGGACACCAATTTAAACCTGGAGATCGGGTTTGGATTTCCAAGCATCCTGTGAGCAAATCTGCGGAACAGAAAACATCTAAGTTTATGCCTCGTCGAGATGGCCCTTATGTTATTATGACTCAACGCTCGCCGACTACCTATGAGGTTTCAAACTTAAGTGATCCACATACTTCATTAGGTGTTTATCATTCCTCGGCCTTAAGACCTTGTTTTGACTCGAATTCAACACCCCTTCAACCCCTTCGCAGAAGAGGACGTCCCAGAAAACATACTCCTGGTTCCTCCTCGGGACGATGTCGGAGCCAGAGGGGGAGGATGTAACAGATGGAGTGACTCATCATTAAAATCGCGCATCTGCTTTTCGGTCACGTGATGCGTGATTCACAAAACTATAAACATTTCTTTTGCTTACAGTCATGTGACTTAACGAACGTTAGTGGAGGATTTGGAAAGCTCAGAGCGAGCTATGTAACTTAAAACGCTCTTACATTTTATTTCATTCTTATGTGTTAAATCATTAATAAATTAGTGTTCGTCGTACTTAATGGTCTTCATTATATATATTAAAGCCCCGAGATTACTCTATAATGAATAAGAATAAATATATATGTGTATGTGTTAAAATTTGGAATATTAGAATTAATTTAAAACATACCGCATCGAAATCAGGCAAAAAAATGAACGCCTACTCGTTAGATTCAAACATTAAGTACCCATTAAGCACAATGTAGACACGCCGTATTTGGGTTTGAGTGAGGAAGTCAACTGCGGGAATTATTTATGTCCCTTGATTTTGCGAATGTTCATATTAATATTTTTTCATCGGAGGAGGAAGCACAACTGTCATTCACACCACGCAATTTATATTAGATTTTTCTTGCTTTTTGCTGAGTTCTCTCTTTTGCATAAGTGTTCAGAAGGTTGTAATATTTGTCAGCAATTTTTAATTATATGTTGCCTTTTTTATTCCCGATTTCTTTTTAAATGTCACGTAAAGCATCTGGTAAGTCATCTGGTTATCAAGAAAGGGACATGCATTTTGATGGAAACCAGCTTGCTCCAAATGAAACGGTGGAACCAGATGTTTCAGGTGTATCTTCACCAGCCAAAAAACTGCACTTAGAGAGTCGTGTGAAGGAACTATTAATACTTCTAATCATAGTAATGGCTATAAATATGCAGATATTCTATTGTTAGAATTACCAAAATTTTTAATATGCACTTACTGCAGATTTGAAGCAGTCTTAAAAAAAAGAATTCTATACGGACTTATTTCAGAGTTTTGTATAGAGTTTTGTATAGTTATAAGGTATTTCTCCCAGTTTTTTCGCATGCCTTCGTGGTGTAGTGGTCAGCACGTTCGATGCATAATCGAGAGGTCCGTGTTTCGAATCCCGTCGAGAGCATTGCTGATTTTTCATCTTTCCTGCTTCGAAATAACCTAATGTTTCTACCTTGACGCCCGAACGAAAAAAAAGGGTGGTGGATGATGATTCTCCACCACCAGGACTTGGCGATGGCGATTGAGGGCCCTAATTCCCAGTCGCCCTTTAAAAGGAGAAGTATATAAGGTATTTCTCCTGCCTTCTTTGCATGTCTTTGTGGTGTAGTGGTCAGTACGCTCGACGCGTATTCGAGAGGTCCGTGGTTCGAGTCTCGGCGAGGACATTGCTCATTTTTCATCTCTCCTGCTTCGAAATAACGTAATGTCTCTGCATAGTTAATGCTTTTTTTTTGGTACGGTTATTTAGTTTTGTATAGAGTGTAGTTCAATATCAGCGTTAAAACATTCACTTATAGTTAATTCAAGTTATCATGATAATTAGGTAAGCAGAATAATCTATGCTATGCGTACAGTGAGATCAAATCTGTGGGCCATAAAAGATTTTTGCACAGCTATGTGTTTGCCTCCTCCCATATCTCAGAAGAAAATTGTGAAGAAATTCTGAAGTCGTTGAGAACTCAATGAAGAATGCTAAAAGAGAACGTGTGTCTACTGATTGATAACAATGAAATTTATGTCAGTGGTGGACATACGTCTCGTGTTGGGGTTTTCAGACTTATTGGAGATTTGACAGGAAAGATTCTTTGATGCTGAAGTCCTATCGTTATTTTGTCAGGGTTGTGAGCAGTAGAATAGTCCAAAGTGTGGAATAGCATATGATAATTGGGAAGAAAAGCATTAACTTCAGTGTGTGAAAAAGCCTTGGCGTAAAATGGAGACTGATGGTAATAAATTAATGTTTCATAGATTTGTGTCTGAAATGGGATATATACTATATACGAGTTGCAGACACAGAAACACATCCAGATATTCAAAATAATGTACCATATAATGTTGAGAAAGTGGAATGTGTAGGCCATGTACAAAAGCATATGGGTGCAATATTGCGTAAATTAAAACAGAACCGTGGCATGAAATTATCAGAGGCTAAAAGTAGCAGTAGAAAAAAAAACATTTGGCTGATAAGCTAATAAATAAATTAACTACATATTATGGGAATTCTATTCGAAAAAATAATATCTCTATCGAAAATGCGTTAAGATATATGGGCCATTTATTGCCATTATAGTTCCACTGATGATCAACCCCTGTATTATTTCTGCTCAGTCGGACCTACCTCATGATGCCGGTACAAAAATGCCGGTAAAAAAAAAGGCATATAGGAAGTGTTTCTTCATACAAACATGAAAATATTGTGCCAGTGCTTGTAATGGACGAGACTGGGCATATTTTTGTTGAGCTTTAGCACCTAAATTATTAAAAAATATCTGGATGGGAAAGCTCAATATGCAGATGAGTCTTTTAACTCAACCATGTGGAATTAATACCCAATACATCTGGTTCTTCCTAACCTATAGTTGATACAGCAGTAAATGGGGTAGCAGTGAATTTTCAATGAAGGAATGGTGGTCGATCAGCATAATGAAATGTCTTGGTTTTAAGTTTAGACATTTCTGTATTACTTCTGCTTTACAATTTGATTATAAACATGTGAAAGGAGCATAGGTTAAATCGAGGTCCTCAATACTTGAGACCCCGAGAACTAATACAATGAGAAAAAATGTTCAATGCATGAGCATTTTATAATTCTCGAAGGACTTATATAGGAAGAGTGCATTTTAAATGCTTACATATGCATTTCATTCTAAATAATAAAAATGTAATCTTTAAACTTGATTTTCTCAATTTCTAATTTTCATGCTTACTTGCAAGCTATGGAGAAATGTAATGAGTGTACAGCTATAAATTTTACACCTGTGTTCTACTTATGGATATATATTTTGTAAACTACAACATTATGGGAATGTAGGCTATAGATTTTAAAATGTAGCATGATACATACACAATATTTTACAAATTTCAACGTTTTTGTATCTCTTAATTTCTTAAAAATACTAAAACTAGCAATAACTTTGAAGTTTTTATCTAATTCACAGAATAAGGGGAATATTTAGCTTTAATCTGACATAAGAATTTAGATTCTGGTGTATATCTTTAAAAGTTATTGCGCAGCAAACGAGGTAAGCGATTTTTAATTTTTTTTATGCCTATATTTTTTATCGTTTAAAAAATACACACTGAAACTGCAAATACAGATGATTCCTTTAAAAATTATGTTTTATTCAAGAAATTATTGAAGTTTCATTCTAAAATATGGAAAACCTACTTCTACAAGTCTTCTGTTCTGCAATGAATCGCAGAATGAGTACAATAATGAAAATTTTTGTCTCGAAAGGGCAACTAATCCTGTAAAGTCAACTAATCCTTAGCAACTAATCCTGTAAAGACTTGTTTGATTTTAAACTAACCAATTTTGTTCAGTTATTTTACCTTTCCTATTTTCTCTCATTTCCATATCCTGTCAGAATAATATTTCAGTTTCGCACGTTATGCAAAATAGGGTAGAAAAACGCTACTTAAGCTGGTATCTGAGTTACTTTAGAGACAGAGTGTTCTGCCTTTCGGCCACGTTTTTTCGCTGCTATTTAAGCTGACTATTTTACAGCCGTGATATTAATTTCCTGTAGGACTAACAGCCAGCTCGCGTTAATTATTGCTGTGCAGTTTCGGCTGATTATTTAACTTAGGCTTAGTTTTAATTTTATACTTCAGTTTTGAGTTACAGCTAAAAGTGTTGAATAAGTTTTTTAAGCACCAGGAGTGGCGACTGTAAGCCTTGTCAGTGATACAGTTGAACTTAGCCAATAGTCGGTCTCACAGGTCACAAGTAAAGATCTGACCAGCAAATTCAGGGGCCCAGTGGTTAAGACACCTAAATATTGGCAGTTTGGCTAGATGTCTAATGCAGGCAAAAGAGCTAGGTTCCATAAATGATTTTCGTGTTTTTCCTCATGTGTAGCATCAATATAAGGTACTACCTCTTAAAATGTCTCCATGAAGGCATATCTCTCCTTAGGCATTTGTGTAATTTGTCTTATCCAAGTAACTGAACATGTTATTCAGTTTTCAGGTGACATCGCAAGTGACATGTAGAGGTTTTCTCCCCCAGGAACCAAAACATATTTGCATGCTAAAAACGATAAACATTCCTATTTTTGATGTGCTGTGAATGTCTTTAAACATTCCATCCACATTTAAACCATCTTCCATTTGTTTGGTTTATAAATATAACAAATATTTTTATTTATTTATTTATTTTTTTTTTTTTTTTTTTTTTTTTTTTTTTTTTTTTTTTTTATTTTTTTAAAAAAATTTTTTTTTTTTTTTTTTTTTTTTTTTTTTTTTTGCTATTTTCCTCTTCATATTAATTAGAAAATCTGATGTGTACACCACATGACTTCCTTGTGTAGAATATTAAATTATACGCAATTTTCCTGCATTTCATTTAAACACATTGAATTAACAGTTAACGAATTTTGAATTAAATCTACTTCGTCGATAGCGCATAAACCACAACAGAATAAATACACTCTTTAAAGTTCACTATATTTATTTACCATTTCACTTCGGAGCTAAACACAGACGATTCAGCGCCGCTAATGCGCATGCGCTACTAATTAATTCAGTTCTCAACTTCGCGGTAAGGCAAAAATACATAAAAATTCACAATATTTTCATTAAAAATTGAAAGATATAGAAAAACATAAAGCACCAAGTACAGTTAAAACAATTAACAATTTTTACAGTTAAAATTACAATTTGCACGCAAAACAAGCTAATAACGTAAATAATAATTCCAGAATGAATCAAGCATAATTTAATTCGCAATAATAAAAGAAGACGTTACTTTGTTGTTGCGAAGCTTAGTTTTTCTAGATTAGCAGCAAATCCACTATTCTGCTAAGCTTCAAAGGAAACAAATATGGGTGCTATCACAACCAAAAATTAGGCTTAGCCGCACTTAAAAAACTTTTAAATTGTTAATAATTCCGCAATTATTGCATACAGGTTTGGCATGCAATAAAGGCCTAAAATCTTAACCGAGAGATAAAAAGGCATAAAATCTTAACCGAAAGATATGAACAACATAATTCAATCATTTTTTAAGGCAAAAAATGCACAATTTACAAACATATAAGACTAAACAAACTGAGCTCACTGAGCCGAGTAACAGAGTCGATATATATATACATATATTTATATACTTTTGGTGCGGCCGATTGCAACCAAAATGCGATTATGTGTGCACATCTACATGTTATAGCAGTCCTGTAAACAAAATTGCAGCGTTCTGAGGCTAGTCGTTTTTGAGTTCTGCGATATACATACATACGTACGCGCAGACTCCATGAAAAAAATCTTTTCAGAATACATTTTAAATCAGTTTTATAATTTTTTGGGGGAAAAAGAGTCCTTTATTCTGTCCTTACGTTTAGGTATTACGCAAGAACATCGTTAACTTGCATTCGATAGTCAAAGTGGATATTTTCATTGAAATACGAGACCCGAAATTTTTCGCGATTACAATACTTCCCTTTTACTTCGTACAAGGAAGTAAAAAAAAGAAAGAAAAGGAAAGAAAGTGAAAAAAAAATTTTTTTTGCATTAATTTCATATTCTACCGGCTTGGCCCGAATATAAAGGCAATGTTTCGCCATTTAAATACGCTTCTGAAAAGCACATCCTTTTTATATATTAATTAATTTTTTTATTTTACTTTAAAAGTAAACATATTTTTATTAGATCCAAATCATGGTATGATGATCCAATGCATGATAAAATTTCACTTCTAATAGAACACTTTCATCATATTTAGGTTACATATGTCAGGACATTTTGTGTACAAGAATTTTTCTAACTTGGCAAAGCATTTTCGAAACTGCAGGATCTTCTTATTAATTAAGCCACCTTATACTCCGGTAGTGCAGTTAAATATATGTAATAAAAAACTTATATGTTATCAAGGGAGTTAATGCAAATAAACAAAGGTTATATCTAACCTACTAAAATCAGTAACATATTAAATACGCTTAATTGCTTGTTAGTAAGAATCACGTCTTCTTAATTGCTTTGCCTGGGAGGGTTGGCTCTAGGCATTTTACTGGTGGTTCAATCTCTGCAGCTATTACATTCTTCAGTCCAGTCATCTGCTTACCTAAGTTCTAAAAAGTTTGCTGCCCGATGAAATCGCACGGGTTGTATTGGTTGTAGTTTTAATTTAGATGGAAATATTTATCAGAAAAACGGTATGCTTCTAGTGCATAAGATCAGAAAATTTACATTTGAAACAAGCTGATTAAAATAAGCAGCTCACCTGAACTGCCGAATAGACTTGTAAAGAAAAATCGGGAAATTACTTTTAGATTAGTGGCGTAGGTAGGGTTTCAAGCGCCCGGGAACAACTGAAGAAGTTGCGCTCCTTTCTATGTGCTAAAAATGGAAAATATTTCATCAAAAAATTTCGTAGTATCAATTTGGCGCCATCTAGATGCTGCGCCCGGGGAGATGTCTTCTCTTACCCCACTCTAGCTACGCCACTGTTTTAGATGTAAATATATGTAGTTTGTTGAAAAGTGTCGGGTACAACAATACATATATACGGCCTTTTATTGAACACTTATAGCTTGGAAGGCTTAAAGTTATTAATGTGCACAAATAAAAGCACAATTTTCCGAAACCAACGAACTTAAATTACCTCAGGATAGAGATCCTGAAGGTAAACAAAAGGTATGCATTTCTCCTCCTTTCAACAATGATCAAAATACTAGTAGAAGACTCTATACTCAATATTCGCTGATGGTTTAGCTTGCCGTTACTTGTTCATGATTAGCTCGTTAATGCATAATACTTCTAAAAAAGCTATCAAGATTAGAAAGCTATCAAGATTAGAAAGCTATCAAGTATAGTTTGTTTCTTGTTTTCTTTGTGCTTTTACCCAGAATAAGAAGCTTTATGTATCTGTGTATCAGTCACTATCTTTGCTGATACGCACTGTGCATCTCAAATTTAGTGTATGTTAACGACTAAAATTCAAAATCTTCAAATTCAAAAATATTGTTTCTATAGCATGCTTAGCGCTTTCTCCTCTCGTAAAGTCGAAAAATCGTTAACTTGATTCATCCTAAATTAAGGACTACCTGCATCTTTTCTTCAACCTCATTTTCTTATGAGCACATAACCTCAAATTACAGCGAAATTTCTGAATTCATATGACTCTGAAAACTCGTTTTTATACAAAATTTTTCTTTAAGCCCAGCGTCTTTAAAACGAATCTTTATCACTTTCAAGCTCAGAAAATAAAGCCACTCTCCTAATATTCCGTGTGTCCGCAGCCTATTGTCGCACTTCTCCCGGAGTTTCCCTGTTGTTGGCACGTGAGGTTACAGGCCACGACCGCGATGCTCTCACAATGGAGAATTGCGGAGAAAGTTGCGACCGAGGGACGGGAATCGGACACCAGGGTTTCGGGGTCAGGCGATTCTTTTCCATTTTCTTGAAATGTGGAACGGGCGCCCCGATTTCTCCAGGCTCATTGTCTGAAACTGGCGACCGTTCTCGTAAAAGGCGTAATACAGGGGGCGTGCGAAAAGTAGTTGGAGTCGAGGATAAACATTGTCGAGGTGAATTATGACGCAATTTCACGTGCCCGCTAAAGAATTACCTAATATGTTTTGGTAACCATTAGCAACGTGGTCACGTTCTTCGAAGATTGAATTATTCGATGGGCTGCGGAAATCGTAATCTAACTCTGTAGCAATCGTGCAATTCCAGAAACGCGTGATCACATTATATGAGTGTGTGGGTATCTAGTTTTACATACAAAGGTGACGGAATGAAAAATTATTCGAGACAGCTGAAATTTATTCGAAGTTAGCAACTAGACGCAAGATGGTTCATGGATGATTTTTCTTGTAGACGACGTACATATTACGAAGCATAAAAAGTCCTTCTTAGTAACGATGTAAATGTTGAAAATATTATACATATAATGATT
The DNA here is from genome assembly GCA_000611955.2 of Stegodyphus mimosarum. Classification (NCBI taxonomy): domain Eukaryota; kingdom Metazoa; phylum Arthropoda; class Arachnida; order Araneae; family Eresidae; genus Stegodyphus; species Stegodyphus mimosarum. The sequence continues at coordinate 413,050 of KK114638.1, forward strand.
TTAAACCCCATGTGCAGCATGTGTACGAGCCAGTTTCCCTTAGAAACACATTCACGAAGGCATTCCTCCACTTAGACAGATAACCCTGAAGTGATTTGCGATAATCAAATAAACCAAACCAAAACAAACTTTTAAATACACGCTTTGATCCATTTTTACGCAATATATTGTGATAATCTGAAGTGTTCAGAACTGGCAGTTTGCAGACATAATTAATATTCTGGTTCTAGAACTAGCATTTTCTAGACGTAATTGATTATTGGTGAACTATTAAAACTTAAATAACTTGTGGGGTTTTACTTATTCAATCCTAAAGTTCTAACTTAGAACCCCACGAACACTAACAAGCGAATAATCGCTTAAGTGTGTGAACAGAACACGTAAGACTTAAAGAGGGTTTGCAACCCTTTATTTTTCAATATATTTACAATCAGTTCCTACTTGGAACATTACACAAAGCCTCCACTCGGGACTGAACTAAAATAATAATGATTTAAACTAAAACTAATTTAACTAAGCTATTTGAAAGGTATAGCTGAAGCTATCAGAATCTAACTAGTTGGCCCCTAAGTATGAATTAAATCGGCGAAGCCAAGCAAGGGCCTAAGGTATGGCCGAGCGTAGTAATAGCTAAGAGAGACGTAGCCAAAAGGCAAATGCGCGCTAGTCAGGGAATCAGACTCTCTCTCTCTCTCGAAGTCGGTGAGGTCACGACTTAAATAGTACTCTTTCTCATTTGCATTAGCTGTGTTTCTGAAATTACATTCTGGCAGAAAATTGTAAGTTGAAATTAGAATAAGATAGGAAAGGTACAAAACTTAAAATAACTGTTAATAAACTTAGGATAAACCTTACAAACTATTTAAAACTATCATTAAAATTTTACGATTTCATAGTTAAAATATATAATCAAATGACTCAGTATTACATTTACAGAGAAATAATACACTAGCTCATTTAATCAAAATTCGTTGTTTTTTGCAGTAGTTTCTAAGTCAAAACAGATCATACAGTTCCATATCTTTAAGCACTGAAAGAAAGTCATTTGTCATGGAATGAAAATAAATGAAGAGAAGTTTGTTAAAAATCAGATTTTTATTACTTAAAGGATGCAGCCAGTGTTAAAACTTCTGATTTCGATGTGCATTTCTTGAGATTTCTAAACGCATCTCAAGCATAATAAAACATGCATAATTATGCACTAAGCATAATAAACTTATCGATGAATTTTAATGGAGATGTATATCGAAATGCAATAAAATCTCTTTCATTTTCTTTAATTTCTTAAATTTGCACGGTATGTCTCAAAAGTTTTGCAGGCTACTTTATTTGAAAAGGGTAATACTTATTATTATACTGAATTTTTCCTCTATACACAATGGAGGACTGAAGCCTGTACCTTTCGTTTACCTAATTACAAATAAAGCAAATTTCCTTGCAAAAGATTATAAGCGCATAGAGGAAATTGAAGAGTTACAAAAGTCAAGAGAATAAGCGGCAATGAAATATTTTTTTAATCGTCATTTTGATAATTTTCTGTCTTAAGTAGTTATTAGTTTCTTACTTCATTTGTTGAATTTTGTCATTCTTGTGTCTTTAATATATTTCTATTATGATTACAGGAATTTATACCTAAATTCTGTGTTATTGTATTCAGAAAAAAAATTTAATTCGCCTTTTTACCTTCCATATGATATTTTCAATATTTAAAAAGTACTTAGATAAAAGCCTCAAAATGATATTTTCTACAAAGTAGAAATTTCTTGAAGTTTTTTCATAATTTTATTTTTTACTGTTTACTGATTACTTGACATGCGTTACCTTAAATCACTGTACTGAGTTCATAATTTCCTGACAGTATGAATTTTGATAAACAATTTTCATGTCGAGCAGTGCATATGTATTTACTATACATTGGTTATTTTTCTTCTTTTTAACAGCTTTTAATCATATATTTTTTATATTTACTTCAATCATCACAATATTAGTTTTCTTTGTGTAGTATGGCTCATCAATCTAAACTTGTCAGGACTGAGTGTTCGATGCATATTCTTGGCAAACATATTCGTGAAAACTTTAAGTCCTGATCTTGAACAGGGAGCTGAATGCAGCTGTGTTCTGTGGTAGAAAACTGTGGTTAAGTGGTAGAAGAATTACACTTTAGAGGGATTTAAAACCCTCTTTTATTAAACCACAATTATATACAGCCCCTTCCCAACTCGGGAAGGATACAGAAAACAATGACCGCACTTGGGTCTAAACTGAACAATCAAACTATTTAAACTAAAATTAAATAGAAATTAAGTCGTCGTTGATCACAGAGCTATAAACGCGAGGTTGGCCTTTATGCTAAATGGTGCGTAGCAAGATTTAACTAATACTAACGCACTTAGAATTACTTCAATAAGTAATAGCGGAACAGCGCTACGGCTTAGAATTTAAATGCTAGCTGGTCAGGCGAACGTCGAACAGAGTAGCAGTGGTCTGAGACTAAAAGCTCTCTCACACTGAGAGGTTCCTACCTACCGTTTAAATAGAACTTGGCTCCCCTTCAAATTAGCATAAAGCTGAAAAGCGCGCTTATTCTAACGGGAAGTTGAAATAAGAACAGATAGAAAAAGGCAAATTAAAATAAAACTTTGTTAGTTTAAATTAAAACCTTACAAACTAACTGAGGCGATGTCGTTTTGTATTTGTTTCTTTAGTTTTTTAAGGCTAAGTTCCTCGACAGCTATCTGCATAGTGCGAGGGAGGTCTTCGTGGAGGGCAATGTATGAAAAACAGGCTCGTATTCAAATTACACATAGGGAAAACCTATTATGCAAGCAGCCTATTTGCCTGTGTTTGAATCCAGGTCGAACAATTAATATTTAGCCTTCATAGCCTACTTGATATTTTGGAAATGCTATTTTTTTTTTTTTTTTTTTTTTTTTTTTTTTTTTTAGTGGACTGATTTCTTGGAAACATTCCTGCCTTTTTTATGTAGAGGTTCCTATAAACTATGTTTCTGCAATTAAATTATTTGTTTAAACTATGGAAGTTATTATATAACATTTGTTATTATATAACAAAAGACTATATTCTTGTTCTGAGCTCAACGCTTCTTTATCCTCGGACTGACAGCGGATGACAGCGGATTATTATATAACATACAAAATGCTGGGGAATACGGCGTGAGTTTGATAGTCAAACAGTACTGAATGAAATTTTTAAGATTAGGCTCAGATATCGTTATTTGGTACAGAACGATAGATTTTGAATAATGCTATCAATTTTGAGGGAGATCAAACATTGTTTTTATTTCCCCCCTTCTTTTTAGTCCGAAAGGGATATTAGTCATGAAACGGGATTTTGCGTTAAACGGGATTTTCCTCTAAAAACGACCGTATCACTTTTCATATTGTTGCCACTGAATATTTTCATTCTTTATTATTTTCAAAGAAATTAAATTATGAAGAAATCTGCATATATATATATGTATGTTCCTAGCACTGTGAGAAAACGATGACACCATCGTGACATAAAATCATCAAATTTTGAATAACGTAGTCCTCCACGCGAGCATGTGAACCTGGAAAGCCGAATTTAAAATTTCGAACTCGATATTTCATATTTTGTATAAATGAATTTTTGATTAACAAACTCATCGATTTGAAAGCGAACAACGGCAACACTATACGGAACAAAGCATTTTTATCTCCAGCACGAGAGACTGTATATCGGAAATTCAACTAAAGATGCTAAGGCTGTTTTTTAACATATTTTGTAATTTTTCTGTTGAATTCAATTTTATGTGGCGTAATCCATTTAACACTGAGGTAAATGGCTGTCTCGCCAAGTTGACGATAGTTTTGCGGCTGCTAATTTGTGTCTCCAGATTTGGCGGAAATTCGCCAAAAGTTGTGCCACTTCCGACCATTTGGCGATATTTTGATTATATCCCTGCGTAACAACAACTCGTCCCATTCATATCTAATTGTAACTGTCACCAATCCTATGTAATTGTAACTGTATATGCCTTCCAGCAGTTTCAAGAAATCGGAGTTATTGGAAATTACCAATACCTCAGCGGTCTGGAAAAAACTATATAAATCCGGAGATATCATCAGTTATCAGTTTTAGTACAGAATTAAGTTCAGAATATTGAGAGTTCTCCGTGCGAGCTTCGCTTTTTAGATGTGCTTTTGCACTGCGTTGTGTTTAACATGATTAGCAGTCTAAAGCGGTAACTACTGATTGTGCTCTGTCATACTGAGAGAAGCTGTAGGAGTACTTTTGTGAAAAGTTCAAGAGCTGTAAAGTGTTTCTTTAGGGAGAATAAATTTTATCAAGCTATTATCAGTTCTGTGGGCATTCAGACTAGTACGAACTCGTAAGCAAGCAACAGTACATTTCTCTTTCTTTTAATTGTTTTTGAAATGCAACTAACCAATTGTTCGTAATCTAAATCATCCAAAACTAATTTGAGTCTAATAAAATCGTGGCAGACAACTCTGAAATATTTCATTATAGTGGGTGTTCTCCAACTTATGCTATAGTCTTATTGTTAACCATTCATTTGTCAGGTATGTTTAAGATTATCCTTGTTAATTATATACCGCAACTCGTGTCACTGAAGTACTTCTTGTATTGGGACTTGAAAGATTTGAGAGCAAAACATTCATGTGGTTGATCAGCAAACTGACAGAAATATTGTTAAGTTGATAGAAATAGGCGGTTTAAAGAGGACAAAAGACTATGTTCTTGTTCTGAACTCAACGCTTCTTTGTCCTCGGACTGACGGCAGATGATGCATTAGCCACTTATTAACACAACCTGCAACTTCATCAACAACTCAGCAACAGGTTCACCTTTATTTCATAGCAGCACACTATTTAAGGAAAGAACTTAAAAATAAAAAATCATAAGCTAGCTCTCGCCCAGTACTAGTTTAATTAGCTTACTCTTTTACAGAATGATGTAACTGAGAAAAATAAAAACCGAGAAAGATAATTTAAAAAGTAAACTATGTACATAAATGCAATATAAAATGCTGCAATATATATTTCCTTTGTTTATTGTTGTATTTCCAAGACTTACTTGTTATCGGTAACTTGTTTGGTGCAGTTTTCATCTCCTAAAATAAACCTATCAGAAAGAATTCCATTTTTTACTAGGAAAAAAAATGAATTAAATCTTCCAATTAATTGTTCATTCACATAAAGCTATACCATGCAGTAAGAAAAAAGTCTTATAAAATTGTACAATTACAAAGATTACTTAATATATTTTAATATATAAAATCTTTAACCAATGTAAAAAATTAAAATTCATGAATTCAAGAAAGCATAAAAAAGACAAAAAATATATCTTACAAAATCGTATAATTTAAAAAATTATTTGATACATTTTTAATACGTAAAATTTGTATGCAATATAAAAAAGTAAATATCATGAATTCAAGAAAGCACAAGCAAAAAACTGTTACACCTTTTAAAAACTGGAAAAAAAAAACTGTTTCCGAACTAATATTATTGAATTTTTCTTCTTTTTACCAAACAGAAACAAGCTTTATTTAAGTTAATAATTTTCTGCAGAAAACAGGAGACAGACTGAATATTATTCATCGAGGTAGTTTAAGATTTAAGCAATTTTACGCCGAATATAAAAAAAAATTGCTTCAATATATCAAGCTCTGTCATCACAATAACTAAAATAGAACCGTGCAGTTAGAATCTCTGATTATTTTTTTTCCTAAAAACTGCATTTGTAAAATAGAAAAAGCTGATGTGTACACCACATGACTTATTGTACGAAATATTAAATTATACGCATATTTTTTCCTGCATTTCATTTAAACTTATTTCCTCGAATTTCATTAGACATAGATTTCTCATTGAATTAATTAAGTTCTCACTTCGCGGCAAGGCAAAAATATATAAAATCTCAAAATATTTTCAGTAAAATTGAAAGATATAGAAAAACATAAAACACCAAATACAGTTAAAACAATTTTTACAATTAAAATTTTACAGTTTCTAGCAAAAACAAGCAATTCGACCAGCAAGCAAGAAGACAGATTTTTCGGTGCAGAAAACTAAAAGTTTCCTTTTGTCCACTCGGCAAAAAGACACCGAAGGGGCAGAAAGAATTAATTCACTATTCTGCTTAGTTTCAAATATAAACAAATATGGTTGCTATGGTAAAATAATAATAATAATTAGGCTTAGCCGCACTTAAAGAACTTTTAAATTGTTGATAATTCTACAAATCGTTCATGCAGATTTACTAAAGGTATAAAAACCTTAACCGGAAGATAAGAACAAACATAATTAAATCATTTTTAAAACAAAAAATGCACAATTTACCAACATATAGGAATAAAAAAAACTGAGCTCAAGGACCTGAGTAACAGATTGAATACATATATACTTTATATACTTTTGATGTGGTCGATTGCAACCAAAATGCGAGATGCACAACTACATGTTATAGCAGCCCTATATACAAAATTTCAAAGTTCAGAAGCTACTCGTTGAATTATCGTTGAGAATCCATTTTAGATCAGTTCTATAATTCGTTTTGGGAAAAAAGTCCTTTATTTTTTCCTTACGCACGGATGGTCATGCAAAAACATCGTTAAATTGCATTCGATACTGGTCAAAATGGATACTTTTGTTGAAATATGATACCCGGAATTTTTCGTGATTTCAATACTTCCTTTATTTTGTCCAAGAAAGTAAAAATAATAGCAAAATATAAATCTAATGACCATTTTTTCTCCCAAAACATGTATTCGTATTCTTAGCCTAATTGTTGTCTCTAAGTTATTTATGTGCAATTATTTGTAGTTTGATTATGTTGTGTGCTATATGTTATAGAGAAAAATGCAAGAAGTTCGATGAAAAAAACCATTCGTTGAAAGGGGTCTTCGCAAGAAAAGGGTTGGAAAACCCAATTCTCAGAAGTCTCAACAGTTGCGCTCAAATTAAAACATCTCGCCTTCGCCTGGATGCGGTTAACTGGGTCAAGTGCGTCTTCCCAGTTGTCCTATAAATGAGAAAAAGGTAAGACATTTTTGCATCCTCTGCTTATGATAATCTTGTGGTAATAACCAGTTAACACGTCTAGCCAAAAAATTAAAGTTTTGTGGGTCGAATTCCGTAGAGAGCACCTGTGACTTTTCTCGCTTCCTACTTCAACAAATATAATAGCTTCTATATAATTACAGCTGTATTCCGCTCTGATATCATCCTTCAAGTATTAGTAGCACGTGTCTTGCAGTCATGTTTGATATTCTCGATGCGAAATTTTGGAAACTTCACGGGTGTCGCTGCTTGATACTAAATATACCCTTTCCAGATCGTAAATAAAAAGTTACTTATTATAAAGTGGAACTTACTGACACAGCTACCGACTGGCTGAAGCCCCAGAATTATCCATTATTGGCTCGAGCCTTATTTGTCTCAACGGTCGAATAGCCTAACTACACAGTTTTTATGATTTTGCATCACGTATGAAGCAGTTACGAGTCATTTCCTCACAAAAAAATCCTCCACGAAAGCCTCCAGATTCTTAGACAGTTATTGAGTGATTTACTACGAATAGAAAAATAAAATCAAGTATCACTGGTTTACTATGAAACTAAATTATTTTAAAATACGATGTTACAAAATTATTATTAAAAATATGAATGAAATTTATTGAATTTAACTTATTACGTTATTTGAGATCTTCTTATTCTATATCTAAAGGAGAGTACTAAATGAATAATTAATACTAGTGGTCATTTTTTATTTACTTGCTTATTTGTTTGTTTGATACATTTGTAACTTATTCGATACTAGCACAAAGGATGGATGCACTTCGAAAGAAAATGAAAAATTATTATTTATTTTAATTTTTTTATTTGGTGTTTAAATAACATGCTTATGTTTTAACGCCTTTCAAAGTCAGGGCCTGGTTTTTACAGGGACAGTTGCCCTGCACTTCGAATTTCAAGGTGGCCTCCAAATGCTATTGTAATATTTAAAATATGTTAAATGGGTGTTTTTTTTCCTAGGTTTTTAAAAATGCAAAATTACAAGCAGAAGTAAAATGTTAAGCTTCATATTCTAGTTTTATATACTTTTCTTTAAAAATTAAACTGGAGCCTTTGAAATTAATCAGAAATATGGTGTAAAATACAGCCATAATGTTTTTTGATTTCGAATTTTAGATTACTAAACTATGGGTTATTATGAGCCAGATGATCTGATTTTTTAAGCAATTTCAATATTAATTTTTAAACTTGTCAGAACATAAACATCACTGAATGACTCAACAGAAGAAATTAGTTTTCCATACGTTTCAAAGGAACTAAAAATTATAATTCCCTGTTTCATTCAAATACTTATAGTTATTGAATTCATAAACTTTAATTATATTAATTTGCTAATAATAAAATCAATAAGAATTCTTTCGGTGGTTCTCTATTTTTAAAGTTTCGTTCAAAACGGAAGAAGAGAAAAAGAAAGACAAAATCTGGATTTAAAATGTGTGTAAGACCTGGATTTAAAATGTGTAAGTTTATGTTTTATACTACACATATTAAAGTGAAAGCACCGAAACAAAATGCACAAAAAGATAAAATGCACTTTTTTTTGCTGAAATGAAAAATATTCAACTATAATATTATTCCACAAAATAATTTATATGAAATGTACTTTACAGGAATATAATCTGCATCAGGGAGATATCATAATGACAATTTGTAATATCATCAGTTTGTAGAACTCACCCCCTTTTCCTCACTGTCATCAAATTGTGCGAAAAGAAATAAATAATTTATCAATAAATTATGGAAAACGTTTCATGCGGCTGACGATTTCTACAGAAGAAATTGTGCGGAAATGCAAGAAATGATAGTGAAACAAAGAGTGAGAAAGTATTTTCCCCCCAGAATTTGCGCACTTATTTAAAAGTGTCAGGAAAAAAATGTACTATAATGAGTTCGAATGCAGCAGACAATTGTAATATAACAAGAACTTGTTTCTAATCTCCCAACTATGAGGCCCCCTTACCACCCCACTCACAGTCCACCCCTTATTATTATCGTTTCATTGAACGAGTGTCTACGGAAGCTTCTCATTTTGGCGCGATTTCCGAACCCGGTCTCACCGAGATGTCCGCAGCAAGAGAGCCGCCCGGGGCTACACGGAGCAGCTTCCGTTACTAAATTGGCCCCAAAGAACAATGGCCTTCTCCTTCCTGCGCTCATTCATAATTTCAGCTTTCACCCAGAGACAACAAAAACATCCATTACGTCACGCTTTTCAACGCAGATATTATTCTTACGATTCTTTAATTACCCTCTTGCCACTGCTGTTGCTGCTTTTTCCGATTTCTTGTTTGTTTGCCACTACTCAACATCTGGGGCGGTTTAGGACAAGCATGAAGAGGTGTAAAATTTGTTAATAACCTTTCGGATTAGTATTTTCGCTTCCACCACCACTTCGTCTGCTCGAGTTTGACGGTCAAGGATGTTCGAGGTGGTCTGAGGAAAATGTCTTTTTTTACCTTTCGCATAAGGTGCTTTTCATGAAAGGATTTTTTTTTTTCTCTCAAAATCTTCATAGTAAAAAGTTTGAGAATTTGCTTTCTCTCTTTTTTTTTTTTTTTTTTTTTTTTTTTTTTTTTTTT
>KK114638.1:422751-438198 GCA_000611955.2 Stegodyphus mimosarum
ATTCCCCTTTCATTTTATTTCATGCTGAGTTTAGGTCAGACTGAAATACAGTATTTGATTACGGCAAAAACCACTAGGTTTATCTGCCAAAAAGGAGGGATACCTTTATGGAAAAATTTTGTTCGCTCGTATTCCTGTTGCATTGAGTCGTCTCAGAACTAATGCATATTTTTCATACTTCTTCTGTGTTTATAAATTAAGATAAATTATTTTTCATTCTAAATTATACTTCCTCGTCATCCCCTGCTGTTCTTAATACTATTTATTAAGGGATTGTTCCACCAGGGCATTGTTGGCAAAAAGTAGGGCCATAAGTTATAACTGGCATTAGAACTTCAACGGTAAGCATTACGTTAGCCCATACAGAAATCATACAGAATGGCCCAAATAAAACTGACTTAAAAAATGTGTATAATTCTGACATTAAATTTACCCTTGTTAATGAATACAGAGCTACAGAGTTGGTTTCGTGCCATTTTGTCACTAACGTTTCCAATGCACATTTTGTTCGAGGTTTTGCCTAAAAGATGAACTATTATTTTATAAACTTTCAAAAAAAAAAAAAACACTGCATTTTTAGTCTGTAATCTGATTTAGTTTAGAATGTATAATTTAATTCAATGTCAGCCTACTAATCTTATGATGCTAAATTTCAATGCAGCAAATTTTTATCTCTACAATTTACGATTTTTAATTCATTTCAATTAACTATCAAAAGATTAATATCGAATATATTATATTAAAAAACACAATTAAACATATTTTAAGAGGTTTCTCATTTTTAGCCCAAAGAAAAATTAGCCCAAAAGGGATATTAGTCTTAAAACGGCATTTTGCATAGGTTCACTATAAGCTGCGTATCACTTTTTAAATTTTTGCCACCAAATATTATCGCCCTGTATTTTATTTAAAGAAATTAAATAATGAAGAATCTGCATAAATGTATATATGTTTCTCGCATTGTGAAATAAACGGCGGTACTTAGAGCTGTCAAATTTTTAATATCGTAAACCTCCAACCGAACATGGGCACCTGGAAGCCCGAATTTTGAATTTCGAATTTGTTTTATTATTTATTTCATATTTTGTAAAACTTTAACGAATTTTTGATTAACAAACCAAACTATTTCAAAGCGAGTAATGGCAGCACTGTACGGCAAAATCATTTTTATCTCCAGCGCGCGTGACCATCTATCGGAAATTCTAAAGATATACTGTTTTTAAATATTTTGTGATATTGCTGTTGAACTGAACTTTGAACATGATATTTAATAAATAAAGGTAACACACAAAACATTAAAAAAGCCCCTTTGGACGTAATATAAAATCTTAAAGCTTTCAGATTTTTTTTTCTTTTAAATATCTGTTTCAGTTTACAATTATTTTATATTTCGCCTCAATGATTTTACTATCAGAAATCAAAAATCAAAATAAAGCTAAAATAATAAAACCTGGATGCTTTGATTAACAAAAGTCATTTAATCTCATTTCGTTGGTGAAATCACATTTTCCTAGGACATAAACATCATGAGGTTTTCGATTGTTCGTGATATGCAGATTATATTATGTATCATTTATTTATGTTTATCTATATTTATTTACTTTTACCATTTTAATAATTATCATCTTACAATTAAAGGCAAACTTTCAAAGGAGAAAACATGCTTAAAAATTCTTCCTCCATCCCCAAAAAATAAGCCAAGTGTAAAAAAAAAAAAGGAAAAAAAATTACTCCAATTAAATTTATATTACATCATTCAGTAATGAAATATACTTTCAATAAATCGAGGAATCGTTGCATTGAATGTTATTGGTGGAATTTTAGCACTTTTCTTCAGAGTTTCTTGCCATTATTGTTAATATTTACATCTGCTCTTTCTAGCCTTTGCAAAATCTACAGCACTTGAGCGGCAATTATTTTCAACGGTTTTGCTACCTGTCACCTATAACTCACGCATTTTATGAAAGACGTTCCTCTAATTCTACAATTATCCTTTTCCCACATCTGCTTTCCCACATATGCTTTGCAGCCTAACTTGTTTGTTCGCCACTCAGAAATCCTGGCAGCTTTCAAAAATCATCGAAAGTAATTTGTAATCTTCTACATCATCCTTTTAACATCATATCGGACATCTTAAAGAGGTGCTATAGAATCACCTTCTCTTTAAGAGGTTTACATCATTCTTTAAACTGAGTTTGTTACCATTAATATTTTACCTTTCAGCAACTCTTTTGTAATAACGCTATTGCCCGCTTTTATTTCTTTAATACAAAAAAATATATTGAATATGAGTTATAATCTCGCTTGTAGAATTTTAATAATAAGGCTGATTTAAGAGATGTTTGTAAAATTTGATTCGATATTAACATTTTAGTTGTCATCGATAATGATGTACATCAAATAAAAGAATAGTTAATTCTTTAAGTTAGAGGTGCTGAGAACTATAGAAAACCTAAGAGTATTTTATAGCAATTAACCAATTATTATAATTTAAACCTTTACTATAACTTCTCCTTTCCATAGAGCAAGGGGCAATTAGATTGAAAAATGTTTAAATTGAGGATTTTGAATGTTTTAGATATAGAGTTCTTGACAACGACACCTACAGGTAACGTTCTATCGTTTAGCTTTGTCAGTGAATGTTCTGGCTTTGGCCATTTCGTTAGCCCTTTGTAAAAGACGACATTCAAATCTTCAGCCAGCCTAGGGCCATCTGTGTAGTCTCTCACTACGATACTTTGAAATTTCAACATTCGGTTTTTTAAATACCCGCAAGTTGCAGAATTTTGTTATAAACATGATTTATGCTTTATGTTTAAATTCAAGACTACATTTTAAAAAAGCTATTTCGAGCGTTCTTAAGACTTTTGTTGTAATATTGCAGACGGAGCAATGATTCGCTTGTCTAATAGGTCTGAAAAACTCTATAAATCATGTTTAGGGAATTGCAAAAGACTATTGGGGGATCTCTGAAGGACTACTGTTTTTAATGAATTTTAAGTTAAACGCAGTTTATTTTTGCAATTACTGTTAAACATTGTTCATGTGCTTACGTATTACAAAATTTCTCAATATTGTTCATAGGTTAATGAAGAATAATTTACTCACTCCCATCCTCTTATTTTTTTTCCTTATTTTATTAAAACATTTCATATGAATAAAAGTAGTTCCTAAAGAAAAATGTACATGACATTTTAGACCATTTTTCTTGGTTTAATTTCTGTAAATTAAATTCTTAGCTTATGGATTACATTTCAATAAAGCATATTTCGCTTTTCAATGAAGCATGTTTCGCTTTACTTAAAGAAGAAAAAATAATAAATAAAAATAAAAATTATGAATTTGTCCATTAATGAATTAAATTTCATTCTGTTCAATAGCTCAGAATAATAGAAATCAGAACGGGATTTATTATTACGCAGCAGTTAATTTAAAAACAGTGTCACTGAAGTTCATAGTTTATTCAACCGGTAGAAAATATTCCTACTTGAGGCGAAAATGAGTATTCGTAGAGTTTGAAATCTACTTTAACCATTCAACTATAATCTTGTTAGCTAACACGAGCAAAATATTACTAAAGGCAGGGCTTACAATGCTTATCCATCCATAATAAAATTTTGCCTAGTACTAACCTAACTCAAAAGCAGAGTTTAAAATAATTAAAAAACATAGAAACAACTTTATCACAGAGGTCAAATGCTTATATACAACACTCATGATATGCTTATGTACAACACTCATGATATGCTTATGTACAACACTCATGATATGCTTATGTACAACACAACTTAGTTATGATCAGTATCTGTGACCAATTTAACAATTTTACAAGCTTCCTACTACGCATTTGCTGTATCTTAACTCTCACCATTCTGTAAGCTACTAGGGATCAAGTCGAATCTCACTTACCGGAAAGCTCTAAATTTTGCTCATGTATAGATTTAATTCTGCAGAACAACCAAAAAGCGCAAGGTACTTGCATATTCACGCAAACAGTAGCTAAGATCTGCTGTATTTTAAATTTTAAACATGCTGCATCGTATTAAACTCAGCAAGTTTGTTTTACGTTTCTTACTTTGCTTTTAGTCTCGTTTTTGCTTAGTTTTTTAGAAGATGCAAATTAGGCAACTATTATAATGTTATGCGAGAGATCTGAAGATATGAATTGGGAGATATTGGCGTCCCAGCTATTTGTTATCGCTTCCTGTAGTCTTGTATCAAATGGAAAGGCTATGCAGTCTGAATATTTTGTAAGCTGAATTTAATTGCATTGAGCTAAAGATTCTTGATAGAAATCAATAAGATTGTTCAGAAAGGCAGAGTCTTTGACTATTTCATTTTTACCAAATTGTTCATTGTTAATGATATTCAGTTTATCTTTAAAGGGAAGATAAAGTAGTCAGAAGGCAAGGAAACTTCTAAAACTGGAAAGAAGTAATTGGTATTTGATTAAAATTTTCTGTGAATTTTTGTAACTGGCCAGTGATAAGAAAACAAATAAAAGTTTTTAGTTTATTTTATTTTTAAGATGCTACTTATTTTATCAGTATGATTACATCAGGGTAAGAGCAAAAGTTTTGAGAAAAACAGAGTCAGTTCTAACTTTTGGAAGTGGAAAGTTTCAAGGTACTGCTGGAGACCGCTGAAATTCTATATACTTAATTTTCATACTATTGGTGTGAATAATGTGATTCGGAAAATTTTGAAATAAAAGAACAGAAATGTTTTAGATATTTGCCCAGCTTAAATTCTAAATGCTTTCTGACAGATTCGATTTAAAATTCGACAAAAAACAATCTTAGAGTTTCGCATAATTTTGAATAAAATTCTATCAATATAGCGATTAGACACAGATCCTTCTTCTTTGGAAGCAGATAAAAGTTTGAACGAGGAAAGGAGTGGCCATCATTTTACATCGAAAGCAAAGAGCGCAGCAAGGCGTAAACCAATGTAGCGCTTAACTGTCGAGGAAGATAGGAGCCGATCGTCAGAAACTACAATGTTAGAGTTATAAAAGCATTAAGAATAACTAGATTGAATTTATTATCAAATGAAGATAGTTTTTTGCGAATAGGGAAAACGACAAGAAAATTCAGTTCCTCCACTGAAGAAGCCTGGTGAATAATTTTCACGAAACTATCATATCGGACATCTTAAAGAGTACATCTTAAAGAGTCATCTTTTGGGTACAGCTGATTATTTATCAAAAATTTGCTTAAGATTTGTTTCATTTAATTTTACGTTTGCGTATTTCCCTTTTAATTATAGACTATCGATTTTTGAAACGAATTTGAAGGGTTATCGAATAGCGGAGTTGTGAAACAAACTGGCCATCTTTTAATTCTAATAAATGAAAGTAAAATTTAATCATTTAAAGGATTTGCAACTTCAGATTTTATTTCTATTTTATATTCATTATACTGACCGTAACATCAATTTTTCTATTTTCGTGTTACATAAACGAAAATATATGTCTTATAGAGTACGTTTACTTTCGACAAAGTTTAGAAAAACCTATGTATTATTAAGTTGTAGCCCATGCAATAACCATGGTCCTCTTTCTTTCTTTTTGGGAGTGTTAAAAAGGGAGATACATAAACATCCGGAGAACGGTTTTAGGGAAATTGGACGTTCCCGGTGGCCGGACAGATCATGGACCGGTGATCAGTTATTCGAAGCTGTCAGTAGCTGACATCCAAACAACTAATTCCCATGACGATTTGTTAATTTAAACAGGGTGTTAATATTATCAGGGGAATGAGACATCATGAGAATGTAGGATAAAGAGCAAACAATACAAATTTTCGAATCAATTATCTTCATTCGATCATATTTAGCAGCCTATTACACAGTCTCCCCCTCCATTCTCTTTCTTGCCTTAATTAAACAAATGTCTCAAAAACTACTGAAAACAAAACGTGATTTTTCGGAGTGGAATTAAATTATACTGCAAAGCAATAAAACTTAGAGGAAAAATACGAAATTGGCATTTTATGTCGTTTTCTATAATTAATAAATGTTTGATCAAAGATAAAATTTTGCTTTTATGCCTATACATTTTCTATGCTAATGGTTCTGTTTTTCACCATTGCTAGAAAATCATTTCCCCCTCAACCACCGTCATTGCAAAACTTGAAAAATAAATATCCGTTTATTTAGATTTAGATTAGTTTTTAAAGTTCTTTGCAAATTAAATAGCTAAAAGTGCAAAAATGTTGATAAATACCAAAATTTTAATAAAAGTAGTTTTTATATTCATAAACCAAGTGTTTAACAGATAAATAAAAGGTTGATTACATTACCCGAGTAAAACTAGGAAATCCCCCCCCCGGTAGGAAGAATTCCCTCTGGTTAAGAACTTTGCTCTGTACCTATAAATATTCTTATAGTATTCAAAGGAAAAATTTTTTCTTTGATAAAATTACCGAAGATAATTAATGCCTGTATATTCTTCTAACATTATTCAAATCCTTAAGTACTTATATTACTCAAAGAAAAAAAAATTATCTTTGATCAAATTACCAAAGACAAAATTTTATTTCTATACATATATATTCTTAAAATTTTCTCTTTGATAAAATTAATAAAGATAATATCTTATTTTTATAAAATTCTAATATATTTTTTATTAAAGATATATTTTCTAAAATTAGAAGTACTGCAGCTCTGTGAAAAGCCATCAAGAAAGGTAAACAAAATTAAGTAAATATAATTGCTAAAAAAGATCTGAAAGCTTTCAGATTTTACATTACGCCCAAAGGGGCGTTTTTTTAACGTTTTGTGGCTTACCTTTATTTGTTAAATATTATGTTCTTCGCACCTAAACCATAAAATCCAGTTCAACAGCAATATCACAAAATAATTTTAAAATGAGCATATCTTTACAATTTCCGATACGCAGTTTCGCGCGCTGGAAACAAAAAAAAATTTTTTTCCGTTGAGTTTGTTAATCAAAAATTCGTTAAAATTTTACAAAATAGGAATTAGATAATAAAACAAATTCCAAATTCGGGCTTCCAGATGCCAATATTCGGGTGGAAACCTACGCTATTCAAAATTGGATGGCTCTAACTGTCGTTGTTTTATCACAATGCGAGAAACATATATACATTTATCCAAATTCTTCATTATTTAATTTCTTTAAATATAATGTAGGGCTCTAATGTTTGGGGCAACAATTTGAAGAACTGACATTTATAGTGAATCAACGCAAAATGCCAAAGCGAAATTAATAGTCCTTCAGGGCAAATTGCCCCTTTGGACTAAAACTAAAAAAGCGGCAAATAATAAAATAAACTCAAACTTCAAAGTTCATCTTCTTTGGGATTTTGAATAAAATTACGGGGTTTTGACTTAAAGACTTATAAACACCCATATATTAGATTTAAAGGGCTTGATCGTTAACTTACGGCTAGCTATGCGTGAGTTCTAGTAGAAGCTAAAAACACGAGTTTTCATAAAAGGGGCGAAGTGACAAAGTGCAGGCAGAAAAAAACACTGAATAAAGTTCATACCAGATTTAATAAATCTCTCCTAGAGGGTCTCAACATAAAAATATATTCCTAATAGCAGTCTATTTGATTGGAAGTTACTTGCAGAATAAAATTTAAATATCGAGGAATTCACAATGCAGTTTAATCTAAGAGGAACTGCAAATCTCCAGCAGATAATAACGCGTTGTAACTTTCAGTTGCAACTTATCATTTGGACAGATAGTTCGAACGAATGAGCTGACTAACTAAGTAAGAAAGGACAGTAAAGACGCAAATAAAGAATAGCCTGTTAGCTAAAAACATTATCAAAGGGTAAGAAGGAATGCAGACAGGCTCATATGGGCTCTGGTTGAATTCAAGGCTTGCCGTTATCGAAATACCTAAAATCAATGTTTTGTGCTTTATGAGCATGAACTACAAATTTAAGAGTAAGGCAAAATAATGGATAACAAACTGCTAATAAAATTTCGTCTATTTTCAACAGTACGTATACGTTTAAAGTTTCAACAGTTCATAATGTATGCTGCTATGTGAAATGTAGCAAAGTCTAATTTTCTTATCCAAGACAATTGTTGAATAAAGAAATGAAAGTTCCTTTCAGCTAAAAAAGTCAACGCCTTCTCTGATACACAAAGTCATTTCAGAATCATTAACTCTATGATCAAAGCACTATCTTCTTTCAGGTTTGCTATCGATTCTCCAGCACTTTTTATCGATTTAGAGCAAGTCGATCCTCAATTTCTCACTATTATTTTCATATTTCTGTACTTTCCTCAATTTAAAAGTCCCACCTTCTAGTACCAGCACCTGATAACAGTTAACTAGCATTCTGATTTCTCTTCTTTACGTTGTAACATAATTTTGCAACTTGGGTTCTATTTTTTATTACTATTGTTAAAAAAAATTCTTTCTCCTTTTTTTTTTTTTTTTAAGAAATAATTTTTAGAAATAATTGATTTTTTCCCCCATTTTCTACTGCTGATTCAGAATGATGTCTTTATCTTTTATTTATAAAAATGAGTTCTTTCAATTTCTCTAAAACAAAAGTAAGCGTACATTCGTCATTTTAAAACTGGTCTCTTTCTTATCATGTTTTAACTAAAATAAAATGCACAAAAGCAAATCAGAATTGCTGAGTGAATGAAAGAATCGCTCGTAAGCCCCTTTTATAGGAAACGTATTTCAGCAATACATTGCATAAATAACAAATGTGTTTTAAAAATTACTATTAATCTAAAAAGATTGAAAAATTAAACTTTCTATAACATTTGCTTACAATCCTACATTTCCCTCCAAAGTACTTTAATCAACATTATTTCCAGCGATATGAAACAACAAAATGCTTTAAAGAATAAGTTAATTCTCTTTTAAAATATTTGTAAATTAACAAGAGGGAAAAATTATGTGGATTATTTAATTTGCGAAGGATGCGGTTACGATAAGAATAGAACAAATGAAATGTGGTCGTGGGTAAACTAGGTAACTATCGCAATATTATTTCTTTAAAAAAGCCTATATTCCCATTAGAATGAATAGTAATCATAACTTTACAATACTAATAAGATGTCTTCATATCTACTTCCTTATAATGTGAATCTCACCTGCTCTTATTTTTGTTTCTGCTACCCCTTAGGTCTCAAATCATCCATAAATAATTACAGAAGCTGAATATGCAGCGAGCTTAGCGAAATCGTAGACGGAATATCAGTTCGTGTTTGCTTCGTTGTGACTGGTTAATTCTTGTATTAGGCTGGCATAAAGTTCGAAAGATTCAGCGTGAGCTTCGCAGGTGATTTGCGATGTTTTGTCTTTTTCAGTAAGACGAAAACGATCACTACGTGGATTAATCCACTTTGAAACTTAGAAAGCTCGTTCTCTGAACATATTGAGGGAGGGGAAAATTACGCGAATATTTTTTAAATTTTCAGAACTTGGCGGCGTTAAAAAGCTAGGAAAGGAAATACGGTAACAACTGAAATTTCTGAAAATATGTTCTACATTTTCGGAAAAGAATTTAAACAATTTCTTCGGGTAAAAATTATCTCACTTTTAATAGTTCAAATATTATGCAACAAAACTAGGATAGAACAACCGGATAAACTCAATTATCCGGATGGAACAAAATTCTAATTATGCGGATGGTTTCTTTATTTATCTATGCCAAATGCAAGAAATTATATACTTCTTTTGCTTATATTTACGTAACATTTTATTTAACTTGGTTTATTTCTTTGTTTGTTTAGGTCAAATCGTGACGTTAATATTAATTCTTTTCCCTCTGGTTTTTCAAAAATTTTTTGACATGCATATTTACATATTTGTGATAATAATAAATCATTCCAAAGGATGTTTTTAAAATTCTATGAGTAATTGTTTCCTTTAGTGTTAAGTTTTTCTCAGATATGCTTCTTAAATGGTCAAATTAATCGGCGTATAATTTGTATCTTCAAACCATTGAAAAAAAATGAAAAATACTCTAAATGAAGGCTTTTCGGAATTTTTAACGTATTAAAAAAAATCGCTCGGTTCTTATAGTTATCGTGAAGCTGTTAATAATGAACTTTTAAATCTAAAGCTTTATTCTTTATTATTATCGACCTTTTGATTTTAAGTGATGATGGTATCGGATTACTAAATCAAACAAAAATTTAAATGACTGGAATATAAACTCATATCATAGAATAGACAAAGAAAACCGCCAATAAAAATGATATAACGCGTATTTCGTTGTTATCCAAATTAGATGGAATAATTATCTATACTATGTTCAAATTTTTCTTTGTCTGTATCTCTTCTTATTGTAAAAAGTGCGCAAATATAATATTCAATGGTGCTTCTGATCACGAATGCTTCTCATCACGGCAAATTATCCGAACAAAAAGCGTACGGGTGATGTACGGTGTCTCGAATAACGAAGACTCAAGCCGGTACCAAATAATTTTCAAAAGTGTTATAACAGACACAGTAAACATCAGATACAGAATTAACCCTCAGGAACTTCTAGGAACATCATTTTAATATTATCCGCTGTTTAATTCCCATTAACAAGGCCTGGCAGCAAGGCCTGGAAGAAGTTATGGCATACTGCATCTCCAGGAAAAACTATGAGCTTGTAAACTAACAATGAAGACGTGAGAGAGGTACTAGAAGACCATAAAAATGAACACAACAAGAAATAACTGGAACGACTTCAGAAACAGCAACAAAAGGCAATTGTGAGGAAGTGCTTTCAGAAGAAAAAGGAGAAAGAGAAGGCGAATCTTATTCTTTGATCCGCGAAATCTGTGCACATTGGGATAAGGTGCAAAATTGCATGTGATGATATCATTCTAATAAAGCAGTTGTGAAATACAGCATGAGTATTGTCATTTACAATGCTATGTCTCATTTTAGAAACATTTTGAAACTTAGTCAGCAACGAATCACACTGGACAAATTTCTGGTGAAACGGAGGCCCTATGAGTCTCAAGTGCACTAAAAGACAAAGAAAGAAGAAACCTTAGAAGTAATTACTTGATGTTTCTATGGAAGGAGACTCTTCATTCAGATAATAACATCTCTTCCTTTCCTTTACCTCCTCCCTTTTCACTTATGTTGTCTGCTTGTCTTCGTTCGGATACGATAAAATTAAACGTTTATTTATTACATCAGTTTATTACGTGTTTACCTTTTTAAAATTTTAGTTAATGATTTGCATTTGTTTCCTGTTGTGAACTTGTGCATTAGAACGTAATTGCTTTTAGTATAGTTGAAATAGAAATGAATCGTGTGCTTAGGCAAATAAAAGTAACTGATAATATGTCTTCTACTGTACTTGGTTTCGCAGAAGTAAAATTATCTTATTTTTAACTGCAAAATTTTTGTGGTTCAATGAATGAGAATTCAATATACTCTCAAATGCATCATAATACACATGTATTTAAGAAATAATCAAATTATTCAGACTTTCACATAACCCAAAGAGCTGTAGTTTCAGTTACTCCCATCATTTGGATACTGAACTTATATTTAATCAGTATTTAACAAGGGGCATTAAAAGAGAAATTTCATTACTTTAGAGAGGAATAGCTTTGAAAAAAATACGATTCTTTCCTTATTATACCTAATGTATTCTTTTACGTCTTCTTTTAAGCGGATAAGATCGCTAAACATTGGTATTGTGGTCCGTCAAATCTTGGTGAAAGGCTACATGAGCATTTTCATGGTTTTTATCATACGTGCCGTGAATAAAATCTATTTTCCCTTTCGTAAAATATCCTCTGCAAAATCATCTGTCCTGAGTACGTAGTTCTCGCATGCTTTGCTATGGTGTAATAAATCCATCTTCCCTGAAAACTTTAGCTAAAGAGCATCTAACAAGAATTTTAGCTCATGTGTGTACTTCTGTGATAGATAGGTTAGGCTATTTGGATATGAAAAAGCGCATAAGAGTTGAGGAAACAGATACTTCGTAAAGCACACTAAAGGAAACTAGCTCAGTGGCCGAAATTTGAACTTAAGTGGGACTAGTTGTATTAAACTGCCTTAAAATCACTCAACCGCTTTGCGGGCTCTCTTGGATTAGAATTTTCTTGCAAACTGAAGTAATCGCCAGCATGTGAAAGTATATTTCTCTTTTTATAAAAGATATATTTAATACCTAATATATATAGCCAATCAAATTCGTTTAAGATCTATAGTGGCCCAAAGCGCTTAAAAGATTTTGCTGCCCCACAAATGTTTACGCTAGTTTTTTTCTCATTCCTCCTCTCTCTCACTTTTGGTTTAGCTGGTTTTGGTCACTATTGGTTAGCACATTCCATGCTAAAACCAGCAATGGTTAATCTTTTTTGTGTCCCTTTTCCTAAATACCTAAGGAACTTTTATGACACTCTCTTTGCTTAGTTAATCCAGCCCTTCAGCCAGCTAATAAGATTATTTAATAAGTAGATCAGTTATCTCTTGCACCACCTTTTTTTAATGGCTTATTCTTTCTAACATATAACACAAATTTTTTTTAAAAAATTAATTATACAGTTAATGTTATTGTCCGAGAATTCCCATAAGTAGAACAGAGAAAACTTTAGTGACATACAGCTAAAGTATGATGATAAAACTTTAAAGAAAAATTTAAGATTGTTTTCTTGAAAGTCAAGCAGCACTATGTAACGACAATCATTTAAAGAACAAACTTCAGTGACATTCAACTAATGCTTTCTGATAAAACTTAAAAAAGAAATTCAAGATTGTTTTCTTGAAAGTCAGACAACGCTACATAAAGAACGTTATTTAAAAGAACAAACTTGAATGACATTCAGCTAAAGTTTGCTGGTAAAACTTTAAACAAAAACTTAAGATTGTTTCTTTCAAAGTCAAGCTACGCTGTGGTTTCTTGAAGTCAAGCTACACTTATATTTCCCCCGCCTTCTTCGCATGCCTTCGTGGTGTAGTGGTCTGCATGCTCGACGCGTAACCGAGAGGTCCGTGGTTCGATTCCCGGCGAAGGCGTTGCTTATTTTTCATGTCTCCTGCTTCGAAATAACCTAATGTCTCTACACACTGTGTAACTGTTCCCCTCACCTGAAGGCTTATCTCAGATTAAAATCACTTTTTCCAATCTAACGTTTGCCGAGAAGGATTAGTTTTCTGCCGATTACTTTCACCAGCTTTGCTTAATTGCAAATATGGAACCTACCAGTTCTTACATTCTACATATCTTTAAAATACTATGCTTATCGAAGATACGTTTCCGAATTTTCTTACGTGTTACACACAGGATTCGGCTCAGCCTGGGTGCCTGGCTACATGACTTCCTCACCTAAAAACCTATCAACTAGTCAGAGCATACTGTAGAGACTGATCCATTCCACAAACTAATCTGCAGGAAGGCTTTGATCTGCCCAATCCAACGCAAGCGTGAAAGTTATTCTCCTTCCATATTAACTAACAACATACCATATTTCTTGGCATATTTCCCCCCTTTTTTTACTTGATTTTATCTTCCGAAAATCGCGAGGAGAAAATTAGGCGAATAACTTAATTTCCGAAAGACGCTGTTGCAGTAAGGACATAACAAATGAAAGTAGTCATGAATAAACTACAGGCAATTATCATAACATATTTCTTTAAATGAAACCTACATTCCGACAGGAATACATAATAATATTAACATTACAATATCTAATAAGATATCTTCCTTTCTGTTTCCTGTAACTTGAATTTTGCCCATTTTTGTTGTTTCGTAGACTGAATGTTAGTTCGTGTTTGCTTCGCTGTTATGGATAGATTCTTGTATTGAGATGACGTAAGTTTTAATAATTAGACGGGAAAGGTTAGGCGTGATCTTCTGAAGAAGTTTGCAGGAATTTATCTTTGTTAGTGAATGAAAACAATTACCATTTGGACGAATTCTTTTTAATATTTATGGTAGCTCGTTCTCTGAATGCATTGAAGAAAGAGAAATTTTCGCAAGTATTTAAAAATTTTCAGATCTTGGCGTTGAAAAGTTAAAAAGGAAAATATGAGAGATAAGAAATACACGAGAAAATGCGATATAGACTACGCTTAAAGCTATCTCAATTGCCCACAACTATTTTGATAACATTCAACGATGGGGAAAAAATGCTCTTCAAAATAGCAATGGAATTTGACTAATTTAATATAAATACAAACAAAAGCATATACAATATAATTGTAAATAGGTACTTCATATCATTTTTTTAGAAAAAGCAAAAATGTGTTTATGAATTGTTCACATTGTCTTGAATGCAAAAGTTCATCTATTAACTGTTCATGATGCTTCTTAAAATTATTTGAGCTCCTAATCTTAATACTCGGAGAGCATCCCTTGTTGAAAGACAGCATGCCAATGTAAAATTAAAAATTAGCAAAAAATCAACCTTAGTAGATTCTCTATTCCCCACCTCAAAAAGAAGGAACTGCGTTGGCAGGTTAAACTAAGATTGCTTTTCTGTTTAATTTTAAATGGTTGATTAAAATCGAAAGAAAGCCGTTTGGTGAATTAATCCTTTGGTGACATTTCTCTGTCATTTTCCAGTTTTTATAGTCTATTTTGACCTTATTTAACGACTTTAATTTAGTTATGATAAAAAAGGATTCTATGAGATTTTGATCATATTAACCGAATTGTTGATCACGATAAGTGAAGTATTAATCCATGTTTTCGAGTGTAAACGGGCCGGATTTCGGCAGTTCTATAAGACTATCCGAATGATAACATTAACCGCGATCACATTAAGCGGAGTCTACTGTAATCTGTTCTACAATTTAAAAACCACGATCTCGCTAAAAATATAAATAAAAGGAGTCTGTCAGTCTTCATTGTGTGGGACTGGCAACAGTAATTAAATCCTTCCCGGTAACCGGAAGATCGGGGGGAGACTTCCTCTGCGACCTGTGAGAAGCGGAAGCCACAGGTAGTAGCGCACGCGCCATTCTGTCTAAGCCCTAGGGTACCCCATCCGTTCAGCTACAGCCGACCGGTCCAAGTGTCATACAACCCGTCGAATTATTATTCTCGCTCTTTGCGGTTACAGCGGTCTAAATCTTGGCCAGCCATTGAGATAGTTTTAGAAACTGAAGCTTAGGCAGTCTGTCTAGCCTAAAGCCTGTTTAGGATTGCCTTGATTTTATTCAAAACTAAAGCAGCAAAATGCCCTCAGAAAGGAATTTGCTAAGATTAAGAAACCTCATTAATGAAACTTTAGATCAGTGATTTCAAATTCCTGTTGATAACAGTTTGTAATTTGAACATATCGAACATTAAATATTAAAAATTTCAGAATGGCATTTATTTCAACTAATTCTAATATGCTGAATTAACTTACTCTAATCTTAAACTAAAAATAAACAAATCAAAAATACTTTTCATGTGAGAGAAAACTTAAGAATAATTAATGAAAATCTATTACGTTCCTTTTATTTATTTATTAAATTGTTCTTTAATGCATAAAGA
>KK114638.1:438274-462481 GCA_000611955.2 Stegodyphus mimosarum
CGTTGTTTCTTACTACAACTCCTTATCGTGTTTTGATAAAACATGTAACTTAGGTGAACATTACTAGAACAGGGATCCTTTCGCCATCGCTGGACCACCATTCTCCCCCTTACTTTCCAAAATTCGAAATATATATATATATACTTATTTAAACTTAGGTTACTTTTAACGTTTTTTACAAATTAAACAAGAAAAAGTACAGAAAATGTTCATAAATACAAAAAATTTGAACAAAAGTGTGTTTCTATGCTCATAAACTAAAAGTAAATACTTAACAGGTAATAAAAGGTTGGTCTCATTCCCCCTGAAACTACGAAATTCTCCTCTACGGAAACATTCCCCACCAGTGGAGAGCCCCTGTACTAGAAACCATATACTAAAACTATATTCACCAAGAGCTCTAGATGTTCATCAGTCGAGGGTACTTATCTTTCGAGAGTGCGAAAAAATCTCTATCTTCAAACCTTTGAATGTAATTTATATCACTGCGTAAATTAATTAACTCTATTTGTAGGTTTTCTGGGGTGTTTCTTACGTTTATTTTCAACGGTAATGATAATCCCGAAAAATTTGACTCCAAATCATTAAAATCTAACAATTTTTCTTTAAATTCTTGTCGCCATAATAAGGCTAATTTACAGGAAATGTATTCGCTGTCTGCTTAAAATTGCTGCAGGGTCCTCCAGTCTGAGACCACTGGGTTAGATCATTCTAAGTGGTTATTCACATATAAAAATACATTCCAAACAAAACGAATAGCGAAACAAAGAGTTCTAAATGTGATATACATTTATTTAACATACTTTTATAATAAAGAAAAGTATATAAGGTAAGTGAAATGTTTTTATACATATCTTTGATTGGCAGTTACATTTAATCTAAATACCCTTTTTTTCGCTGACAGGTAATAATAACACATTTTGGCTGTACGGATAAAAATAATCGACCACATACTGGTTAATTCATTCCGGATATCGGTTCATGACGACTAAACAAGTTGGATGTTTTCTGATACTTTTCATTATCGCACGCACGCAAACCAGTTTTCATTTGAAGATTGCTCCGAAATAATGAAACTTATACTAAACTTGAATATTAAAATGAAATAAGGAAAAGAACTTTTCATTACATTTCGTAGTTTTGAACTTTCTTAGAAATATTCGTCACTGAGATTACTTTGTTTCTTTTTTGTTTTGTTTTGTTCCTTGATTCTATGCAACAATATTCTGCAGTTACCAGTGTAGATGCTGAGTCTCTACACTACTTCATGTGCAAAAGTTCAGTATAGGAAAGTTTTGCAGCATGTATATGCGAAATCTCGAGTTTATTTCTGGGGTTTATTCATAATGTTTACGGCAAAAATTCAAAGAATTATGTAGAAATCTAGTTAGCTGGGCTTCAATAATCGGTATTTTACTGTGCATTATTTATCACCTAATACCAAAAGCATGAATAATGGAATCTTGGTTAACGAACTCCTTAAATCACGAGCAAATTTTCCAAATGCAAAATACCTTGGATGACGAACAGTGTCTTGAGATGCGAACAAGTATGTTGGCAAAAAATATTAGTCCAAAATGCAATTAATGCAGTGGAGGAAAAAGTAGCGTAGCGCGGGTTTCAGCCACTTGTGTAAATAAAATTCGTCGCACCCTAGCTTTATTTGCCGCCCCTAGATGTAAATAAACGGATAATTAATCTGGATTGTCCGTCAATGATTGTATTGACACTACAAACTGTATGTAATGATTGTATTTACACTGCGAAGTAGGGTTTCTAAAATTACGCAAAAGTAAATTACGTAACGAGTACTTAGGAGTTTAAATTACGCAATTACATAAAAAACCCGTTATTTTTATGAAAAAAAATGGATGTGCAATTGAAAATAAAGTAAGATTATAACGTTCACTATTCAGATATACTGTATATTGTATTACCAATATATCCTAATCTAATTAATAAATATACAAAGATTTTGGTTATCTTCTCTACGTATAATAAAACAAAGAGTCTGTGTGTGTGTATGTGTCTTTCGTTCGTGTTGCGAGTAAGCTAATAGACCCAGGGTCACGAAATTTGGTACATAGGTGTATCTACACAAGAGCCAGTGCACCTCGAAGCGATTTTTTCGAAATTCGAATTCGAATTTGTTTTATTTTATGTTTTGTGACCAAATCGCGTCAGTTTGAGACATAATGGGCTACAGGAAAGCGAGATTTCACTCTATACATTTCATTTTTACATCGTCGTGAAGCGTAGACACTTAGCTATTTTACGAACTTAAAATAAATCTCGTATTTCAATAAATCGATTAAATACGAATTTATTTAGGAAGGTGAGCTTAACACCTTTTCAGAGGAATTTTTTTAAAAAAACTTATTTTAAAAAATGTGCTGTTTATTTTCCTTTGATTTTTGGACACGTTGAACTTTAATCCTTTCGACTCCTTTTAAAAAAAGAATTTTGAAAAAATAATAATATTTTGTATTTTTTTAAAATTTTTTAAATGAAGCTTCCGAATACACTTCTCACATCTCAGATATTTTAAAATATAGTTTTGGCAACAATTTTCCTTTCGTATTGTTGTTGATAGATTTTTGATGAAATTGCATCATTTTGAATAGTTTCATTCTTTTAAAAATTTCGGTTTGGTAACAATTTTTCATCGTATTTCTTATGTTACTGTTTTTAAGAGACTGAAAAGTTTAAGAAATTAAAAAGTCGTTTCTTTTTGCAACTGTAAATTGTTTAATTACTTTATTAGGATAATTAACGTTTGTATCAAGGGATATTGCTTATTTCATTGTAATATTATGTTTTAATAATATATAATTTTAATTATAAAAAAGTTTTGCATGATATTTTTTAATCTG
The DNA here is from genome assembly GCA_000611955.2 of Stegodyphus mimosarum. Classification (NCBI taxonomy): domain Eukaryota; kingdom Metazoa; phylum Arthropoda; class Arachnida; order Araneae; family Eresidae; genus Stegodyphus; species Stegodyphus mimosarum. The sequence continues at coordinate 441,148 of KK114638.1, forward strand.
TTTAAGTTCTTAATCTGTTTATACCATTTGAGTTCTTAAGATTTTGCAAAGGGAAGTTGGTTAATTTATTTATTAGGATAATTAATATTTGTATTAAGGGATATTGCTTATTTCGTTGTATGTTTTTTAATTGTAATGCATTTTTAACTAAATTTTTTTTCCATTGTTGTTTGTTTCTTTTTCGATAAAATTGTTCAGCAGAGTAAAATTCTGTGCAGTTTTCAAATTTAATGTTTGATGTTCTCTTTAGGCATTTTTCTGGTATACTTAAAAGCCAGACGAAGGCTGGCCGCGCAGCGGCTAGTTACTTATAAAATTGACCATATAGTTTAAAGTAAATACTTCTAGCTAGTAGATGAACAGAAATAAAAATTGTAAGTAGTATGTATACCAAAATTCCAATATGTAGACCTTCGATTTAGAATTTACATATAATTGTTTGTCAGAGTTCTGTAATTTAACAATCATAAATCACAGAATGCACTTAAAAAAATCTTGAATTGTAGCAGGTTAGGTGAATCAATGTTAATTGGACGACTGATGTTGCAGGTGCTGTTAGACAACATTGAACTCTACATGAAAGAATTAATTCTCGGTGAATATGCGCCGTGAACAATTCGAGCGTAAAACAATACACGGAGAATTACAGCAAAGCAAATGATTAGTACAGACGGTTAATCGGTACGAACTGCAGGGGGAGGGACGAAAGTATGAAAAGAAATTATTCAAATTTTTAGCTGAGATATTACTATTATTTATTGTGAAATTTTGCCGCTCCGTTCGCGGGATTCGAACCTCGGTCCGAACTACCAGAGTTCAGCGTCTTTACCGCTCGGCCGCTCGTGGGCCGTCTTTTTTAGGAACATTTAGATAGAAACAAATTACAATGGATAAATTTTCAGTGGAACGAAGGCTGAACGATTGTGCAATAGCGACGAGCGAGGTTAAGAGAAAAGTTAAAGAGAAAAGAAAAAAACATAGAAAGACAGCAGTTACATGACATTTTACAGAATAGGATATCCTTTCAAACAATAGCATTTTACCTTCTGGCTTCTTCGCCAATTTCTACTTTCATCGTCAACTTTCTTTCGTAAGAGATACTATACAATTTAATTCAAGTCTTAATTTTACATGTTTAGTATTGTATTAAATATTGTGTACATGCTAATATTATATATGCGTTAAATGTAATGAATTCCGTTGGTTTTGCATTACGAACTTATGTACAAAATACCTTTTTAAACAGTCTTTTGAGTTCAGGGAACGGATTACTTCATTTTGCATTAATTCCTTTGCGAGAGATTGTTTCGGTTTACGAATATTTCGGATAATGAGCTAACTTCAGGAACGAATTAAGTTCGTGAACCAGGATTTCACTGTATTTGTCTTAACAAATTTAAAACAAATACTAAACCCTTAAAGAATCTAATCATTTGCTTTACGTTCCGTAAAATAAATTACTTTCATCACTAAGTTTCTCTTAACCGTTCCTTAAATAACGATCCTATAAAACAAGTTCAGACCGATAATTAGGCAACAGCAAAGAAACTTCATGAGCATCGTTATGAATGAAAACGTACGATGTTCTTAACCTCGAGTTCAAACTCTCGTTCATTCATGACCTGCAAGAGGCGCCAAAATATCACTCGTTGACCAGTTGGAGACTGCGTTTGTTCTAGAAGCAGATATAGCTAGCGGCTATGGTTCATGGTTTTGTTTCGATAAACCGTGAAGCTTCGTGGTTATCGCTTCAAGCACGGAATAATCAAAGTCATGCAAGAGGTTTGTAATGTCACGGCATTACATGTGACTTGGGCGATATATATGTCCAAGATTTTTATTTGTTTATTTCGTTTAAAAAATAAATGTCTGAGAGGAAATGGAATTCAGTTTTTCTCTTTTGAAGCACAGCAGAAATAAAGAAAAACGTGAAAAATACATAAATAAAATAAATAAATACCGTGTGATGTTGCATTACTGTCAGTAGAACAGATGGCGTTTTGAAGAATAGAATAGAATTTATTGTGTGTGTGCTGTAATAGAAACAACTTAATACGGTGTGAAAACTGTTAAAACTTCTTTCCTTCTTTTCAGTGGAAAAAAAAATAAGAATGAAAATTAGATTGCTAAAAAATTTTTAAATGATATAATATTGATTTTTAAATACTAAAATATTAACTGAATTAATTTTGTGAGCGTTTTATATAAATTTATGTAGAGCTATCTGTATGTCACTACAAAATTTTACCATTACCATTAAAATTCATTTTTGATGCAGACATAAAGTTTGAAAAAATATGACTAATTCTGCAGCGTGCATATTATACGGTGTTAGAAACTTATTATGCTAATGGAATAATATGATGCGCTTTGCAGAATGCTATTAAAGGACAGACAAACGGAATCTAAGACATGGAAGGTAACATGAAAGATTTTAGGCTTTTTCAATCGGCAATAACTTCTAACGTTTATAGCGGATAGAGAAAATAAACCTTGAGGCATTAACAAATATTACGTTGCTTTTCTTCTCGGTGCGCTTTATCTATACTAAGGTTTCCAGCGGGGTCAGTACTGACACTTTGGAGGGCCATGAAATTTTAAAGGAGGTCAGTGATGATCAAGGGTTCAATCGGGTATCGATAATCGAATATGCACAGATGATGAATCGGCACAATCAAGATTCCACAGACAAGAAAAAATATTTCTAATGAAATTGATAATTAATTGCTTATTGACATAAAAGCTGAATCATTAGTAAGGAAGACATCGTGTTAATAAATATAAGAGCTCCTTAGAGCAGATTTTAACAAATAGGCTAAGTCACATATAATCATATCCCGAGAACAGCGGCTGTAAAATGGTACCAAAAATTATAAAATTAAAATATTTTCATCAGAATTTGTATAGATTTCTCTAACTAAAAGATTTTCCCCACAATTCTATGCATTAAATGTATTTACAAAATGTCATTGGAATAATAAAAACTTTCTAAATTATTTTATGATGTGATTTTACAAATATTCTTGTTTATATTTCTACTCCCAAAATCTTCATTTTTCATTTCTAATTATTTCGATGGTTGAAACATAAATTTCATCATTATAAATTTTACGACTGGCTAGGTAGTTAAATATACATCCCTTCGTTCGCAATACAAAGCTAATTCTGTGGATCTAGTATTTGCAGGTGCCTTTTTGATTCGGGACTTGCAACGGTTTTAACGCATCTGCCACAAAAGAGACAGGTGTTTCCCACGGTGGCATTGTTCAACTTTTGCAAATGTAAGAAAAATCCTTTGCGTCCCTTTCTCTGATTTTCTATTTTTGCTAAAAATTTTGGAAGGCATTTATTGCTTAAAGCTTCATTCATCCTATCATTTTATACAATCATTTTATACTTAAGTTACATCATAATGGCAGACAGACATTTAACTGAAAACGTCTTTGGCCAATTCGATAGATTTCAGAACTCAAAAACGGTTACTAAGAGAATATTTAAAAATATTACTGTATTAATTGTTACTAATATGGTAAGAATTTAAAATTATTCAATTAGTGTAGATGTTTTCTTTTCTTTTATTCTCGTTTGCAACTCAACTCTGCTCAGATTCAAATTATTGGTGTGTCTTAAAAAAATCCTGTATAGGGTAGAAACAAAGGTTTACTTTATACGTTAATCTGAGCAATTTTAATTTTAATGATTAATGCCCTTCCTATCAGTTACGTTCTAAAAGAAATATAGGTATATAGGTTAGTTAATCCGTTCTATTATGCCCATTAATCCTTGACTTAGCTTACTGACTTGAATTAAATTTAATCTAAGACATTTTATAAAAAGTTAATATTAAAAACACCTATGACTTTTAAATTCTACAACTTTGCTTTCTGCATGACAAAACGAAATTTGGTAAGAATATATGAAATGGAATGAATACTCAAGATCTTCCAACAAAATATCCAAAAATCCTTAGATCCTGAGGCAAGTCTGCTGCAAAGATGTAGTAGACAATGCGAAAAAGTGTTACAGAAATTTTTCACTAAGTTCGAAATATTTCCAGGTTTTATTGGATAATATTTGCATATACTGAAAAAGTTTACCGATGTATCATGGAATTTCCTCACCTCTTTTTCTCTAAGTTAGTGATATCTTCTTGAACTTTTTCATAACACACTTATTTAAATATCCTGGAACTTTTTCCATCTGGGAGAGAGGACTAATTTACGTTTTATCTTTGAAGTTCATTCCCTAATTTAGTGAAATTCTTATTATAACTGAAAATTCATAAAACATAGTTAAAAAGAAAGATCACCTATTTAAATTTGATACAAGTTAGAATTTTATAAAATACTGAAAGAGAGAGGAAGCGTTTGATTTTTCTTTTAATATTTTAAGGTGGATAAAGGTTCTGCTTTTCATTGGATGCAATATGTACTTATAATACGAACTTTTAAATTCATTAATCTTTATTTCACAGAATAGTAAATGCACATGCGAAGGTTAAGTAGCACTATTTTATAATTATCCAGTTTATTTACTGAATCAACATTTTATTTCAATGAATGGATAATTTTCAGTGACAGCTGATAAATAACAGATAATTAATTATTTTAGACATCGTAAATCTGAAATTTTCAAACCATTGACATTTTAAGATGTTAACACCATTTCGACATTTGGTAATTACAGATAAGCGGAAATTACAGTATAGAACAAAACTATCCACATACGTATATAACATTTTTTGAATTATGTATAATTTTCTAAAAAATTATATTGATATAAAAATACTGCAATACTAGAAATGTGAAGAGCACGTGACATTTTAACGAAATAAAATTATTATTAGCCCAAAAGGGCATTAGCGCAGAAGGGCTATTAGTCTCGAAACGGCATTTTGCGTAGAATCACTATAAACGGCTGTATCACTTTTCCAATTATTGCCACCAAATATTATGGCCCTGTATTATATTTAAAGAAATTAAATAATGAAAAATCTGCATGAATGTATGTATGTTTATCGCATTGTGGAACAACAAGCATACGTAGAGAATTTTGAATAATGCAGTATTTCATCCGAATATGGGCACATGCAAGCTCGAATCTTGAATTTCGAATTTGTTTTATCATATTTTTCAAACTTTAACGAATTTTTGATTAAGAAACTCAACAATTTCAAAGCGAACAGTAGAAACGCATTGTATGGAATAAAATATTTTTATCTCCAGCGCACGAGATGATCTATCACAAATTCTAAAGATATGTTGTTTTTAAATATTGTTAGCCCAAAAGCTCTCGCAGCATGTTATGTGTAAATGGAAGAAAAAAATCTAAAGATATTCTCATTAAAGAAACACCCCTTTAGGCGTAGCATAAATCTGAAAGCTTTCAGATTTTATTATTATTTTTTTAGATCTCTTCATAAATATATATAAATGTAAGTAATGTAGTTAAGAAACTAAACCACTACTCACCCCGACCCAAATAGTTTTTCAAATGAGAAAAGAATTTAGATGCAAACGTAAATTTTCAATACTATGAAAAATGGTAAAGGAAAACTAATTAATAAAACTAAATTTTGTGAAAGCAAGCCTTAGGCTAAAGGTAAAGAAAGCAATTTAGCGCAAGCAGCTGAGCTACTGAAAGTAAAATCATGTGAGAATTTCAAATTATATTAAATCCCCCAAAATCAGGGGTAAAAGTTTAAAATCATTCCAAACGTTCGGCATTATGAAATCCGAAAACACATTTCAGTTCTATTTAACAGAAAAAATCCACCTTGAAATGTAATTATATCCAAACGCGCTTTTAAAAATCGAAAACATAACCTCAACGCATGTAGAAGATTATTTAATTCAAAAACGAGGAAATGAAACATAAAATCATTAATGAAATCAAGTAAAATAATGCATACACTGGTCGTAATTAAAAATGGGCAGTCAGAATGCCGGAAAAACACTGTAAACAAAATAAAGAACAAAGAAAAAAAAAGAAAAAGAAATTCAGATTCTAGATTCATGCTATCTTGGTGATAAGACTGGTATTCTTCCAAACTGTATTAAAACTAGGCAAAATAAAATAGATATTTAAAAAAAAAAAAAATCTGAAGGGTTTCAGATTTTAAATTACGACCAAAGGGGTGTCTTTTAATGTTTTGTGTGTTACCTTTATCTATTAAATATCGTGTTCTTCGTACTTAAACCATAAAATTTAGTTCAACAGCAATATCGCAAAAAAATTTTAAAATCAGTATATCTTTAGAATTTCTAATACACAGTTCCGCGCGCTTTAGATAAAAAGTTTTTTTTTCTTTTTTTTTTCTTCCCATACCATAGAGTGTTGCCGTTGCTCACTTTTAAATCCTTTGAGTTTGTTCATCAAAAATTCGTTAAAGTTTTGCAAAACATGAAATAGATAATAAAACAAATTCGGACTTCCAGATGCACATATTCGGGTGGAAACTTACGTTATTCAAAATTGGATGACTCTAGGTACCCTTGTTTTATTACATTTGGAGAAATATGCATACATTCATGCAGATTCTTCATTATTTAATTTCTTTAAATATAATACAGGGCTGCAAAATTTTGTGGCAACAGTTTGAAAAGTGATACAGACTTTTAATGTTTCCGACGCAGAATCGCAAAACGAAAACAATCGTCCTTCCGGAACAAAGCCTCTTTGGACTAAAAATAAATAAATATTTTTTTTTTTAAATCTGAAAAGTTTCAGATTTTAAATTAAGTCCAAAGGGGCCTTTTTATAACGTTTTGTATGTTACCATTATTTATTAAATATCGTGTTCTTCGCAATTAAACCATAAAATTCAATTCAACGGTAATATCACAAAATAATTTTAAAATGATCAAATCTTTAGATTTTCTGATACACAATCTCGCGCGTTGGAGGTAATTTTTTCCCCGTACAGTTTAGCCATTGCTCGCTTTTAAATCATTGAGTTTATTAATCAAAAATTCGTTAAAATATTACAAAATATGAAATAGATAATAAAACAAATTCCAAATTCGGGCTTTCGGATGACCATATTCAGAGGAAGATTACGTTATTCAAGATTTGATGGCTGTAGTTACCGTTGCTTTATGACAATGCGACAAAAATATATACATTTATGCAGATTCTTCATTATTTAATTTCTTTAACATAGGGTGATAATATTTGATGACAACAATTTGAAAAGTGAACCGACATTTATAGTGTATCAACGCAAAATGCCAAACGAAATAAATAGCCCTCCTGGGATAACGCCCTTTGGGCTAAAAAACATAGAATGAGGCAGTAATTTATGCATTTAGAAAGTTATTCAAATAATTCATGTTCAATATACAAAATTAAAAGCTTTCATAAAAGTTAGAAGCAAAAAAGAACTTTTCCCCGCACCAACAGACAACCTTAAAACCCCACCCGGTAGGGCCATGAGTATTTTTTATGCAGTAGTCCTAGCTTTTGTTAAGACTATGGTATAAGAAATGGACCCTGAGGACTATAGGAATTATTACATCTAACCTGAAACGAACTCTATTTACAGTTCTTCTAAACAATGATCGGTCTAAAAAGTTGAAGTTTAGCAGGACTTTTATATAAATTAAAACTCATGGCAACATTCAGAATTTAAATGTCTTGTTAAACTTTTAAATTTATGATGCCAATTTTACAACTATTAAAAGCGTGACCACTGCCTAATGCATGATCGTCAATACAAAAATCATTTGCAGGAGTGAAAACGGATTTCATTTTCCTGCAGCTGAAGAAGAAGCTTCGATACCAATTCTGCAGATTTATGCTATTTACGCTGATCTTTGTTGCTTTAGTGTCATCAGCAAGTATATCCTTTTTAAAGCCTTTCATTTTATTACACAAAAGACAACGTGCTATTATAATCTGGAAGATAAACAATTTTGTATAGTATAAATTAGAACAACTTCATTGTCGGCCTGGACAGTAACAGGGGAAAATAAAATCATAAACTACTAAAAAAATCTTTAAAAATATAAATGATTAAATAAGTAAAACTTTATTGGTGATTTTACAGGACTTTTTGTTTTAAAGAACAAAGGTAAATCCAGTAAAATATTAAAATTTTTCCAGACTTAATTTTTAAAAAGTAAATTTAAACAAAAGTTTAATTACAACTTCATTTAAACTTTTTGAGTAATTTTAATTAAAAGTTTTAAGAAGTTTTTTTTTAAAGTTTTGTTTTAAAAAACAAAAAGTTTTCGTGAAATTTCATATGTTAACAGAAAGCTGAAACAATGCATTTATAAATTCGTTCTGCTTATTTTGCATTGATATCGTAATCAGAGCACATGTTGAAAATCAATTTAACCTTTCGCACGGGAAGACAGGCAGACTTGTAAATACATTGATTTTATTATAGCATGAATTATGTTTAATAAATTAATTGTACTTTAAGTACTAGTACTCTAATATAATTGTACTTTAAATGAAACGTTTATAAAACATGAAGCGTTTATAAAACGTACATGAAACGTTTAATAAATAAACTGTACTACTGTTCCATGTTTAATAAAAATTCAATTAATTAAAGCAGAAAAGCAGCTTACAGAAAATTATTAGCAGACTACATTAGAGAGACACTTATTAGAACATGACCTTTTTTTTATTTATTTTTTTTTTATTTTAAGATTTTATATTATGTGTATGCTACAGAAATAAAGGCTTTATCTTTGATGTTTCAGTTTTCAAATAATATTTTGCATGCTCTAAAAAGAATTCTGCAAAGTCGGAAGCGGAAGTATAGAAAATCTGCTTTTTTTCCCCTTTAACTCCTTAGCTACTTCACAAATGAGAAGAAAGAAAGGGGAAAAGAAACAATCAAAGCAAAAGAAAATACTGTGAAAGCAGTTTACTGTGATGGTGGGCTAATCAATTAAATCAGAATTAATTATGGTCTTTCATGTCTACGTGTCTTTTTGAAAAAAGCAGGTCAAAGTCACCGGAAACACGATGAGCACAATAGGATTAAGAAGTTGATCAACGACGTCTTATCTATTAAAAACAAAGCGCGCACTTGATGGCGCTAAAAATTACCTTCGCTAGAGCCTGTTGCCACTGCAGTATTATCCTTTTCGTTTGCGAGAGTTAGTTGCATATATTTTTGGAGTTTTTTTTTTTTTTTTTTTTTAGAATTATGCTGTCTTACGTTAATTTAAATTAAAAGACATCTAAATTTTGACCTCCCAAACTATATACATAAGTAAGAGAGGTAACGATTTCGGTCCAAAAATTTGATAGTGAGTTTTCAGTGAATAAGCAGGAAATTTTGAATTCAAATCAGAATTCAAGCAGAATCTCCACAAGACGCTTTAGCATTACGTTAATTTTACAATAATGTCTGTCCGTCTGTGTGCAAATATGTGACGATTTTCTTGTCCCACGATAAATCTTATAATAAATTTCTGCTTTCTGTATTTCAGACTTACACTTTTATATAGAGTCGGTTAAATTTGGGATAAAATTGGGCAATCTGAAGTGGTACTGAACTTAAAACCCTGTAACAGTTTTTAATGAAAAACTAAAAAACTATATTAAAACATAATCCAAAATTTTCAGTTTTAGTTTTTAACACTTTTAAAACACTTTTAACACTTTTTTTTACCGGTGGGAACAACATAAAAGATTTTGGCTAAAATTGATAAACCATAAGTGACATTTTACTTCAGGCTCTGAATAAGTTTTTGAGGAAAAAATATATTATGAAAAGTCGTACATGCATATACGATGCATACACAAACATGACTGAGAACAGCATATTAGATTTTGACTATATATGATTAAACAGGAGTGGTGCTTCTTTACTTGGAACTCTTAATAGATTTTCGTGATAAAATATAGAATATCTATAATAAAAGTTTAATGTAAAATAATGTAAAGTATTTTTTCCCTCCTTTCCGCATGCCTTCATAGCGTCACTGGAAGCACACTAAACGCGTGTGGTCTGGAGCTCGAATACCAGCAAGGGCATTGTCAATTTCTTCAACTTCCTGACATCGAAAAACTATGAAAGATTCTACAAGTGGCGGCCGAACTAAAAAGGTAGTGGTCGATATTTCGTCACCACCAGAATTTGGCGACTGGTCACCTAATCTCCAGTCACCCTCTAAAAGAGAGAGTATATAATGTACTTTCTCCTTCCTTTCTGCATGCCTTCGTGGTGGAACTGGAAGCACACTCGTCATATTCGGGAGGTTCGAAGTTCGAATCCTGGCTAGAGCAGTGCGAATTTATTCGGTTTCCTGGAATCGATATAACCTAATCACTCTACAAATGTAGCACATATTAAGGCTATTTCTATTAGATATGCATGTGATATTAATTTATAAGCTGTATAGAAAGCCATAGATTTTTAATAACAGCATTTCATTTGCAGAACTTCACAATTCTTGTAATGTAGGTATGTTACCTAAAAATGCATTTGTTAGTCTTTTGTACTGTTGATGACGATGGGGAACAAACATATACCAAATTCGAAAACACGATTACTTTACTTCTTAGTTATCCCGGAACGCAAGGTAGTCACTGTTCAGCTATAATTCGAAAACCTAAATAGCATTGTTCATTGATACCTAAACATCCAAGGGATATACATTCAGATCAAAATGAAATTTAGATTTGTTGATACTTGAAAATAACACAGAGGAAAACTGAATTATAGAAATCCCTTCAAAGTACAGTGGTGGCCAAAATTGTGGACACTTTTGGAAATTTTTATTTTTTTGAACTTTGTATGCTTATAGAAAATGTTACGTTTCGCAAAATGCAAACTTGTATATATCATTTTAAAGAGAATTTATTACTGAATTCAATACAAAACACAAAATTCAACTATTTGCAATACAAAAAAAGTTAGATGTACTTTAATATAAATAAAAAACATAGTTATGAAATGGTTTGTAATGTCTAGCTTTCCTGGCCAATCACTGTTCTTGTTCTGAGAACCAATCAATTGTCAGTAACTGCCAGTAGAAGCTGACATCATGTTTACACTTGAAACAATTCACTATTTTGCTTTGTTCTGTAGAAGGAGGACCTGTTTCTTATACACTGCAATTACAAGTAGCAATTTTTGTAAAAATTTTTAATATTTAGTCAAGAAGCAATGACATCAAATAAAAGAGTAGATTGGACACCAAGAAAGAGATGTAATATTATTGTGTTACGAGAAAGTGGTCTTTCCTATGCTGAAATTGCAAGACAGGTGGGTAGTTCAGTGACTACATCTGGAGTCCGAAAGTTTTGTTTAGAATATCAGGAAACAAATTCAATAAAAAACAAAAAAGGAAAAGGCCAAAAAAGGTGCACCACATCTATTGATGACAAAAGAATAAAAAGACTATGTCTCCAAGATAGAAAAATGTCATCAGCGGCCATCAGAAGTGATCTGAATGATGCTGGTGTTTCTGTCAGTTCAAGAACAATCAGGAGAAGATTAACAGATGTTGGACTGAGAATCCACGAAAAAAAGAATTCCACGAAAAAAGTCTTATCTTAATTTTCAGCAACGAAAAAAAAAAGACTACAGTAGGCAAAGAAACACATTAATTGAACAGACAATCAGTGGTCACAAGTTATATGGAGTGATGAAACTAAGATATCGTTATTCGGTAGAGATGGGCGAAAATATGTAAGACGTAGAATAGGAGAAGAGCTACATCCTGACTGCATTCAAGCAACTGTGAAGAACCTAGTTAGCGTTATGATTTGGTCATGCATGTAAGCAGATGGTATGGTCGGGTTCATGTCATCGATGGGACACTGAATGCCAGAAAATACATTGACACTATTCTAGAACCAAAACTTCTACCTTACATCAGAGATCTCTTTCCCACCAATGCTTCGTTTATTTTTCAGCAGGATTCTGCTCCTTGCCACACGGCCAAAATATCGAAAGAGTGGTTTCGTACAAAGAGCATTAAATTATTGTCATGGCCAGGAAACAGTCCTGACCTCAATCCTATTGAAAATTTGTGGCACCGTTTGAAAACTCTTCTCCGAATGAGGCGCCCATCAAATAAAAGAGAACTAATTGAGGCTATAATTGTTTCCTCGCATCATGTAATAACGAAAGAAGAGCTTAAAACTCTTGTCAATTCAACGAAACGTCGATGTGAAGCTGTAATAAAAAATAAAGGGTACTCTACTAAGTACTGATAACTCACTGCAATAATCACTATCTAATGTATATCAGTAACTATTATCGTTTAACTTTTTTTGTATTGCAAAAAATTGAATTTTGTGTTTTGTATTGAATTCAGTAATAAATTCTCTTTAAAATGATATATACAAGTTTGCATTTTGTGAAACGTAACGTTTTCTATAAGCATACAAAGTTCAAAAACATAAAAATTTCCAAAAGTGTCCACAATTTTGGCCTATATCATAGAGGTGACCAGATAAAAGTCCACTGCACGAAAGCGACAAAAGCCAGCAAAAATAACCCCACTGTGATAATATTCATGTGGCAAATACAAAAATGGATGATAGCGCGCTTAGATAAAAACCCACACAGGTAAAACTTCGTATTGATAGTATAAACCCACATTAATAAAAACCACGCTAGTAAGAGCCCTAATGAATTAAATGGATACATGTTATTTATCAATACATAATGCATTTATGGTATTAATATAATAAATGAAGAATCTGAGTCTGATTTTTGACGCCTCACAGTGTTAATAATCTTTATCAGTATTTTATTTGTATATTAACTCAAAAAACAAGCTTTTCTGCTTTCTGGTTAAATGGTTATCTATTATGTTTGGATAATATATCAGAAAATTTTATTAGCCCAAAAAGGACGTTAGGCCAAATGGATTATTAGTCTATAAATGAGATTTTGTGTTCAATCACTCGCTTTTCAAATTGTTGCCACCAAATCTTATCGCCCTGAATTATATTTAAAGAAATCAAAATAATGAAGAATCTGTATGAATGTATGTATGTGTCTCATGCTGCGAAAAAGGAACGGTACTTAGAGACATCAAATTTTCAATAAGTTGCCCTCCAACTACAATGTGAAGATTCGGAAGCCCGAACATGGAATTTGTAATTTGTTTTATTATCTATTTCATATTTTGTAAAACTTTAACGAATTTTTGATTAAGAAACTCAATGATTTCAGAGCGAGCAATGGCAACAATGTACGAACTTAATCGCGAATACTTTATTATAAACCAGAAAAATGCTTAAAGAGAACACCAAACATTAAATTTGAAAACTGCACAGAATTTTACTCTGCAGAACAATATTATCGAAAAAGAAACAAACAACAACGGAAAAAAAATCAGTTAAAAATGCATTACATATAAAAAGCATACAACGAAATAAGCAATATCCCTTAATACAAATATTAATTATCCTAATAGATAAATTAACCAACTTCGCTTTGCAAAATCTTAAGAATTCAAATGGTATAAACAGATTAAGAACTTAAACAGATTAAAAAATATCATGCGAAACTTTTTTATAATTAAAATTATATATAATTAAAACATAATATTACAATGAAATAAGCAATATCCCTTGATACAAATGTTAATTATCCTAATAAAGTAATTAAACAATTTACCGTTGCAAAAAGCAACAACTTTTTAATTTCTTAAACTTTTCAGTCTCTTAAAAACAGTAACATAAGAAATACGATGAAAAATTGTTGCCAAACCGAAATTTTTAAAAGAATGAAACTATTCAAAATGATGCAATTTCATCAAAAATCTATCAACAACAATAAGAAAGGAAAATTGTTGCCAAAACTACATTTTAAAATATCTGAGATGTGAGAAGTGTATTCGGAAGCTTCATTTAAAAAATTTTAAAAAAATACAAAATATTATTATTTTTCCAAAATTCTTTTTTTAAAAGGAGTCGAAAGGATTAAAGTTCAACGTGTCCAAAAATCAAAGGAAAATAAACAGCACATTTTTTAAAATAAGTTTTTTTAAAAAAAATTCCGCTGAAAAGGTGTTAAGCTCACCTTCCTAAATAAATTCGTATTTAATCGATTTATTGAAATACGAAATTTATTTTAAGTTCGTAAAATAGCTAAGTGTCTACGCTTCACGACGATGTAAAAATGAAATGTATAGAGTGAAATCTCGCTTTCCTGTAGCCCATTATGTCTCAAAATGACGCCATTTGGTCACAAAACATAAAATAAAAAATATTCTAACTCGAATTTCGAAAAAATCGCTTCGAGGTGCACTGGCTCTTGTGTAGATACACCTATGTACCAAATTTCGTGGCCCTGGGTCTATTAGCTTACTCGCAACACGAACGAAAGACACACCCACCCACACACACACACACACACAGACTCTTTGTTTTATTATATGTAGAGAAGATGGCGTATCACTTTTTAAATTGTTGCCACCAAATATTATCGCCCTGTATTATATTTAAAGAAATTAAATAATGAAGAATCTGCATAAATGTATGTAATGTGTCTTGCACTGTGAAAAAACGACGGTACCTAGAGCCAGTAAATTTTGAATACTGTTGTCCTCCAACAACACATGTGCACCTTGAAGCCCGAATTTTGAAATTTTATATTTCGTATTTTGTAAAACTTCAGTGAATTTTTGATTAAAAAACTGAACGATTTGAAAGCGAGCAGTGGCAACACTATACGGAATAAAACATTTTTATCTCCAGAGTGCGAGATGATCTACCGGGAATTCTAAAGATATGCTGTTTTTAAGTATTTTTTGATTTTGCTGTTGAATTGAATTTTATGTACCTTAAGCGCCAAAAATTTTTATTTAATAAATAAAGTTAACACACAAAATGTTAATAATAAAAAGACAAAAAAAAAGTTCCGTTAGCAGTCTTAGTAAGAAAACTGAATATTGATATTAGGAAAGACTAAAAAAAAAAAAAAAAATTTCTGGAAAGGGGGGAACAGAAAAATCTATGCCAACATTTAACAATGCATCGGGAATTCCAAACATATGCTGCTATGCTACTTTTAAATTTTTTGCAATTTTGCTGTTGAATTGCACATGGTGAAGTTCGAAGAAAATGGTTCTTAGTAATCAGATAAAAAGATTTAAAAAAAAAGGGGTGGTTAACGTCAGGGAGTTCAGCAGCAGATTGGTAGACTGCGAGTTCAAGATAGTTAAAAACTTAACATCTGCGCGACCGTTGAAATCTGAAAGATTTCAGATTTTTATTTACTTATTTATCACGGACTTCTAAAAGGCATTCAGTGCATTATTACCAAATACACCATAACGTAATTTCTTTTTAAGCGGTTGCAGACAATGCGCAACCTCCTTCTAATTCACTAAATTTGATCCTTGCAGACAACTTTCTTTTTCCTAAACTTAAATCTTAATTCAAATGTCATTATTTTAACAACACTGAAGAGATTTAAAAATCCATAACCAAGTCCTTAAATATTATTCCAAAAAGTGAGTCCTACGAAGTAAATCAAGAGCTCTATTAACGTGCCAAGGATAATATTTGAATTAGTCTTTATTTTAGTCCTTATTTATCTCTTTAAATTTAATGACATGAATTATCACTTTGCTCCAGTAAATACAAGTTGGTGTGCTATATATATTATTTACACATTAAAGGTCTCATTTGATGATGCATACAAAATTTTTCATTCATAATTGCCAACATATTAGTGTGAAGAAACTTATCAGAAAATTTCGTTATTTCGTTTTGAAATATATATCATTGGCAGTAGGCCTGGCGCCAGCCATATTGCCGCCTAGTGCAATCTCTGCGAACCCCAAATCGCAATGCCTGGTACCTCCCTAAATTCTCAAAATGTGAGCCCCCTAAATTCTGCTACCCACTGCCTTCCTTAAAATCCGAAATTGCAAAATGCAATTTTTCAATCCCTAAATTTTGTTACTAGTTCCATCCCAATCTGCATTCTTAAATACATATGTAATGAGCTTTTCATTTTATTAAACTTTTATTGTTTGTTCTCATATGCCTAAAGAATTTGAATTATGCAGTAAATAACAAATTACAAATTAACCGATAAAATAAAATTAAAAAATATTTAAAGGTTTTACTTAATTACAAAGTCGAAGGAAAGGTAGAACTGCATACTCGTATAACATCAGACATCAAATTCTCTTTTTTTCCCCCCATTAATTTCGTTTTTTTTTTCTCTCTCTCTCTCTCTCTTTTTTATCCCCCCATTTTCGTTTTTTTTTTCTCTCTCTCTCTCTCTCTTTTTTGCCCAAAGAGGCGCTAGCCCACAAGGGCTACTACCTATTGACTCGAGTAATAGTCGCCCCCCTCCGTTTTGAAGCAGAAAAAGTAAAAAGTCATAAAAGTATACAATTTTGTATAGTGGATTTCCTCGCATAATAGTGGCACCTAGACTTTCACAATGAAAAATTAGCAAAAAAAGTGCGACTATTACGCGAGTAAATACGGTAGTCTCGTTATCGCCGTGATATTATATTTAAACAAATTAAATAATAAAGAATTTGCATGAATGTATTCATGTTTTAAGCATTGTGAAAAAAAAAACGTAACTAGAGCCATCAAATTTTGAATAACGTATTCCTCCACTCGAATATGGACACATTTGAATATGTACGTAAATGAAAAAAACGCCCCTTTGTGCGTAATATGAGATCTGAAAGCTTTAAGATTTTTTCTTTCTTCTGTTATTATATGAGAATAAATTATAAATATACATACATAGCTTTAGATTAAGACTGAATAATTACCATACGTTCTGAAGAAATATTCTGAAGAAGTATTAGATTCAAAATCATTTATCTAGCGATATTTATAGAAACATTCATTTATAGAAACATTTATAGAAACAGGTTTTAATCGGTGTGCAACCTTTGAATAAGTAAAAGCATTATTTAAGAAATTATAAGCGAAGTTGTTATTTTAGAAACACATCTGGTGAAAAGCTTTTCTTATGTAGAACGGAACCATTACTTCCTCTAACGGTTGTGTCTGTTGTAGTAGCTTCCGGTTGTAATTGCCTCTCAAAAACCATCTTTCACACGCACACGTCCGAAATCTGTGTCCTTCGCTCGTCCATGTTGTACCTTACCCTTTCATTCCCCCGCCTCACCCAATAATAAACTTCTACACTGCAGAGGGGAAGGCCAGCGGAATCATTCGGAATTCAGAAAGCGTTCTCCGATTAATCCCCCTAATGGGAACCTCTCAATTATGGAAGAGATTCGCTTGCTGTTTCATTACGACAATGACTCTCCAGTGGTCAGTCTCCTCCCACCCCCTCCTTCAGTGAATAAACGTTATCCAGGTTTTAATCGCCCGAAGCAGCGCATCTACATCGATCTAGAGCTGCCGAGATAGGTCAGAGGTACATCGAATCACCAGGCACGTCCAAACATGCTTGACTGCACTGCTGGTGAACTATCCTTATGAAGGGTTTTCGTATCCACCATAACGGAAAGAAAGAGTAACGCGATGATTATGCACTTCTACAGTTCCTGAACTTAATTCAATAACTTACGTGATGAAATCATCTTAATGTAATTAGGCTTCGCAGATTTTGTCTGTGGTAATTTAAGTACTCATAATCAACCTGTGTTAGTCATTTCCACAGCATTCGGTTGAGTTATCATACATATGGCCAGTTTTTAGACAATACAGCGAATTAGTAGAATTTTGTTTAACTATCTATAATCACCACTGTTCTTAGACAGCCAAGAAAACATTATATTAAATGATTTTCTTCTGAT
The DNA here is from genome assembly GCA_000611955.2 of Stegodyphus mimosarum. NCBI lineage: Eukaryota > Metazoa > Arthropoda > Arachnida > Araneae > Eresidae > Stegodyphus > Stegodyphus mimosarum. Next base: position 458,880 of record KK114638.1, read on the forward strand.
AGCAAACCCGGCGAACGAGCTTTATGGATGGGCGGTTCCGTTGGTTTTTTTGTATAAAGTGGATACGAGCCAGTTTCTTTGGAAAATTCTAAACAAAAGCATTTCTTCCCTTAGGCAGATAGCCATTGCATGCTTTGTCATAATCAAACAAATCAAACTATTCTTCTGATAGCTTCAGTTTTTGGAAACTGACAGCTTCAATTTTGAAATGAGAAATTGTCAACAGTCGACGTTTACTCTTTACCAACTCATGAAATGGTAGTACTAATTATAAATGTTTATAATAAATGGCTAAGAACGACTTCTAGCAGATTTGCTCTAGCGTCCTCTGTATTTTCTTTAAATTATAAATATAGTTTTATCTTGAACGGTAGGCGTGTCCTTTTTAATTTTTTAAATCACCCAGAAGGCAGTGTTAAAAATTTTTAAAGGCTAAATGATTCAAATAAACATACTATCAACCAATCTACGCCGTTAGAATGCATTGAAATGATTTTCTTTGTTAATGATGTTAAAAATGAGTAACTATCAGTATTAAAAAATGCAGATATTTTATATTTACACCGATGTAAAAAAACTTAATTTAAAATTTTGATAAACTGTAAATTCTAGGTTAATTTTATTGCGTTTTGATTTGAGGCTTTACTCGCTTTTCAATGTCATGCCGCGCAATCAGGAAAATGACGTAATGCGAGATTTCGTAATATTCATTCAAATCTCTTTAACCCAGTTACCTTCCATTCACATAAATCTCGTCTTACGCGTACATATTTCAAGGAAAATTCTGAATTTTAGACGAACAGAATTTCATACCACACAATATGATTTGCTACATTTTCACAAACTGTTATTATCGAGAGATATTTCGAGATGGGTATGAATGAACTTTGATGACATTAAACGATGAGAAAAAAATATCCTTTAAATATCAATAAAATTTAGCTAATTTAATATATAAATATCAAGAAACACATAAATAAGCATCTTGATTGCATTAGAAAAATGTAAAAGTTTATTTGTAAATTTTTCATAATGTCTTTAATACAAAAGTTCATTTATGAGCTCTTCATAACGTTTCTGGAAATTATTTAACCGATGTTATACCCTAATCATAATACTCAGAGAGCATCCCGCACTTACCGGAAAAGAACACGCATATATAAAATTTTAAATTAGGCAAAACTGTAACCTTAGTTTGAGTAGCTGTTTTCAGGGAAAACTACATGTGCACCAGTTACTTTGGGTCTACCTATGCAAAAGTATTTTCATATTTTTCCAAGTATCACGACCTTTCGTTCCGCCGATCTGATCGATACAGTAGTTAGCAACGCTCGTTGTGGTACTTATGGTTCCGGATCCGAATTCCAGAGAAAGCACCGGCGTTTATAAATGAATAGTATCTGAATGGCTCAATGGCGCTTAAAATACTAGCGAGCCGAAAGTTCTTTCGAGTGGTATGGTAAGAGGAGCGAGAGACTCTCGGACTTTCCCGGAGATATTCTTCATTAAAACTGGAGTTCGGGTGCATACTTAATACGGTGAGACTACTGTACAATTAATCGAGTCTGGCTCACTTATGAATCTACCCACTCATTATTTTTATTGATGTGTGCATATAATGCATTTATATATTTATATCTGCTTGTATATATATATATAATTTATTTACAGTGCTGATGCAAAGGACGTTAAATTCCTTTGATTAGATTAAAATATATTCAGACTTTATTAATGCACCTTGTTAAGTCAGATTTTATTACCCTCGTGAAAATAGTCTCTTACATCGAATCGTGGAGCAGGGGACTCTCTTGCAATGAATCGTGATTTTTCATCAGACTCCTGCTCTAATTTCCCCAGCTTTCTGTAAGAAATGGCGCAATAAATCTCATATTTGAAATTTGTAATTAATTTGTAAGGAATATAAAATTTAAAAACTTTAACTAGTCAACTGATTGACTTAGACACTCAGAATTATTTAATATCGATTTAGCAGAATTCTTCCTATTTTTAAACAATAAACGTGTCTTAGATTACTGTAAAATGCGTTAGAGTAATATAAATGAGGTTTTTCCCCGAGAAAAATAGCATTCATTTTTCGAATAAGTCCTATACGTTTTCATTGGACGCTCACATATCCTGGAAACAACAAATTATCTTCTATTTTAATGTTATTATGTGGAATTATTTCTGAATAAGGAGACTGGGGTAGTTAAAGAAACAAAAGAAAATATCTTTCAGGTAATACAAAATTAGACATTGTACGACAGATCATTGAGAATAAAAAACCATTAAAAAAACCCTTTTAAATTTTTACAACACTAACGCAATATTGTTCATTGCTCAAACTATTTTTTATTGAATTAATTTTACTGGGAATTAAAGTTTTCAATAAAAATAAAAAATCTTCATTGCAATTTAATAAGAGATTAAAAGATGATGACCTTTTCTAAAAGAGATTAAAAGGTGACTTTTGTTATCATGCTTCAGCAATTAAATATTAAGAAAACTAAAAACTTTTATTTGCATTTTTAGAAGGTAAAACATTGTATAACTATTCCTTGAAGACTAATCTATATTTAGGCCCATTCCCTTGTTGAAAAGAAAAGTATACTGATAGTTCGACCTGAGTTCGATTCCAGGCTATAGGACTGCATGAACGTTTTTGTGATTTTCCTCGTGAGTAAATGGATACAATGCAATTTCCCTTACAGAGTCATCCACTAAAGCATCTTTTCCCTTACGCAGATAACCCTAGCGTTCTTTGCTTTATTTAAAATAAGCCAAGCCAAACTAAACCCTAGTTAACGGGTAGACAAAATCGAGCAACTTAAGGGAAGCATTATACTAAGAGAAATGACAATTCAACCTAACTCAAATCTTATCCAAACTTAAAATTTACTTCAGGATCGCGATCAATATTTATACAATCAATATTTTGATCTCAATCAATATTTTGATTTTGAAACAAGACATTGAAACAGGACAGCAATTCATACCAAGTGGACACAAAGCTTCTAGCACCAGTGTGTTTCAAAAGAAACCATTTCATGGAAAAGTGAGCACATTAGCAATAGATTTGTTTATTTAAAAAGTGTAAAATAAGTCATAACTATAAAAATTTCCTTGGAATTATTTAAATATCAATTAAGAGTTTGTTTTGCATATGCAAAAGTATGCAGTCGATTTTTTAGACTTCTTCAACCAAATCTAAGAAAACCAAATACAAGTAAAACTTCCCCTACAAGTAATCTAGGAAATGAAAATATTGCAGAACAGACAAATCTTTATTGGAGGTGTTAAAGCAACAAGAATAAGCACAATTTTCATGCATTTGCAGATTTGGTTTCAAAGGTTTAAGTATGGAAAGAACATGAGGTATTTGTTAGAAAAAACGGAATACATAAATCCCCTTTTGCCCAACACTTTTGGTTAAAAAATCGCATTTTCTATTTTTCTGCAAGTAAAATTATGCAAAAAATATCCTTAAATTAAATTTTCTAGAGGCGTTTCACATTCATAAAAATCTTTTAGTTCTGGTTAATGATCCCAATTCCAAACCGTCTTTACCCTCAGCTTTTAAGGAAATTATTTCATAGTTCTTT
>KK114638.1:462508-521883 GCA_000611955.2 Stegodyphus mimosarum
CCCTATTTTATCAATAGATGGCACCAGTAGATTGACTTCTCATTGTTATCGTCTGAACACAGGCTTCTCTTTCGTCGTTTGAATTTCTGCAGCTGAAGATTGTTCTATGTTTAAGCTTTCGTAACTAGTCCCGCAAATTTATGAATATTATGCTGATTCTTGTTGCCTTAACACCTGAAATAATCGTTATTCGTCGTGTTATTTTAACTCAGATTAAATAAATTCTTAATTTAGCCATTTGCAGAAATCCTAATATACATGTGAAAATATAAATTTGTGTAAAAATATGTAGTACCTTATGAAGTAGCAGATTTTTCAGCCTGGATAAAAATATCTCCCTGATAATTATATCAAATTGGTATTGAAACATAGGCAATGTTTTATTCAAAGGAATTGGAAATTATCTCTGAGGTTTGAAGTGCTCATGTGTAGCGTTCAGACACTTTATTGCTCACATTCAATTGTAAATGTCCTTTAAACTACTTGACCATTTTAATCCAGTCATATTATTGCCACGTTATATAGCACTGTTGTTTAAAATGTTATTTTTTACTCATTTTCTTCAACTAGGTTCGAGCAACCATTCAATTAAAATAGTTATTATAAAAAAGAAAAAATATTTAATGATATTAAAGAATCTCGATAATGTAATTTCACAGGTCCAACTAGTAATTAATAATAACATAGAAAAAGAAATGCATTTATTGCTTTTAAATCGCTTAGTTTGTTAATCATTAACAGACAGCTTACATTTGAAAGAAAAATTAAATATCTTTCGCTTTATCAAAAAGCAACGCACTGGCGCGTGAAAATTAGTTTATTTCTCACAGTTTCTTTTAAACCCTTGAGTTTTCTCATTTAACTTGAAACATAAGTTTTTTATAGTCTGATGTGTGGCAACGCATTGCTTTTAAATCGCTGTGTTTGTTAATCAAAATTTCCTTAAATCTGGATAAAACATAACATTAAAAAAAAATCTGAAAGTTTTCAGGTTTTAACGGTCGCCCAAAAGGGTTTGTTAAAGTTTTCTACTCTCTCGTTGAGCTCGCAATCTACCAGTCTGCTGTTACACTCTCTCCTACTAACGCCTTTTTTTGGGGGGGAGTGGGTCTTTCGCAACATTTTCTTCGCCCTTACGCCATATACAGCTCAACAGCAAAATTACAAAAATTTTAAAAGCAACATAACAGCAACATCTCATCTATTGTAATAACAGTGTATGTTTAAAATTTTCTTGGAGTGTTAAGTATTTGCAAACATTCCCCTCCCCCGCCAGTCTTTTCTCAGTTCATCAAGACAATGTTCAGTTTTCTTACTAAGATGACTTTACAAAACTTTTCTTTTTTGTCTTTTTATTATTAACATTTTATGTGCTTATTAAAAATCATATTCTCGGTGCTTATGTCCAAGTTAGGTTCGAATACATAAAGTAAGCCTGATGTGACAAAACCGAAGCCACGGAAATGTTACCAACATGACGTCAAGATTTATCATGGCCGATATTAAAAAAAAAAAGATATTTACGGGTTAAGACTAGGAAACATATTCTTAAATAAAATTACATTGAATTTGAAAGCAAATAACAACATCCTCAGGCCTCGGAAAAGTGTTTTTAGGCATAATTTGCATGAAATACCTTTAAGGCATCCACTGGTATTCCACATTTTACCATGTACATATTGTGTTAAAGTTATCATTTACACATTCTCATGTACCTGGATTTTAATAAATTTCAAAATGTTATTTGCAGTCCTTGTGGTTTTTGTATAAACTAAGCAGAAAATTTTTTTGTGTTGAGTATTAAAATTAGAGCGGAAGACTTAGAAACATTCAATGTTGAATACATAACATTCAAACAACGTCGATTAGTGTAAACAAAGCCAATCAAAATTCCTCTTATGGCAGCAGTGATAGTAATTGGCGATGTTTACCGTGACGTTTCATTGCTTCATTTTCAAAAAAAATCGGACTGCACCCCGGGATGTTCTCCCTCAAAATTGGGGTGGAAGCTTAACAGTTAACTAGGTTCAGCAATACCTCAATTACCTGTGGTACTACGGAGGTGTTGGCTTAGCTTCTACCTGCACGGGACATACAGAGAAGGCTTACTCCATCTATTCTGACCTCCATGCTTACGCCACATAAAATTCGGTTCAAGAGCAAAATCAGAAAATATTAAAAAATGGCATAACTTTAGAATTTCCAATAGATAGTTTCGCGGGCTGAAGATAAATATGTTTTATTCCCTACAGTGTTGCCAATGCTCACTTTCAAATCTTGGAGTTTGTTAATCAAAAATTCGGTAAAGCTTTACAAAATGGGAAATAGATAACAAAACAAATTCGAAATTCAAAACTCGGGCTTCCAGGTATCCATGTTCGGATGGACGACTACGTTATTCAAAATCTGATGGCTTTAGATACCGTTGTTTTTTCACAATTCCAAAAACATGCATGCATTCACGCAGATTCTTCATTATTTAATTTTGTTAAATGTAATGCAGGTTGATAATATTTCATGGCAACAATTTGAAAAATGATACTCCGTTTATAGTGATTCAATGCAAAATACCGTTTCGATACTGATAACCCATTCGGGACGAACTTCAGACTTTTACTGTTTCTGACGCAAGATTGCAAAACGAAAATAATAGTCCTTCAGGGACAAAGCCCCTTTGGACTAAAAAAAAATTCGAAATTCAAAATTCCGGCTCTGAAGTTCACATGTTCGGGCGGAGAACTAATAAGTGTTTCAAATGTGGTACCGCTGTTTTTCCATAATGTAAGGAATAAATATACTCGCATAGACAAACACATCAGATTTTTCATTATTTAATAATCGCAGAAAACCGAATGTTAGAAATATTCCCGCTTTGAATTCTAGTATATAAATATTTTAAAATACAGTTTGTTCCAAAATACAATCTGCAGAAGGAAATTTTAAATAATTGAACTACATAATATTATTGCGAATTTTTCTCATGGTTAATAGAAGTATAATAACTAATTGTGAAAAGAAATGTTCTAAATACAAATCCGATAAGAATCACCGAAGACCTCAAAACGACTGCCTTGCATTTGGGAAATTTTACTGAACTGTCTACAGACTAGCAATTGGAATAATGAAGCAAACTTTTAGAATGCCATCGATGATTTTTGTAATAGAAAACATGCAAAATAACAGTTTAGATTACTAAAATGTTACTTTTAGTAATCTAAACTTAAAAAAATCTTTTATTTATTGAACTTTTATTTTTTTTATTTTATTTATTGAACTTTCATTTTTTTTATTTTATTTATTGAATCTTTTATTTATTGTAAAAATGAACTTAAATCTTTTATTTATTTCCCTATATGTTGGTTTGAAGCAAAAGATTTGGCTTTTAATACATTTTTTTATTAATAACATTATTTATTTGTCAAAACAAATAATTAACGAGGCATATTTTAGCTCTTTCAGCTGCTTTTCTGACTCTTTTATTTCAGCTCCCGAGTCTTCAAAATTGTTTATTGCATTCCATATATTATAAACTCCCAAAAATCTCTTAATGTAGGTTAACCTTCCCTGCCAGTTGCCTTGATAGCAAGATCCATTATTTTCCTCATAAAATATCTTTTAAATGTAGCTTTCACGGTTTGGTTCATGGGATGTATATGAAGCAGGTAATATTGGAAATAAAAAAGCACAATAGTGATTTCCGGGTATAAATTCTGCAGTGATTTTAGATGTTTTGGATGTCTCGTTTCATGAAGCATCGTCTAAGTTTAATAATGTTTTAAATTGTAAATTTTTGTCTTCAAAATATTGTTTAACTGCCAATATGAAATGAAAAATGAATTAATCTTTAAATATTAACTCAATAATCATCTCGACAGCTTGTTTTTCTACTTTCTGGAGCTTAAAGAAAAGGCTTGACCCATTAAGTTTTACATTTCGTGCAGCTATGCATCATTAATGTACTCGGAGTGTTTTTCAATGGATTTGGAACCCGATAACACCGGTGACACCGTGTCACTCTTGACCGTATGGATGCGAACATTTTTTGCAGTGTCTACAAAAATCTTTATAAAATTAAATTTCTAAAAATATTCAAAATAGCGAATTGTGCGGAATGTAGAATGTGCGGGTCGAAGGTCGTCTAAATTTCATGAAACTGCTTCTGTATGAGCTACTTACTGTAAGTCACAATGACAATATTTTTAACATTAAAATTTTTCCTTAAGAGTTGATGATTATTGCTTTGCCTCAATTAAGCAACTAATCAGTTCATCTGCATTCGTTATTTATCACTAAGACACCTTCCGCCAGAAAGTCTAAAGTTGTCTGTTGCTATAGAAACCACCCTAACTCACTTTTCGTAAGAGCAGTTTGAAGAAATGCCTCTAAATTCGCTATACTGGCACACTTAATGTTCAATTGGCGAGATACAGTTTCTGATTTTTGCTTTAAGTAAAGTATCCGTAATAACACTGTTTTCTCTTGGACAACATTCGTCAAAAACAAAATAACGATAAAACTTTCACCTGATTGGGTCATCCCTACTCGAAATATTAAAGATCTGATACTATAGCGACTGCCTCCGGTTAGACATACTGACGAGAATAGTTCTTCTGACAGATAAACAGTAATAACGTAAGTCTTAAAAGTGTATAAGTTAACTAGCATCACGAGTTGTCGTTTCAGAACTAATAATAATCAGTTCAGTGAATCATTATCCTTTGTTTAATGATAGATTTCCTTGATTTAATCATAGGTTTTAATAAAAATAAATATTTTCTAATCATATGCAGCTTTCATGTTATACTAAAAACAATTGATAATAAACACTAACTACTAAATTGTAGCAGACACAGTCGAAATGAATTTTTTACTGTAAATTCTGCCATCAATTTTTAACTATTCTTACCTTTTTTTACCCGAAGTGTAGAGAGAAGAAATTAAGTAATTTTTTTGTTTGTTTGTTTGTTTATTGTTGAGTCCATATTTCATAGAAAAATGCGGACCAAAGCCTCAAGGAGGTCTACTTCCACCCCAATTTTGAAGGAGAGCACCCCGTGAGGGATCCGAGCGTCCCACCCCTCTTCCCTAGCACCAAACCACAAGACAGGACTTTCGGCTCGCAATATGTTTGGAATGCTCCATGCCGCACAGACACTATACATTTATAAACGGCCATGCCTTCTCCGTTCGAATTTGGGCTAAGCGTCAGCAGTGAGCGTCACTAGCCAATATCCCGTCTGAGCGGCAGAAGAAGTAATGTACATACCAAAACAAGTAAAAATGCTTAAGAAATTAACGCAATATATATATTGTTGTTGTTGCAGTTATTTTGTTTTAAGTTGTCTATTTTGTCTAAGCTCTGATTTTTAGTAAAATATTTAAACATTATTTTTAGGAAACAATTTTAAAATATTTAAACATTTTTTTATGAACAAATGCAATGTATTCAATCATCATTCAAAGGAAATGAAGTAATACTTTATGCAAACAGAAGTAAATTGTTCCCAATATACAGGGTGTTTATAAAGTCCCGGACGCATTTTGATGTTTAATAACTCATAAAATAATGAAGATATAAACAAACTTATGACATTTATTGATGGAATAACTTATATATTTTCCTTTTCAAGTTTGAATATCTTTACTTTTGTAAATATCGTCTGTGCGTGTGGTTATTTCAGATAATTTTATTTTCCAGTCTAAGTATCTGTACTTTTCTAAATATCGTCTGCTTATTAATCGCATTTTTCTCTCTTTTGTTTTTAGCAACTATTGCAATGTTATGTTTACTTTTGATGTGTTTGTTCTAGTACTTTTGTATGTGATGTTTTATTCGACCGGATATTAAGGAGAATGCATACAGCACAAGAGAAAGCACATTTTATGGTGGTTCATAGAAACGAAATCCATAATGCACCTGATATAACGCCGCTGGACTTTTTCCTTTGGGGATTTGTAAAGGACAACGTTTACAGGAGGAGAGTGTCGAACATTGATAACCTAAAAGCCAGAATTACAACCGCAATAGCCTCTGTGGATGCCGACATGCTTGCCGGTACCTGGCGTGAAATTGAATATCGACTTGATATTCTCCGTGCGACGAAGGGGGGCACACGTGGAAGTTCATTGACAAGGGTCATGAAACTTTTTGAGTCTATGTAACCATTTATGTTATTGATTTTAATATATCTTTATTATTTTATGAGTTATTAAACATCAAAATGGGTCCGGGACTTTATAAACACCCTGTGTATTGAGTTATAGTTGTTACAATACTAGTATTTCAGGCAGAAATTTCCTAAGAAATTTTTCAAGAACCTGCAAAAGATGATCGCAGATGTAGCAGACATAATTTAACACAAACGCGGGAATTTTGAGTCCGTATTAATAATTGCCAATTACTGATGTCTTAGCAAAAAATTTATGTTTTGATTTATATTGCAAGATAACCTCGAGGCCTCTAAACTCTCTAACAATTTTCCAGTTCAAAAATAAACAAGGCAATCAGTACGGCATTCACTTTAAATGTTCAACTTATTGCTTGAGAGCTATGCACTGTATTAAAATCTCACTGCATGATAATAGTAATTTAACTGTTGCAAATATTTCAGTGCATGTAATTTAGTTTTTCTTAATGATTTTAGGATTATTTCCATCAAATTTACATTAAATCAAATGCATTCTGGATTTCTACGCTTCATTAAATAATTTTGCTTATATTTTCAAAACATCGTAAATTACATATATATTCGTAGAAAAACTAATTATACATATTTCATTAAACCGGCGACCACTGAATAAGTTAAAAAAAGGTATTACTCTAAATACTACTGTAAACAAACATGCATTCGCTTTCATTTTCTTAAAACCTGTGATGTTTGTGATTTTCCATCCAATGCTATTTATTATTTTCTTGCTTAAACAATTTACAGCTCTGTTCAAAAGCTTCTCCAGGGCCAGATTACCAATTAGGCACAGTAGGCACGTGCCTAGGGCCTACGAAGGCCAAAGGGCCTACGAAGGCCAAAGGTCTTAGGGCTTTGAAAAAAAATATATTGAAATAAAAATACCCCAAAAACTTATAAACATTTTTATATTATTATATAGTGAAGGTCAAAATAATATATGTAAATACAAATACACAAAAAATACGAATACAAAACGTTTGGTTTACTAAGTAGATCCTAAAATAACTCCTTTTTTCGGGATTTTGACACAGCGAATTCGTGTATTATATCTTCAAAATTAATGCCGCGAGCGACATCACTTTCAATACACAGAAGGCCCAGTGACGAAGTTCTCTCTTGACCCATAGTTGAACGCATAAAATTTTTTATAAGCTTCAACTTGGAGAATGATCTTTCTCCTTCTGCATTCGAACCCAATATCGAAAGGTATATGCGCAATGCAATATTAACATTTGGGAAACTTGACACAAGTTTATCCTTTATTTGTAATTTGATGAGATCCGTTATAGAGGTGGTTTTGGGGTACAAATTTGAAAAAATCAAATACTCATCAACAAAGTTTTCTTCTAAGTCAGACGGATACATTTTTACCAGAGCTTGAGCCTTAACCTTGATAATGTCCTCGGTCAGTGTATTATCCGTAAGAAAACTAAATGTGTCATAAAGGCTGGTATACGCAGTGCGTCTCTTTGTCATTTCAGCGCAAAGCACATCCAGAACAATAAAAAAAACATTAATCTTAAAGGAATCTTTGGCACTGCGAGAGGGAGTCTCATCTGGCCCTTCATCGAACTGTCGTTTTCTCTTACGAACTCTAGTTTCGGATTCTTTAAATTCTGAATCTGGTGCAAGGGCTTTTGCCTTAAGATAATAGCTATTATACATGTCCTCAGTTCTGCAGTGAGATAAATATTGAATTAAACTGTCGTAAAGTCGCACCATCGTGTTAAACTCGATGCCAGGTTCTTGAAGAGATTTATTTACAATATCGACGTGTTTTAGTAGATCTTCCCAAATAACTGTGAGTAATACCATCTCCAAAGTATTCATTTGATGGATTAAGGTTTGTGCCTCAATCACTGTTGTAGGTTTCATACCTTCACTAGTTGAAATATTTGTAAGAATACCACGTATATCATCATAATGGGCACATAATGTTTTTACAGCCTCATAACGTGCTGACCATCTGGTCTCTGAAAGTCTTTTTACAGAAATTTTACTTCCCAAAGACCTTAGTTTAGACCATCTTTGAGGGGACGCTGCAAAGAAATTGTAGAGCGATTGCAAAATTTCAAAAAATTTTACAGCTTCTAAGCAGCTTTCTGCCGCCGCTGTGCCAACTAGATTAAGACTATGAGCTCCACATGGTACCCAAGTGGCTGCGCTGTTGATTTCCCTAAATCTAGTTTGTACTCCCGAATACACTCCGCTCATATTAGCCGCATTGTCATAAGACTGACATCTGCAAAATTTTGGGTCTATTCCCTGATTTTCTAAAACTGAAATTAGAGTGTCAAAAAGATACTTGGCATCATGTTTTTCTATTTTAACAAACATCAAAAATCTTTCATATATATCTCCAGTTTTTGAGACATATCTAATAACTATGGAGAGTTGATCCGTATGGCTAACGTCAGGTGTAGAATCCACAGTGATTCCATAATACTTGGCTTCTTTGATTTCTGTAACTATTTTTTCCAATACTTTTGACCCCAGTAAAATTATTAGTTCTTCATACGTTGTGGAGGATAAATATGATACTTTTCCGCGGCCTGGATTACCGTATCTTCTTACATGTTCTTCTAGAAACGGATCAAATTTGGCTAAGAGATCGATACACCCAAGAAAATTGCCATTACTAGGATCACCATGTATTTCATTATCGCCTCTAAACGCTAGTCCCCTTTCGGCCAAAAACTTAATTACTTCCACTACTCTTCTTAAAACCGTTGTCCAATATGTGCTTTCTTTTTCCTTGACAATATCAAACGTCTCATCAATTTTTCTAGTTTGTTGGTAGTTCACTAAAGCAGAAATAGATGCAAAATGTTCTTTTGACACTTCATGACTTGAAATTCTCGAATGTGCGTTTTTCCAGTCATTAAAGCCTGTAAGGAATTGGTTACACAGGTTTGGATTTCCAGGTAGGTCCGATTTGAACAAAATACATTTATAACAAAAAAACTTGCCAGTAGATTCGGAAAATATCAACCAGTCCCTTTTTATAATATCATTGTTGTTCAGTTTTCTGAAAAAATAATCTTGTGATGGACATCTCATTATTTCGCCAAATTTAGTGGCGTATAACTTAAAATTTATATCCAATTTCTGCACAGGGTGATTACGAGAGAAGTAATCGATAAGATCTGCGCTTATGGTTGTCCACCGTGCTGGATCAGAACTGAAAATACTTGAGGCTGATGTTGTTGGTAGTGATTCAGGCACCACCTGCTTGGAAGCGTCGTTAAAATTTCGTAAACCCCCGTCAGCCTCGTCTTCTGTGACATTCTCAGTTTTATTGGTTGAACATTCTTGCGAGTCCCAACAAGCCTCAGCTTCTTTAGGTCTAACCTCGATCGAGGAAATATCTACCGCATCTGCATTATCTTCTGTCTCCTTAGAAATGTTAACATATTTCAATAAAGAACCTTTAATTTTACTAAGCGACTCACTCACTTTCTCTTTCTTTTTGCGTTTTTCATGTCCACTTTGGTGTTTTCTTTTATATCCATCAGACATTTTTCGCTAAAAAAAAATATTTAAAAAAAGCTTTTATAAATTGCGCTTAAAAGTTTAAAATAATTTTTTAACTTTCTGATATACTATAATAAAAGCGATGGGCACGCACAAACTAAAATTTAAACTTTTTTTCTCCTTCTTTTCGTCACCTTTAATTATGCTATCAGATGCTTTTATTATGCTATCAGAAAGCTAAAAAGTTATTTTAAATTTGTTAAGTAATGCATTTTAAACTTGTAAAAACGAAACCCGGATTTACGAGTATGGATTAAAATTAAGCTATTCCAAAGGTGATTTGGACTGTACTATTTCTACGACTACTACTGGAGATTTTTTACAATAGTATGGCCAAACCACCCCATAGTAGGCCTACTCAAAGTTCCTTGCATTGTGCTGCATTCTACGGCGGACTATTATACTAATAAGAAGTGATAAAATGAAAATTCTATTATTTATAATGGAATGAAGCAATATTCCAGAATCAAAAACTAGGTTGAAATAAGTAGAGTATAAAAACAACTTTCCTTTACTTACCTTACTTATAATAAATTTAACTTCCAGTTTTTAAACTAAAGATTGACTTGGGGTTGAGCGTGATTAAATACAAGCACAGGCATACACGCTCTATCGTAGTGTTTACATATTAACTTATTACACAACTGAGCTACTAAAACAAAAGACCTTAGCAGCAGGGAAAACCTCTCGATCGCGCGCAAGCGTTTGGTAGTGGGCATGGAAACGTGGCCAACTGTGTCAAACGCATGTGCCCGTCCGAGAGGTTTTCCCGGCGGCTAATGTCTTGTCATGTTCATGTACTAAAACCCTGGAATTCTGCATGGAATTTGGTAGATATAAAAGTTGCATTGTTGCAGATAAACTCAATTCTGGAATTATGGCTATTGAAAATGGCTCTATGAAAAATAAAAACATTAAAATCCCAAAATAAAATAATGTTATTTGACCGCATCATCACATTTTCGGATTTATATCTACAACAAAATTATTACTTAATATTAGCGGTCAATTTCAGTTAAAAAATGTTTATTATTTCGGGGCCTACGCTGCTGGAGTGCCTAGGGCCTACGACACCCTTAATCCGGCCCTGAGCTTCTCAGCACTTCTTGAAAACATATAGTCTTAGAATATAATCATATTTTCAAAATTAACTTCAATTTCGAATTTAATAAAACAATTACACATTTTAAAAATAATTTTATGTAAAATTCAAAACTGTTTATCCTTTCAAAATAGCAGCATTACCTGAAAGTTAAAAATTTTTTAACGCAATTCTTAATATTATGAGCCTAAAAGTTGCGAAATTTTCAGAACAAACAATAAAATGCCGCCGTTTCAGAAAACTTGTATCTGTATAAATTATCAGGAATTAAAAAAAAAAAAAAAAATGGTACGTTTCATGCAAATGACTTATCCCATACTCATAACGTATTAAGATAAAAAGGCCGATATCTTCGCTTCTGTATACTAAATGTGTTTTGAAAACCCTTGTAGGAGCGCTAAATATCTGCGCAGCAGAAGTAACGCAGGCAAATTAGAATACTCAGCGAAAGGATTGAGGTCGCAGAAAACTTCAGCGTAGGCGGATAGAAACACCCTCTTTTCTCTTCGGGAGGATCCTTAATCTGGATCCGCCTACTCTTTGCTATCCTCCCCCCTTCGTTTTCATCCCCATTCTTACAGCAGACAGTAGCGCGGAATGCTCTTTGCGATTTACTGTTTTGAAAGAAGCAAGTAAAGCACTCAGTGATTGCGCGCGTAACAAGGAACGGGTTGCCACTTTTGGCAAGTAATCGCCTTATCTCAGTGGCATCGAATTTCTTGGTATTATTCTACATTTCCTGTTTAATTGCGTTGCGTTCCTGCTTAATTGTGTTTCTGCTTAATTGAAGGAAGCGCATTGCTTTTACTTTATACATAGGTATATAACAATGCTACTTGCTTATAATTTGTATGCTTTTTTTATAGTTGAAACAATTGTATTGTTTGAAAACAGATTTAAAACTTAAAAACAGGGTTAAAAGGTTTGTTTCATTCTTTCTATATCGAGTTCCTTAAACTATGATCTGCAAATACTTTCTTGCATCGTGTGCAGGTGGAGAATTCGCCTTATAAGAACTCAATATAATAGAGCTTGAATATGTAGTCTTTTTAGTCCAAAGGGGCAATTTCCCCAGAAGGACTATTAATTTCGTTTTGGCATTTTGCGTTGAAACGTCGGTTCACTTTTCAAAGTGTTGCCACCAAATATTAGAGCCCTGTATTGCATTTAAAGAAATTAAATAATGAAGAATCTGCATAACTCTATGTATGTTTCTCGCACTGTGATAAAACGACGGTACCTAGACCTATCAAATTTTGAATAACGTACGTTTTCACCCGAATATGAGCATCTGGAAGCCCAAATTTAGAATTTGAAATTTGTTTTATTATCTATTTCATATTTTGTAACACTTTAACGAATTTTTGCTGAACAAACTCAAAGATTTAAAAGCGAGCAATGGCAACACTGTACGGGAAAAGAGAGGGGAAAAAAAACATTTTTATTTCCAGCGCGCGAGACTGCGTATCGAGAATTCTAAAGATAAGCTATTTTAAAATTATTTTGGGATATTGCTGTTGAACTGAATTTTAAGTACGAAGGACATGATGTTTAATAAATAAAGGTAACACACAAAACGTTAAAAAAAAACGCCCATTTGGACGTAAAATCTGAAAGCTTTAAGATTTTTTTTTTTTTTCCTTGTTGTTGTTGTTGCTGTTAAGCGCGATGTTCAAGGCCCAAGTTAGTTTAGTTACGTTTCCTCAGACATATGAGTATGCTTGTTATCCATTATTGAAAGCCTTACTAATAAAAACAGCTGCTCACATTAGAAAATAATCACAATATTTTTAGTTTTAGACTTTCTTAAATTTAAATTTGTATTTTTACTCAAACAAGTCTTGTTTAATGAAAAGTTTGTTATAGATATTATTTTGCATTTCGAAAGGAAAGTATCATTTTCCCGCAAAATATAAAAAACTGTCCTGTAACATTGAAAGAGGAAAAAAAATAGAAAGAATCTAGAAATAACAAGTGAGCTACGAAGAACCTTTATGTTTTCAGGTATATGTACCTATATATGAGGGAATATAAAACAGGACAAAGCTAAAAAGTGGTTTGCGTTGAAAATGTTAAAGTTTCTTATAGAAATGGGCTTCCAAATATCAGTCCCTAATTTATATTTGGCGCTAAAGGCTTTTTTGGGCAGTGTGTGTTTTAATTGCTTCTTGGGGGAAAAAAACCTTTTCTGAGTTGAAATTGATTTCAAGTTATCTTCGATCAACAATAAGTCAGTAAGACTGTTGCCAATCATTTCCATTGAAAAGCAGTAATTAAAAACATTAATTTTGATAAAGCTATAAAAAAATTTAGAGGCTCGCGAAAAACAGTTAAAGATGGTAGATTAGTAAACTTAAAGATATGTTTGTCTGATAGATATATAAAAGTTTTTTTCTTAAGTTTCTTTGTTTTCCAAGTCATTTTAATTATTTAATTTAAATTAAATAAATGTTAATTATATATTTATGCTGACATTTTATATGATGATCCTTCCGATAAAGGGGACCCAAGGAGATTTCCATCCCGGGCCTTGATAGCTGTAGGTCTGCTACCAATTGCCACTGCAGGAAACACGAAACCTGTAATTTATCCTCCATTTTTGCGACTGTGTTCTTGAAGGCTGATATTCGGTAAAACATAAGGTCTTTAACTGTTGGGTTTAATAAGCTTGTTATGGATTAACAAACTGAGCGACGTAAAAACAACGTTTCCACTTCTGGAGATATTAATTTAGCTTTTCTGCTTGCTCATATCTAGGCAGATAGGGATGGCTAATTTCTGTATATATATGATCGACTTTTTTTCATTAAAATGCTTTAATAATGTATCTACTAAAATTTGATTTTACACATTCAGACTTCCGTCTTGTGTACTAATAAGTGACAATGGGAAAGGCTATATTGAATCATCACGATATTTTATTAAGATCATGATATTTTATTACAATAATATTTATTAATTGAAAAATTGAATTTAATTGAAAAATAGCCGGAAAAAGTAAAGATAAATCTTATTTTATTATCATTAATGGGATATAGGCGTCTGCATTTCTCAAACCAAGCGTTCATAATTTAGCATGTATCCAAACAAAGGTAATAATAATGAATCTTGAGTATGGGAATCAATAATTTGGAACGATGTTTAGTCTTCGTGAACTTTATGAAAAAGGCCTATTCACCTAAGTATGTTGATACAAAAACAAAAGTAGGTATATTCGCTATACATTTCGTGAAATTGGGATGCTTTTCTCTACTAACATACTTCCAAACATCTTCCTTAGGTTCTTTGGCTTGTAAGGTTAGATCAGTTTGTAGATTTATAAGGTAGTTTTCCCCTTCTCTTTTAACATGCCTTCGTGATGTAACGGTAGCACACTCGGCGCGTATTCGAGAGATCTAGGTTCGAGTCTCGGCGATGGCATTGCATATTTTCCCGTTTCCTGCTTCAAAATAATCTAGTGACTCCACAGATTATCAGTTCATTTTCTGAGGCTAGACTTCAGTTAGTTTTTCAATTTCTGCAACATGTTTTTCAATCTTATAATTACAATGTTTTTGCTTTTCTAGATGACCGGACATATTTGTAAAGTTATTCAAATTGTTTTGTTGATCATCTTCTGTCAGTATAATGCATTTTGTTTTGCATGCATTAGTGCTACTGTTCGTTTCAATTTTTTTTCCTTGCAAATTTAAATTAAAATCACTAAATTCAGATGTAAAATCCGTGAGAAACGCGAAGTCACTAGACCAATTTCGTGATTTAAACTTACACTTTCTTGATCTTGCTCTTCCAGAAAATTTTTTACTAAACCACGAAATTGTTTGCAGAGATTTATTTCTACTTTACATTGGTATGTAATGACAGTTTTGGCTGATCCTCATCAAGCTGCAGCTACTTTTTTGAGGAAACTTCCTCGAATGGAATTAAAGATATTGAACGCCATGTCCACCATTGCTTTTCTAATTAACTTTTATTGGCTAACGCACACACAGATTATGCACTGGTAGCTCAAAAACTTTGAGAACTCGTCATCATTTCGGCACAGAGTTATAAATCTATTTAGGAGATCTATTATTGCTCCTGCTCCATCTGTTGTTACTGGAATTAATTTGAAAATCAGTAATTTTGTGTTAATGAGGGAGACTGTAAAAGAATTGGATATACCCATCCATGCCTGTAGTTCTTGCTTTAAAAAAAATCATATCCAACAGTTTTTTTTTTTTTTTTTTTTGTTAAGAAACGCTAATACAATGATGAATTTTAAATGCTAAACAAGGAACACAGGAATTTGAGTTCATATATTGCTACAATGAGGATTAAACGAGAAGCAATTAATGATTCCACTACATGGTGTGCTGGCTAGCGAGCGGATTACAGACGATATGGGACGCCGCTCTTTCACTCTATCGATGGTTGGCGCGGAAGGAATATTGTTAACATCAACTCTGTTTAGAGAAGTCAAAAGTTTGTTTCTCGACTAAGTTGCGTTTTCGTGTTCAAGACGTCTCCTATCGGCTGTGATTGTCTAAAAATCGCTTCGACCGAAATCGATCGACCAAAAAGCTCTATCAACTGGTCAATCGCGATCTACTTTTCAGCCATTCCTGTCATATAAGGCCCCTTT
The DNA here is from genome assembly GCA_000611955.2 of Stegodyphus mimosarum. Lineage (NCBI taxonomy): Eukaryota > Metazoa > Arthropoda > Arachnida > Araneae > Eresidae > Stegodyphus > Stegodyphus mimosarum. The sequence goes on from KK114638.1 coordinate 477,957, forward strand.
AAATCTAAATTTAATCAGTTAACAAACTGTGTTATTGAAAAATAACAAAAGTTATTTTTAGCTATGTAAATCTTTATTTTTTTTCTTTTAGTAATGCATCTAATTAATTCAGATAAAAATGCATTTAAAAGGTAAAATATATAAACCTGATATTTTTATGAACATTTGTAACTTTTTTGTAATTAATAAAATCTCCTTCAAATATTATACGTTACGTAATTTATACAAAATCATGTTATTTATTTATTTATTCTTATATAATGTTTTAAACTGATTAATATTTTCTAAACTTTTGGAATTTTTGACGGTAAGTTATTCTTCAAGGTATATGATTAAGCTTATACTCTTTCGTTGCTTAAGTGCAGCTCACTTTATATAACAAATAATAGTTTTTATTTTTGAAATATCCTTCTAACTTCAAAAAGAAATAGTGTTATGATACGCTTATTCATAACCAGCAGTTTCATTTTGAGTTATATTTTATTGTCTTTTTAACAATTTCAAATAATGCATCTTTTTTTGCTACTTTCTAGTATAGCGATACTACGTCATTTCCAAAACATTTAAGTGCTGAGGGCAATAAAAAAGACCAATACATTATCAACTCACCATGTTGATGATGTGCCTCAAATCTTGCGGAACGACACTAAGAATATGTTTAGTTATAATTTGTATTTTAGAAAAAGCAGAACGTACCTGATAATCAATCCACTTTGATTCCTGAAGATAGAAGGAAAATACAAATTAAGTAGCCTCTTTTGCTACAGCAGTGATCTTGATAAAAACATGTGAAATGTGACCTTGACTGTATCTATTGCGACCTTGACTGTATCTATTGCGACAGGTGACAAATATAAGGACATGCATAAGGTGACATAAACATACTTAAAAACAGAAGGTTCAAAATAGGTTACATATTAAACGATGATACGAGATATATGATACATATTACAGGATGATACGAGAACTATTACATATATTACAGGATTATACAAGATATCGTTTATAACATACGGGGTTACATTTTACAACATGGGTTACGTATTGCAGGATATTGCACGATATATGATACAAGGTGCAGAATATACTAATATAGACAGATACCAAGATGCAGGATACGTAATACATATTAAAGGATGATACGAGATATATGAAACACATTACAGGATGATACGAGATATATGACACATGTTAAAGGATGATACGAGATACTTGTTAAAACATACAGAGTTACATTTTACAACATAGGTTACGGACTGTAGGATGTTACAAGATATGACTGTATCTATTAGATTACGACACAGCAAACTAGGGTTATCTGTCTAAAGGAAGAAGTGCCTTTATGGAAGTCTTTTTAAAGAAAAATTGGCTCGGGCCCACGTTACACAGGAGAGAGCACGAAAATATTCACGTAGCTAACTAGAGCCGAAAACTGAACCCAGGTCAAATTACCACTGTTCACTTGCCCTATGTGCTCGGCCACCTATGGGCATCTAAAATATTGGAATAAAACATCTCAAGAGTTTGTCTCACTAGTGGTTGAGTAGTTAAGACCACTGAATGCTGGGAGTTTTACCCGGATTAGATCTCAGACGAATGAGCTGGCTACGTGCTTAACCTTCCATTGTATTTTTCTTTGTCTCTTGAACATCTCTTTTTCTCAAAATTTTTAATACACATATTTATGAGTTATTTCTTGATTTTTTCGGTATATTTCAGCAAAAGTATCTGCTTAATAATAAATTAGAAGTGTTTATTATTATTATTATTATTATTATTATTATTGTTGTTGTTGTTGTTGTTATTTTCTAGTTCAGTGTTTGATTTTCTATTTTGTTACTTTTCATTTTCTACGACGGTATTTATTAGTTTTTATTTTAAAAACTGCAAAATGAATTGAGGTGATATATTTTTTACGAACCGTTTCATCTAAATCAATTAATATATTTCCTAAAAACTATTCGCACGCTTTTTCTCGTTTTCTTTTGCGATACCAGAAAGGACTTCCGATAACGAAAGAGAAAGGAAGTGAAACAGGAAGGACTCCTATCACTGGAGATATCTGCCCTTAAACCGGCCATAAAGGTATGTATTACCTTAGCAATGAACACCAGTTAAACTGATGTAGCAATAGACAAGCGATTTAAAGCAACCTTAAGAGTTATGTTACAGCATGCTGCGGAAGAACAACCAGAACAGGAAAATATCTGTCTTTCTTCGAAATGCTGTATCAATGACTTTTTAATTATACGGTGTTTAAAACTTACAACATTTTGTATTTGACGTTAGAAACGCAAGATTTTTACTCCTCTTTTAAATTTGCTTTTGTTGTGTATCTTTTAATTTGAAAAACTAATACAAAATGCTCGGAGTGGAATGGATAAACGTCAAACACCGGTGAATCTAGCTTGATTTTAAGTCGATCGTTAACTATCCACCTATTATATTTGTATGCTGTTATTAAACTTGTAAGTCCCCGATTTACTAATAAATCGTATAAGAAAACACGTGAAACTCGCTACGGTATAACTGCATGAGAATGAGAATGGGAGAATTAAAAAATAAAGAATAAATCCAACTTTAAAGATGTACACACATTTTGAGATTTGGCGATAAGATTAAGCAAAATTAAGTAATAAATAAATAATATTAACTAAAGCTTAAACGAAGGTGGATCAATTATTTTATTGTTTTATTTTACAACATAACTCAAACTTTACCATAAATGAACACTAAAGTTTACAAAATAAATCAACTCATGAAATTAATCAAAACTTCATTCTACACAATGTTCAGGTAAAAGCATTGATAAACATTAATAACAATGCCTAAAATGGAATAATAAATTGTACCAAATTTAATGTTAAAGAATGCACTTCTTCTTCTAGCACACCGCGAGTAGATAAGGAAACGTTTGGCCGCTCTTTCACGTTGCGGGAGGACAGAAGGGAAGAGGTTTTTCTTTTTGATCTTGTAAACAGCTGAGTGCATCCACGTCACACACTTATTTCCTCTTCACCTTTTCTAACATATTTCTTGCACACGTACACACATATCCACAAAGTAAATAAAACTGTAATTTGATGTGTTGAGATTACGGTCTAACGCTTCGGAAAAAAGCCCTATTAAAAATTTAGTAAAATTAAAAAATGATATTTAAAATATTTAAAAATGTAAAATATCATCAATTGAAACGAAGGGAAACATCAATCTTTGTAACTTAAAAAATATTCGTAAAATTCCCCTAGTGGATATTCCAATTACGCGGTTCCCTATTTCCTCCAGAGACAGAACGGTTAAAGTATGCTGAATACTGGTAGTTCATCCCGGATTCGAACCCAAACAAATGACTTGGTTGCATGGTTGGTTGTCATGGTTTTTGACACTTGTCTTGAGTAATCAGTTAATTAAGTTTAAATAACTCAAGAAAATAAGTTTAAGTAAAGTGCAGTAAAAAAATGTGTGTAATTTAGTAGGCCGTATAAGGAAGTCATGTGTTGTCACGTCAGATTTTTTTTTAAAAGTAAAATTTATTTTCACAAGTTTCATTTTTTCTTTTCGCTTTTTATTTTAATTTTTTTTTTTACATTTTAATATTTTTTTTATTATTTTACAAAAGTAATATTTATTTTCATAAGATTAACTTTTCTTTTTTTACTATTTTGTTTACACAAAAGCAAACTTTTTTATTTTAACTTTTTTCTTATTACTATTTTTTACTTAAAATAAATTTAATTTTTTTTCTTTTTCATGTTTGACAAATGTGAATTTGGTAAACATTTAGAATTTTTTTGTGCACATTTTTTAATTCGCTCTTAACTTCTCCCCCTTGCTTTTAAATACTTATCTATATTATATTTCCATTTCTAAAAATAAATAAATAAATAAATAAAAACTTCCATATGTTTCTCTGTATACGAAATTTAAACTGGAATTTACATGCATATCATTTCACTCTACAGACTTCCATAGACAATATTTTCTGTACCTTAAAATCGACCTAAACAAATACATACAATGTTCATTCTATATTGTTTAGTCGGAAAGCATATGCAAAATATTACATTTATTTATTAACACTTAATCGGCGATACTCAGAACTTTCTCTTCTAATGTAACTAACTGTTAATGACCGCACTAACTTTTTGAAACACTATTCAAAACATCCCGGATTCACCTTGACGCATCTTAGATCTTTTCAAAGGATTCACCAAACTATGTCTAGTAAATGTTAAGTTATATGCTCTCTACTTCCTATTTACACATTTTCCTTTATATTTAAATTTTATCATAGTTATAAAATACATTCATGCTACATTTCTGATTAATTTTTCCAAAAATGAATACAGACTTACGTTTCTTTGTTGTAAGATCTACCGACTTTGAATCAAATCTTATAATTCAGAATACATTTTCATGGCATAAAGTCTATTTAAACCAATACATAAGCATTTCTAACCAGTTTAGCTCAAATACATACGGAAAAGTGTTGAATTTCCGAATATTTTATGCTACAGGCATGTACGCGAATATACTCAGAACACTGCTGAATATTTTTTATTCAGCAGAGAAACACAGATTCTGATAATTCTTTGAAATACTTTGCAAAAATATTATTCTTCTGCATAATCTACCTTAAACTCCCAACATACGCTAAACCTTGATTTTGATTTTGTGAAAACTTACTCGGATTCTCAACATGATTCCACCATCTACCTCACAGCTTCATAACAATTGCTATATTCGAACTCATCATAGCCTTAAGTTACTTAACAAGGTACGTGGAAATCGAATACTTTTAAGTGTAGAGAAGAATTTCACTCTGTAACATATTATTTAAATTAGAATTATAGCAAGATCTGTGAGGAAGAACTCAAAACAAAGTCTGAAAATATGCATAGAATTAATTTTCAAGCACGAAAATAAACGCTTGTCTTCTTTCCTCAACTTCCAATGTAAAATCTCAACTTGGAATATTTTCTCCAATAAATATCATAATTATTTTTTATGAATCTCAAAGCCTTTTAACTTATTTATTCTAACTTAAGCTAAAATATACACATTTCAAATTGATATTATTTTATTTCACACTGAACTCTCACAAATTTTTCAGACTATGCGGCATCCAGTTTGTAGCATTTAATAAATAAAACCACGTGTAATCATCATACAAAACAGGTAACATTGAAATTAATTCCAAATAATAATCCAACATAGTAAACTTAAAAGTTTTTTAAAAACCTTCTTTCCAAATCAAGATACGCATTTCAAACTGGGATTACTTTTTTAACATTGAAATTTTTCAGCTCTTTGAGAAAATTTGGTATTTAATTTATCACCGTTTAACAAACAAAATTATGCATAAACTTTATACATAACAGGTAATGTTGGTATAAAGACCATATAATGACGCAACATAGTAGGTAACGTAAAAGAACTTTTAACACTAGTACGAATCTGAAAAAGGCCACATTTTCAAAGAAGCGTTATTTTAATTAAACAGTTGAGCCAAACTATTCTTCATATATATATTCTGATATTTTATTTGTCGCCTCGTAGTGTTGCCCTTTCTTTTACGCACCCTTGAACTTACATTTTAACAGGATAATGCCAAGTCACAAACGGCACACCTATCTACTGCTTGTCTCCGCGTGCTTCTCCAACCGTTCCTTGGCCAGAGTGATCGCCAGATCTCTCACCTATAGAACACGTTTGGACCCTGATGAGCAGACGTCTTCGACCGTCCCTGGATCGCGCCGATCTAACTCTCCAGTTGGCATGCCTATGAGAAGTAATCTCGCTAAAGAACACCCGCCAACCACCAACTCTACGATTCAAAGCCCAACCGGATAACTGCTTACATCAGGCCCAGAATGGGCCAACACATTATTGATTTTTTGTCCCCCTGTTGTGCCTTTTATTTACAGAATAAAGCATATAAAACATTCAATTCCTATAAGACTGTTAGCATTTCGCTTTGAATGCATATACATAATTCGTCTCATCCATATAAAGAGTGTATGTTTTTAATTTACAGTAGATTAAAAAAAATGTAAAAAAATCCAACCTTTAAATTAAGAATTCTACTATAAAAATAAATAAATAAAAGTAAATATTTAAATCCATATTTAGTTTTTTATTTATTTTCCATGGTGAGATAATAACAAGCGGCGATCTTGTTAGGGATTACCATCTGTTGTTTAGATTTAAAATGCTACTAACAATACTTCGCGTGCTTAGAAACACGTCTTTGTGAAAGTAACTTTTTCTCTGGACGTTTTATTTCTGACGATTCGTCAAAGCTTCAGACACATTAACAAGCTCTTTTATCTTAAGGTCCCTCTAGACAAGCTTCTGCTGCCAAACATATCACACAAAATCTCTTCAAAAATCATCAGTTTTGGTATTTTTTGAAATTTTCTTCAGAAAACTGGAACTCCGTTGACAGATCCTTTGTCGGCCTTTTCTGTATTACTTGCCCTTTTGTTCTACCAAAATCGAACTTCTTTCCTCAAAACGTCGATACGTTGTTTGTTCCTTTATGTTTTCAGGTATGTGCCCCCAAGGTTGCACTTTCCTGTAATGAGGTATTTCCTAAAAAAACGGAATTCCCTTCCTTTTGTTAACCGCTGAGTCCTCTTTAATGGAATTTGATCATTCATTCGAGATTATTAAGCACTTTGCTGTTATTTATTTCAACGCAGTATTATCCAGCATATCTTTGCGGTTTCTGTACTCCCTCCCCCTGCCTAAATTTCATTGAAATTCAGATGTAAGACGTCATTTCGTTTCTAAAAAACTGCAATAGCTTCTACACCCTTTTCTTTGTTTCCCTGTTAATTTCTTCCTCCTACAAAAGATTAAATTTCATTGCCATTATCTCTGAACTTATCAATAATGCCTTTCATCCTTTACTGAATAAGGAGAAAATTCATTTTTAGATGCAAAACTTCCCAACTTTAATCAGAACTTGCCAGTTTCCAAAACTAATGATGTCTTGAGAAACAATGCTTTACATTTTTTTTTGCTTCCCTCTCTTAACCTGCTTGTTAGTTTTTTTTATTATTATTATTAATACTATTTGATTTAAATTCTTTCGAATTTCATCTGACTGTATGCGTGAATGGGAAAATTTTTTTTTCCTTCACACACTAAAATTAACGTACTTAAACTTTTTCCTAAAATCGTAAACGGTACTTATTTTTTAAAATCACGTAGACAGATATTGTGAATATACATAATAATCCAATACATAATGCAATTATAATATCTTGAAAGGGTTTATTGCCCTTGAAACTTTACATGGTCATGCTTATTAATCTTTTTTCACTCTGCACATTACTGTGGACAATTGTTTCGGCAGTTAAAATGTGTTCCGCGTTAGATTTTTCTGCTTAAGGGCTTAAGTTAGTTCTTCCCCCCCCCCCCCCCCCCAACGCCCAGTGCATTTCCAAACTGTCAAAATTTTGTCACCTGTAAATTCTTTCAAAACCAACTTGCTTTAATTGTGTACTTACTCTAGCACGTAGTGTTACAACATCCAATAATAATCCCTGACATAAATTCTTTCTAGAATCTTTCGAATTTACATATATCAATATCAGTTTTCATCTTTTATGGATTTACTGCCTTAACTCATCACTAGGGGGGGGGTAGATGTGAATGCAGAAAAAGTGCTGTATAAGGACATACGGCAACCTAATTTCTCTAATCCATGTTCTTTTCATGATCATGATATATGTGTGCATATGAACTTAACCACATTGCTAAGAGGTCTGAGTTAGTAATCCTCCAGGACAGTTACAAAAGAATCACAAGTTATGATGGATCCTTTCTTTAATAAGGACGAAATGTTACTCAGCTTAAGTAGAGTAAAATAACTTGAAAAATTCTGAAGCATGTAAAAATTAATAATTCAAAATGTTCAACAGATATATTTACTAATTCAGATCTTTTAAAAAATAATATTAATTTTTACCTTTTAGGCAGCGTGCTTGCTGCAGGATCATTTCCGAAAAAATTGCGTTTTAGAACTACTGAAATGGATGGATAGTTGAAAGGCTCATAATTAGTTACCTGTTTCGCCAAGCTGGCGAAATTGTTTGGTATTATTTGGCACATGTCTGATCGATATCTCCAAGTTCAATTATGCAGAAATACTCAGTCTCTCTAGCAGATCATTTATTTATAAGTAACTTTACTAGACAGCCCACTTTGACAGAGAATGTTCCGGTTTGATGATGTAGTCTCTATTTCTCGGCCAGTTTGCCATTTTCCCCCGGATGTTTAGTAAAGTCTTAAAAGTGCCGAATATATAAGAAATAAAAATATTGCAGTCTCGAGTAAAACAACAATTTAGCAATTAAAACATCCCCTCCTTACACTCGCTCTGTTACCAACCTAAATATTTCGTACCTAGGTATAAGTAATTTTAATGTTGTCTATATGTTTTCTTCCAAAACGATCGCAGAAGTTCTTGCTTACGTTGGGCTATAGGAAAACGATTTTGGTAGAGCAGAATTCGTTTTTTATAAACAACAGTGAAAAACATAATCTGAAACTCTCGCAAATAATACAATAAATATGGATAAACCTTTTGATGAAATTGTGATTGTAAAAGTTCTTTTGATAAACTAATTATGAAATTCGGAAAAATAAAAGTTATGCAGAAAAATGGGTACAATTTCCAATCATTTTAAAGTAAAAAATAACATTCCTTTGCCCAGTCTTGATCAAATAATAGACTATATTTTCAGCTTGACAGGAACATCGACACCAGTTGAAAAAGTATTCTCAATAATGAATACTGAAGAAGAGGTAGAACAGCTGAATCAACTTCAAAAGCTTTACAAAACTGCAAAATTAGCAATGAACTAAATTGCAATGAATTTTTCGAGGCCATTAACAATTAATCAGTTCACACTAATGATAAATACCAATAAATTCCTAATAATAAGATATGTTCGGTCAAGTTGTTGAAATTTTATTTTAACTCACATTTGCTTGTAGAGCCATTAGGTTATTTCGAAGCAGGAAAGATGAAAAATGAGCAATGCCCTCTCCGGGACTCGAACCACGAACCTCTCGATACGCGCCGACCGTACTGACCACTACACCGCGACGGCATGCGAAGGCGGGAGAAATACCTTATATGCTTTTTATTAACAACTTCTTAATTTACATTTTTCCATCACAGTTTTATTCTCTGCTGTGAGTAATTTCTCAAAATTGTCCCGGTTTGAGCAAAGAATATTATGGTAAGTCTATAAGTAACGGACTTGGTTCTTATCCTTATCATTTAACGGACACTCGAAGTAATTTAAACAAATGTGTCTCCAAGTTTATCACAACTGTATGTCACTGTAATTCAGGTACTGGTGAGTTGTGTGGCAGAATATATTTATATTGGATATAGCAAAGCATTAATTATTCTCAGTGAATATTTCTAAAACAAAAAAAAAAATTAGATATGCCTACGGCATCTGTAAATTATTTGGGAAATGAAATAATAAAACTCAATTCCCGAAAAAAAATTGAGTTAATAGAAGTAGTGTTAAAATTATGTGAAATAAGACAGCAATCTTACAATTATTAACTGTGGTTATAAATTTGGACTGCACAGAAATAAACTAGTATCCGAACATCCGTAGTGTCTATCAGGAGCCAAGTGGTAAAACTTCTGAATGCTATTAGTTCGACCTGGGTTCTATTACAGGCAAAAGGGGCTGGCTGCATGGGCGTTATAATGGTTTTCTCCGTGTGTAGCGTAGATAGGAACCAGTTTACCTTAGAAAGTCCTCTACGGAGGCCCTCCTTTGGCAGATAGACTTAGTGTGCTCTGTCATAATCAAACAAACTCAACATCTGTAAGCATTCTTTTGCAATTTATGCAAACTCAGTAAACTACGAAAGTTACGGAAATACTCGTATGTTTATACTTAAAAATACGATTCACCTCAAAAATGAGATACGATATTACTAGCATATCTAATCACATCAAAAAGATATAAAGTTCCTAAGGATTTTTTTTAATTATTAATTTAATTATCTTATGAGTTTATCTATACTATCACTTCTGTTTTTCGTCAGCTATCACCAGGATGTAAATGAGATACATACAGGGTGCGGCAGCGTTCATAGCGTAATCTGACTTGCGTAGTACAATGACGGACTGCATGAATGCTCGCCAGCTCGTGCCGCATTCGTATACTAATGAGCTGCCATTTCGAGTATGACAGTGATATGTATCGGTGGAGTGCACAGCATCTTGCCTTTGCTGTTGAAAGTTATTTCAAGAATAAAGACTCTGTTATTGCTGCCCAGCGTATATTTCGGCAGCATTTCAACTTGGGACATCATGGGAAAGTTTCAGATGGACGGGCCATTGTAAGGTGGGTAAGTGCATTTCGAACAACAGGTTCTGTTTGCAGTGGCAAACCGGAAAGAAGGGAAAGAACTGTGCGGACACCAGAAGCGGTGAAAAATTTTCGTGCTGCAATATTGCGTAGCCCAAAAAGATCTGCTTGTGGTCATTCGCAAACTTTGCATATGTCCAATCGCTCATTCAGGAGAACATTGCACGAAAGATCTCCATTTTTACCCACAGCCGCCTCGTTCACCTGATCTTTCATGTGCAGACTCTTTCCTTTGGGGCCAGCTGAAGCAAGAAGTTTTCCGAACAGTTTGTGCCGCCATTCCTGAGTTGAAGGATCGCATCAGAACTGCCGTCGGCAATGTCCCAGGGAATACGTTACGCCGAGTTATGGCAAGCTTCCATCGTCGCCTAGATGAATGTGTTGCGCAGAGGGGGCATCATTTGACAGGCATCATATTCAAAAAGTAATCCACGCAATGGACAATGACTTACACATAAGTAAGTGGCATACCTTTAACTATTAACTGACATAAGAAATAATAAATATAATACAATTACTGTCTTATGGTGTGTTTTAATAACCTACTATAAACGCTGCCACACCCTATATATACACTCACGTTTGTGAAAATTGCAACACCATGAAGGACTTACGCGAGTGAGCTGAAATTTTCAGGAAATGCAAAGTAGCGCATGATATGCAAATGATTAGAATTGCAAATCCGTAGCGCATGCGTATGCTGAGCAGCGCCCTCTGAACGGCTGATGGATCCGAATAAATAGACGGCTGTAGCGAGGCGTGTATGGTTATCGGTGGTTATCTGCTAGTGGTAAACGTTAACTCAATCTGTACTTATGCCTCGTCGACGAAAGAGAGCGAGATTTGAACAACTTACAGAGTTTGAACGAGGGAGAATCATCGGCCTTCGTGAAGCTGGATTGTCGTATCGTGCAGTAGCCTGTCGTGTGCAGCGTAACAGCAGCACAGTGATGCGCGTTTGGAAGCAGTGGACGGACGAGTGTCGGACAACTCGGAAATCCGGGAGTGGACCCCGAAATGTGACGTCAGCTCGCGATGATAGACACCTGGTCCGCATGGCGCGGACGGACCGTACAGCTTCCTCTAGACAATTGGCAGCACTGTGGTCAATAGCTACAGGTGTTTCATTGTGTGCTTCATCAATTCGTAGACGTCTGCTGCAGTGTGGACTGCGCGCACGGACTCCTTTATACAGGATCCCCCTAACGCACGACCATCGCCGCCTGCGGCTACAATGGGCCAATCAGCATAGAGACTGGCGTGCTGATTGGCAGCATGTCGTGTTTTCTGACGAATCCCGCTTTAATTTGTGGTACCATGATGGCCGCATTCGTGTCAGACGCTATGCCGGTGAACGCCACCTTCCGGAGTGCATTATCGAACGCCACAGTGGACGAACACCCGGAGTTATGGTCTGGGGCGCCATAGCATATCATAGACGATCTCAATTGCTACGAATTGTGGGCAATCTGAACAGCAACCGGTATATCCGTGAAGTTCTACAGCCCGAAGCTGTTCCCTTCCTTCAAAGCTTGCCAGGCGCTGTATTTCAACAGGACAATGCCCGCCCTCATACTGCTCGGATTGTTAAATCCTTCTTTGCAGCGCAGCAGGTACAGCTTCTTCCTTGGCCTGCGTGTTCCCCGGATATGTCGCCAATTGAACATGTGTGGGATGTCATTGGTCGGCGTCTTGCTCGTGATCCTCGTCCTGTTGCGTCTGCAGACGAACTTTGGGTACGCGTACAAACGATATGGAATGCTCTTCCTCAGTCAGACATTCAAACTTTGTTTGACTCCATGCCACGTCGTGTAGCAGCACTTATTGCGGCGCGTGGTGGCCACACAAAATACTGATTCTGATCTCTTGTTCTTGTTTGTTTGCTTTGAACATTTAATCATTTATTTGTACCACTACCACTCAACTGTGTATTAAATTGCATTCAATTATGACGATTCCTTCTTGGTGTTGAAATTTTCACAAACGTGAGTGTATATAAGACCAGAGTTTTTGAGAGGTAGACCTTTGGCAGTAACACTGACTATTGTGATATTTCCTCATCCAGCATTGAAAGTTACTTAGTCTTTTTACTAGCCGAATTACTCGTGCATTTAGTTAGAAATGAGCCAAAGCTTTTTAGTTGCGAATCTAAATTGCTTTGAATTTTAAACGGACACTTTATGTTTCTGAAATCCCGCAAAATTTATTTGCAAGCACAAGTCCGTAGATTGTTAAGTTTAGAGTTGAAATAAAAAAGTTTGCTTAAACCTTTTCTGAATCTGTTGTTATTTACATAGACGGGGCGATAAGTGGCTTCACAGCTCTGTGTTGACCAAAGAATGGAACCCTACAAACTCACATGATTTTTGTTCATGATTTTTTTCGTTGTTTTGTTGTTGTCGAGTATTATTCAAAGCAAAAAAAAATGTCTCACAGTCTTGAAGACTATTAAACGTAAGAATACTATGCTTCGAATGAAGTTTTACTTACACAAATAAAAATTGTTTATTTATTAAATTTGAAATTTCAAATGAAATGAGTCGTGTTAAGTAATACAGAACTTTCCTACTGAATTCTTTACATGTTTGCTAAATATGCTTTTAAATTTTGGCACCGAATCCTAGAATTATTCTCTGGGACTCAGATGCGTGTCAGTGCTGGGCATTGAAAGATTTCAAGTGTTTCAGCTATTTTTCTTTTTCTAATATACCTTTTACAGAACTTAGATACGTTCTCCAGGCCTTTATCTAGCTGATAATCAAATTTTTAATCAATAAAGATGAAATTCACTGATTAGACAATTCTGGATAAGAAACTGGTGATGGATTTTCTTATCTACACTTATATAAATTTTTCACAGATCTTCTACTTCTGAAATGAATATAAGAACGTTATCACCTCTGTATTTCACAGCATAACTTAAGCACTCTTGATTGCATCTTCTATTTGATCTTCGTCTAAAACACTGCGTCATTTTGTGTCAAAAAAATTCAGATTCGCATTTTTCTTTTCTACTATTTGACTGTTTAATCTTTATATTTTCCAACAAATTCTAACTGTTTTTTAAAATTTGGTTTATATAGCATTGTTTTCCTGACAGTTATTCTTAAATAGAATCGGCTTTCACATTCTTTAATGGTTTTTTGTGATATTTCTGTTTTTTTGAAAAGGTCTGATGATCTTCTTTATTAAACCAGAAGTTTCAAATTTTATGACCCTAAACCACTTTTAACAAATAACATTAAAATCAACTTCAGTACGATGGTGTTTTTAATTTATTTATTTATTAATTAAAGTGCATACTTTAGAGCAGACATGGGCAATCTTTCCTAATTCGGGAGCCAAATTATAATTGTCTCTGTGCCAAGGGTCAGAATAAATTATTAAATAAAACAAATAAAGTTAGATGAATTAAATAAGTTCTACTTTATATTTCACTTATTTGTAATAAATTGCTTTGGTATAAAACTTCACACAAATTTTCTAATAAAATGACCGACGTAACATTCTAATGAGAAACTTGGCTTTGAACTACCAGACTTACATTAAAAAGTTTATGGAGAAGAGAAGGAAACATTATGTGAAACTATTTAAATAATCTCATTTAATGTAGAATCAAGTCCAGGTGATTTATTGGATCCAGCATAGACATAAATATATTAACTTCATCACAGCAAAAAGAAGAATCAACAAAAGAAGAATAAGCAGTAAGCGCAGATTGACAGTACTCCTAATGTAAATCGTTATCATTTTCCTCTGGATCAGAAGAAAAGAATTTCTGAAGCACAGCAGTTATTGTCTCTTCTAGAGAGTTGTTTTTTCCCCCGTACATAGAGGAATAACAGTTACTTCAATTTTTTTTTCATAAAATCGCTTTTAATACCGTATGTATAATTTTTTTCCATACATCGTGACCAATTTCGATAGACCGCCAAGGAAGATAATTCTGAACAGGCACTGAAAATAGAGATGCTTGGAGTAGAGCAGAACTAAGATCCTCACCAATTATATTTAAGGAAGCACCATCAATTCAATGATATGAATAACTACTGATTTAATTGTAATGGTGGGTCCCTAAATATTTGAAGCTAAGTAAACACCTTGCTTGCTCTTGAATTTGTAACATTTTTATTGTCTTGTTACTACACGTTTACTAATATTCAGTTGGAGAAATTTATGTTGCTAAATTTTATCCAAATGTTCTTTCCCAAACGAAAATATGCACTTTAACGTATTTTTAATATAAATTTAAATATTCTTACTTGAATTCCATTAACTTAATTAACATTTGGCTTAGTAATGAAAGTTATTATCATAGAAACTTAGTCATGTTTAATTTTTTCGCAATAAAATCATTATAAAACAGAAGTTCGTTCAAATACTTATTTCTCTTTCTGATGACGAACGTGGAAGTCCTGCGTGAAATTTATTCCAATGCAATAAAAAAAAATCAAATGTAATATTAATCAGATGTTTGGTAGATAAATTTTTGTAAATTTCACGGTCGTTTACTTCGAAAATAGACATATCCACACAAAAAGAGAAAGAGCATGTATGAAATAACTCGGGTGCCGCGATTTGTAACAGCCAGTAAAAAACGAAAGAAATTGGGAGAACTAAGAAACAGAATGAAGCTATTCGGACCTTTTGTTTATACATACTATGAAAGTGAAGATGCTGAAGCTATTATATACCATTTAACATATTTTGAGGCTAAACCACTCGAAAAACGTACAGATTTAGGGAATAATTCCAAATGTTAAATTGCCTTTAAATAAATGGAATTTTGTAAATTCCGATAATATCTGAAAAACCTATCATTCATGTCAAGAACGCAAAATTCGTACACGTTGCAATTTTATGAAGAAATCAGAGTGCTTTCCTTTCATCTTGGTATGGTTTTATTGGTTAATTCATAACTTAAACTGCCATTTATTTTCAATATGCATTAAATATCATTATTCATTACAGAATAATTGTGATGTGTCTTACAGTCAAACGACAAGAAAAAAGAGATATCACAATGTTTTAGCTTCCTGTGTGATTCAAATAATTAAGTTACTGTTATTATTTTTGGTTGTGATCCTTTCACGGGAATCCTCTCATGGCGACCTCCTCCCTAAGACGGCCAGCTCTTGAAACCCCCGTATTTCTAAGAGCACAAATAAACATTGGTTTTGAACATTACATTTTTGAGATGATCACTTTCTCTGAAGATAAAAATTGCCTGAAATTGTAGGTATTCATCTTAGAGGAGATTTATTTTAGAGTATTTTTCTAACAATCGATTCCCTGTTCGCATTCGAAAAGTGTGCTTTGCTCTAAACAATTAATTTTAGATTTTAAATAAATTATTGTTTGATATTTAGCTTTTCGTCTGCCGGAATCTAGTTAATAAACCTTATCGAAATGACAGGTCTTGCTGACCAAAAAAGGAAGAGAGTATTTTATCTTTTATAGCTGAGTCAGCTCATAACTCCTTTGTTTTGAGATTTATGAATAGCGTCTTTGGCGAAAATTTTTCATCAAAGCGGTCAAAAGAAATATAGAAAAAAAATTTGGATTGATACAATTCCGAAAATTACACCTGCCAGCACTCTCGATAACTACTACATCAGTTTATGCTACAATACCAAGGAAGCTATAATCGTCTGAAGGTTGGGCAAATTACTTTGCCCAAATGTTTGTATAAATTTGGAATTTATTTTACACAAATCGTATCTTCTGGCGATGGCTTTACATTGCCAGTGAACATACAAGGTCTGTCCCGAAAGTAATGCTCCCTATTTTCTTCTGCCGCGACTATCCGTCGCACAGCTTGCCGCTTGCATGGAAGGGCGGATGGAGTCTTGGGAACACAGCGGGACCAGCGCCAGTCGGCTCCGAGCTCCTGGAGAGTCGCAGTGTCTGTTTCAGCGAACCCTTGTGTGAGTGCTCGATCGAAATCAAGATGGAAAAAACTCTCGAGCAGCAATACGCAAAGTTTTGTTTCGAATTTGAGAAAATCGAAAAATGATGTCCACCGACAAAATCGCGGACAAAAAGGTCTCAGAAAAAAAAAAAAAAGGCATGGGAAAACATCGTCATGCAAAGCACCATGGGAGAAAAGAAAGCAAGGAGATAACGACGCATTCCAAAACATAATCCAATAGCGGCCACTTGCCTATTCAGCAATTACCACTCCTGAGGCCAGAAGTGGTGGCCATTTTATTGGGATAGCACCTAATAGGCGACACGCTGTTGCCTTCTATGAAGGGATGGTGAGTTACAGCCATGCCTTCTCTGGGATTCGAGCCCGGGCCTTCGGTACCGCAGTGGGCTGCTCTAACCACTATGCCGTCTGGACGGCCATTATAAAACATCACGGTATCAGACATCATCATGGAAAATGAAGCGGTTAAAAAACCTTCTCAGTTTTAAAATACTGGCATAGGAAATAAAGAGGCAATAAGAAATAAAGAGCACCTAAAATTCATTACATGACGATAAGATCGCAGACATGTGTTTTCAAAAGTTTTGAATATATTGCTAACCCAACTTTATAAAAGAGATTAATTCGATTTCATAAAAGAGTATAATGAATGAATAATGAAAGATATTTAATTAAATTCGATTCCATGAAAGATAACTAAATAATGATCTTTAATGGGATACATAAGTTTAAAAATCTATTAATTCTTATACGTAGCATGAATTTTCTAGTTTCATTTCCAATTTTTGAATTTTTAAGTTTCCTTCACACGTTTTCAGAAAAACATTCTTAGTTTATTCAAAAATACGAAATACAAAGGAGAAATATTTTTCTTTCCTTTTTTGTGCTTATTATGCGAATGTACATTTAAGCTTTTAAAGTCTGAAAACACATGAATGGGATGTTATCGACATGCGATGATTTCTAGGTACTATGAATTCGCAACTACGAAATTTTCTAGTACGACATTTTAAAACTGCAAAGTTTTTTAACTGTTTTATTTTAGGCCGTTGTTTTATATCACGATGCTTTAGGAACTGCTATGTTTTCTTCGTGCTTTCTTTTCTCTTATGAGGTTTTGCTGTTGCATTGTTTTCTCTGCGATGTTTTCTTTCGTAGTGTTTTTGCCTTATCTCGTTTTCATGGTTTTCCTCGTATTAAACGTGAATATGCGACACTTTTCTCTTAAAAATCCTCCAAGAAGACACTACTTATTTGATAAATTTTCTCGCAAATTTAAATCAGCCAAGTAACCATATTCTTCGTCTTTTTCCAGCGTGAATTATTTTTTGCATCATTTAGTAGAATGAGTTAAAGACATTTTTTTATTCTTCACATCTTAACTTTGCTTTAGTTTTATTTTGATAAATTTCTGACTTATTTAACTATCTAGTTATACATACTCATGTAAAATATTTGCAAAGTGTATCTTAATTTAACATAGTGAAATTTCTTTGAAACTTTCCTTTACTGTTAAGCTTTCATATAGTCTGCCATTCAATTGCATTTTAGCTGCAGCAAAAAGAGAAGATGTTAAATTCTTTGAAAAAGACAACTGTCATCTAAAGTCACTAAATCAAAGTTCAGACAAATTAACTTTAAAATGTTAATAAGGAACTCGATAATAAAAAAAAAGCTTTTTGCTTTTTATAACGTTATTTCTTTTTCTCTGAGACACTGTTCTGGCTATTTTGTTTTCAATATTTGGTTTACATATGAAGAAACGATTCTTTTTTCCCCTTTAATTAATCTCAGACGTTTCCTAAATTTTATGTAAAATTGTTTTTATAAATATATCTTAATTAAATAAGAATTCTAAATTTTTTCACTCTGTTGAAGGTGACGAAGCCTCACATGTTGCCATTTTAGGGATGAGAATATAAGTGGGATGAATATTCAAACTTCATATAATGCTACATGCAATTGCATGGGCTCACACTGCATAAGGAGATTTGGGAGAAGAAAAAGTTCTGAAATTATCATTTTCATGTTTTACTTGTCAGCTGACTAATGGCTGTTATTCAGTTTCTGTTATCTGTTATTGAATCTCAGTGCTGAATATATAGCTAAATAATTTTTTTAGGAAATTTAAATGTAATAAGAATCCCAAAGTACGTAAATTGCTAAGGCTTGAAATTTTCTTTGACTGGAATTTTTTAAAAACATATTGATGACTGACTTTGGTCATCAATAGCTGTTTAAAAAAAATATTAGGACAAGAAGTGACAATTAGTGCTTAAGTAAACAAAATTTTTCATTTCAAACTAACTGTAAGAGTCAGAAGTATAAAACTTCTCAAGTATCTTAAAAAAAATTGCAATGAAATTCAATCAACTGATGACTGCTTCAGAAGCAATGACAAGATGAAGACGCATGTATAGTAGTTAAGTTAACTGAATATGATAAAGCTCACGAGTGTTATCTAAGGGGAAGGGTGTCTTTATAGAGAGCTTTCTAAAGGAAATTGGCTTGTGTTCACTTTACAAGTGCGAAAAAACACGAAAACCAATCATGAAGTCAGCCATTTCGCAAGGGATCAAGCCCGACTCGAACTCCCAGTACTCAGTCATCTTAACCATTCAGCCACTAGTGGGACCACATTATACAGTTATATGTAATTTAGCAACACTTCGCTGTGAAAGTTATCAAAAGTACTAACAGTGCATGTTTCGAGGTTTTCAATTGACTTTTTGGTTTCACGATAGCTCTTATTTTTAATATAGGTCCAACGCAAAAAAAATCCAGAGGACTTAAGACCGTGGAGTATGGATACCATAACATGTGCTGCCGCAATAGTGATTTGAATAGCCTAAGGTAATGACGTTTGTCGTGAATATCGAATAATCATGTTAAAATTTATCCGCGTTCTGTGATGAGGCACTCTATTCTGTCACAGCCAATAAGCACTATCTGTAACTAATTATTGAAGCTTCAGAAAAAGTTCTTTTTCAAAAACAGCCTTCTGTCGAGTGTCGTCACAGATCTTTCGAGAAAAAATAGACCGACATCTGTTTGACCACATATGGCAACCCGAATTGTAACTTTTTGACGAGAAAAAATGTCTTTATTCAGAACTGTGGCTCTTCTGAGCTCTAAAAGGGGTCATTTTGGTGACTGATATTTTTTCAAGTAACATCAGGGCAGAAATGGACCTCTCTGTAACGACAGATGAAATTGGGTTTGATATAATCATTAACATATCCTTTAACAAATGGTTTGGTTTCTGTGATTATGGCAAAGCTTCGAAAGCTATCTGCCTAACGGGAGAAGTGTCTTCGTGAAGGACTTTCTAACGGAAACTGGCTTGTATACACATTACACATAGGAAAACCACAAAAACGCCCATGCAGCCAGCTCGTTCACGGGATTCGAAGCTTGGGCAGAACTACCAGTGTTCAGCGACTTTACCGCTTGGCCGCTGGTGGACCCTTTAAAAAATGGTGTTAGCGAAATCCCCATATTTGAGTTATAGAAGTTTTGTTAAGACGCTGTCCTGCACGGGTTCTGTATAGAAAACAAACAAAACAAAAATTCCTTTTTCTTAATTTTTCTTCAAATATCTTTGCTTACAATCAAATTCGCTGAAACAACCTTATATTTGGCGTACATTTACAAAAAACACTCAATCGATTTCGAGGGCAGCTACAGGTCCCTCCTCATCAGGAGAACAAAATATCTAGAAAGGGAAAGATTGTTCTCCTGATGAGGAGGGACCTGTAGCTGCCCTCGAAATCGATTGAGTGTTTTTTGTAAATGTACGCCAAATATAAGGTTGTTTCAGCGAATTTGATTGTTACATTGGCGGGTTTCTCTTCTATTGTAATCTTTGCCTACTTTGAGCTGAATTACTAATTCACGACAGGATGTTGATCGATTACGGTTCGAGTTCCCTCGTTATTTCCTGCTATCCTTGTAATAACTTTTATGCCAGTATTTTCCCTATAAACGTCGAAGACAAATCAGTTTCTTGAGATTAACTTAAGATCTCTACTCCTTAAGTTAACTCCTACTTAAGGAATCTACACGATTTTATCCCGAAATCATTTCGGTCAGTTTCTAAATGCTGTAGGCCGCATGTACAGTAGTTATATAATATTTTATACCTTCCTTATACGATTTTACGAAGAAAATTCAGTCTTCTTTATCTGAATATTGCTGTTTGTAAGCCACTTTATTTGCAGACTAGCAGGTGACAGATAATTTCTTCCGCATTTCGATTTTTTTTTCTGTCTATGCAATAATTGTCCTGTGTATGTACTGAATGACCAAAGGGTTATACAGTTTCTTAATTTCGCCCTTTTGGAACCCTTAAAGTAATATTCATGTTTCAAGAAACACCTTCATAAACATTCATCATTATTTAAACATTCATTCATCATATTTATTCATCACTATTACTTATAGAACCTCTAGAGATCCTCCCAGAAAAATAGGATTTCCATGGCCCAGAATGTATTAGAGCCGTAGTCCTAAACTCAAACAGCACGTGGGCCTAATGCACGATCTGAAAATAGCTGACGGACCAAAAATTTTTTTTAACAAAATGAAAAATTTCTATTAACATAAAACATATTTTAAATTTTGCTTAATAAATACTTGTCCAAACATACATAAACAATAATAAGAATAATATCGCAAAGAAAAAATCTAATTCGTATTTATTTCCTAAATGAAATCTGAAATTTGAAACCTGCAAAACATTTTTTATTACATTTATAACTCAAATATAGGGGGCGTCAGAAAAATATATGCACACTTCGAACAGTCATAGAAAATTGATTTTCCAACCTACAAGGTTAAGTATCTAGGAAAAGTTACGCTATAGTCCAGTTTGAAAAATAAGTGTTCTTTCTGGTCAAATTGAATGTTACAAATGGTGTTTAAAGTAAATGTTCAAAATGGTGGCTTTCTACATTTCTGAGTACGAGTCACGACTGATTCCATACTCCGCAGCCAAGTGTCCAATGGGATTTCTGCACACACCGCTTAAATCTTATCCCAAAGCATTTCAAAGTTACGTGGTTAATGAAAGTGAAGCTCATCTTTTACTGTGCCCCACAACAAAAATTCGAGTGGGGTAAGGTCTTGAGCGGTGTAAGGGTACAATTTTGTGAATGCATTCAGAAGGTGTTTACAAGTGAACCGGGATTTATGGGTAGCATTATTTAGTCGGATGCAGCACAGTTTAAACTGAATGGAGCTGCCAACAGGCATAATTGTGTCTACTGGATTGAGATGATCCCCACATTACTGTTGAAAAGGATGTGAATTTGCATGGTGTGAATGTGTGGTGTGGTTTGTTTCCTAAGGTACTCATTAGGCCTTTCTGTTTTGAAGATACTGTAATTGGAGAAAAATACCTAACAATGTTTATTGATTCCATTTTCTCTGCCATTCTGCAATGTATGGTAGTACCAAATTTTATTACCAACAAGATGGCACTCTTCCGCACTATCATAGAGACGTGTGAGCATACCTGGAACAAAATGTACCCGCCATTGGATGGGACGAAGGAACCAATCGAGTTTCTTGCACGTTTTCTAGAACTTACACTGCTCGATTTTTTTATGGGGCACAATAAAAGATGAGGTGCACTGTCGTAAACCATAAAAACTTGACAGACTTTGGGATGAGATTCAAATTGTGTGCTCAAAAATCCCATTGGGCACTTCGGGGCGAAGTACGGAATCAATCGTGACTCGTACTCAGAAATGTAGAGGCTGAAGGCCACCAATTTGAGCAATTACTTTAAACGCCATTTAGAACCTTCAGTTTAATCAGAAAGTATACCTTTTTTCATACAAGACTATAGCCTTACTTTTCCCAGAAATTTAATTTTGTAGGTTGGGAAATAAATTTTCTATGACAGTTCAAAGTGTCTATATATTTTTCTGACGAGAATATTGACAGAAATTGTATATTGACAGAAATATGTTACGCTTTCATACTGACATTTATTTCAAGTAATTTTAACATGTTTAATTAATCATAAAATAACTTGCTTTAATTTAAACTTGAAACAAATAAATTAAGAAAACGTTTAGAGTTTTAAGAGATACCTTTACAAGTGCGAGACGAAACTCAACAATCAGTAATGACAATCTAGTCTCTTTTTCTCATTAAATTTTTCTTCGACACATAAATAAAAAATACGTATGTTTCAATGCAAATAACTATATGCTTCTTTATTTCTTATTAACTTGGCAATGATATCTTTTTAAATCTGGCAAAATATTTTAGCATTATTAGAGAAGTTATTAGATATTAGATTATCTTCCTCACGGATTGTGGATGCTCATCGGTCAATCGGGTTGGTTCTCTTCTTATTAATCATCAATAGCGAAAAGAAGCTGTACTAATATTAATGTACTGCCAAACAAAACGATTGTTTGCGGTACAAAAATTCCTACCTGAATTTATTTGTTTTTTGATAAATACTAATAAAAGATAATAAAATCGATGTCTTCAAATCATTGAATAAAATTTATATCATAATACAAATTAGTTAACTCCATTTATAGATTTTCTTTTGCTTTATTCATGTTCGTTTTTAATGGTAAGGAAAAATATGCAAACTTCAAATAACTAAACTTCAAATAACTAAAATCTTGAAATCATTGCTACGCCGTATTTGAAACAATACATAATTGAAATGTATTCGTGGGACGCATTAAATTGCTTCGAGCTCGGCATACGCCCTCCGGACCGCCAGTTTGAAGACACTGAGTAACAGTACTAGTTTGCAGCGTCTTTTTAACTAGAGCAGCAACCTGTGTACTACTGTGAGCAGCAGGCTGTGTACTCTCCGAAATTTGATGATAACTGAACGAACTGAAAGCCAGGCTTATTGCAACGTTATCTGCAATTTCATCCTCGACATCAGTCTCATATACAAGAACATGACATTTTTTCATCAATATCCCAGAGATATTTCATAAGATGTCCACGTGGCCACATCACAGGTACAGTTTGAAAATCAGTTAAGAATTCCTCGAGTCTCCATCGGTGACAGGGGTCCAGTGGCATTGTGCGTTGCTCTCCTGAAATATTCCATACTTCTTTGAGATTCATCAAGGATATGGAAGCGAAGAGATGATCAAAAAGCCCTTTGCCATATAGTGAAAAGCTTAAGGATCCCTCAAGTGCACTAGGGAATCTAACAGATTCCTATAAAATAAAAGTTGACGATTACAGGTAAAAATTATGGTATACAATATGAAGATAGGTATACAATAGGAAGACAGATAACAAACATAATATGAGAGAGATCTGCACTTTCTACATAGGATTCTCGCAGTCAGTTAGCGAATATTTGTTGTAAGATATATCAAGTAAACTCTATAGGCACGCCACACAGTCATAGAGGTACCAAAGTTTTGAATAGAATCTGTTTTTTAGGATGAGTTCATGTCCACAAAACTCCCCCCCCATATCCTTTCTATGTCAATGGAACCGAAATGAGGGTCATTTAATTCCGTAACTCGATACAATTAGAATGACACTGATATTCCTGAAATTCTGTGTTTCATAATGCACAATCAACAGTGGTGTATCAACAGTACTGATAAAACATTCTATTATTTTAACGTATCATCCATAGGGCATACGATATCATTAGCTTCCTGAAATTTGTTGTTGTTACGGGATTATCCTGAGAGTGGTCTACGATATCATTACACTTTCTTTGACATGTTTCCGCTTAAACAATTTATCCCAAGTTCCTTTGTATGATATTTGGGAGTCTGTGCCCAGAAGACCAAATCCAGCGTACAGTAAACATTTAAGACCAGTTTTTTCAATCTCAGTTATAAGACTACTTGTGTATATATTAAACGGAAGACAACTGGTAACAGCTCCTATGGGAAGCCAATCCTAAAAACTTTATATCGTGAAAAACAATTTTCCTAATGAACTCTACAAATCTGTTGACTAAGAAAATTTTTGAACCAACAAAACGTGCTTGAATGAACTCCAATATTGAGAAGCTTCAAAAGTAGACTATCTCTACAAACTTAGTCATAAGCAGATCCCAGGTTAAAGTAAATTGCAAAAAGGATATTTTTTTTAATCTAGTACATCCTTTAATAACGTGTAAGTTGCGTAACGTATGGTCTGGCTGATATGTATTGTCTGAAACCAGCTTAATAGGTTAACTATAAAATGAAAATTCACGGCGTGCAAATTCACCCTTTTTTTAATCACCCTCCCCATGGTCTTACAAAAATACTCATGAGTGAAATCGGTCTGTATTACTTTATGTCACTGTGCTTCTTTCCCTTTTTCGGGATTAGTATTATTATCGATTTATACCATGCAGGCAGTATCCCATACGATACTGAAAAAATTCAGAATAATATGGGTTTCTTTCGTGCTTGAATTCACAAGAAATTCATCATGAATTGCATTTTTACCTTCAAATTTATTTCATTACCACAGAGATCCATGGTGCATCTATGGTACTTGGAGTAATAAAAAAAGAAAGGAAATTTTGCAATTGTAATGAACGATTTTGAATGGATCTAATTCTTGCTTTAACTAATATCGTCTGCTTCCTGCAGTAATCAGATTTGTGTTATCTGTTGGAGAAATGTTGCATAAATGCATTATTTTCTTGAAGTAACATACATTTCATTCACTACGAAGGTTTTTTTTAATCGATCTAGAATTTTTGTTTTTAATTTTTACAATAAATTTGTATGTTCTTTTTCTATCTTTTTGGAATTTGTCTTAAAAATAAAGCTATCAAATGATGTTCTTTTCACTGAGAAAACAGTCTTCTTAAACAAAGCAATGTATTTTCGCCAAGCCATCAGATGGACGTTAATTCTATTTTTCTTCTTATCCTCTTTCTTTTATCTTTCATCACTTTAAGTTGATAAGATCAGAAGCATCTGTAGCCTTAATCTTTGCTCTTGGAATACATTTCTTAGCACACAAAATGATCTTGCTTATAACAGATTTCGAAATGGTTTCGACTTTTGCACCCGAATCAGTTTTGTTGGGATCAGGCACGACATCCGCTAGTTTATTAAAAGTCCTCCAGTCAGCTTTTCTAAGACGTTTCAAAGTATGCAGATCACAATGATAACTTTAATAAGAAATGTAGAGGAGTTTAGAAGATCGTCAACTTCTTTCCCAGGATCTAGTATCTGGATATCCCCATGTAGGTGAATGTGCATGGAAGTACCCGATAAAAGTAGTTTTCGTTGAAGTACTCAGATACGTGGAATCGGGTTTGTTATTTGTTATTAGAAGGATTATACTGTAAAACGATAATTTCAAAGTTAATGTTATGTTTCCATATATCCATATTTATAATTTCACTTTTATCTATTGGATGGTTCCTGTCCTTTAAAACTCTGAAGTTAGAAGTTAGGTTTTCTTTGACCCCTGTAACAGTTCCACTCGCAACTTGCGTAGATTCCGGTAAAATGTACAAAGAATAACCCTTGAAAGAGAAGTATTTCAATTTTTCCATAATTGTAAAAGCATCAATATCGTAACAATTCAAATTATGCATATGTTCGGTCCTTTTGGCTTGAGAAAAATCACTTGCATTCCATTGGAGAAACCGTGGAGAAGAACACTGTAGGCGACATATGCCGAGTTTGTAGATCACTTAGCCATATTTCTACGTTACCTAGATGCACCGCTAGTGGCTGGATCTACATTGCACTCAGTATAACCAAAAAAATATTAAATAGTAATTTAAATGATTTCTGTAGATTAATAGTTTTATAAGTAATAATAAAAAATAATATTCTCTAGGCAATAATAGTTTTACATGTAATAAATATTACATAATTTTTATAAATTACGTTACACTATGCTCCAAAATGATTTACCATCATTCTTTTTTCCTCTGTTCTAATGGTTTTATATTCATTTCAGAAGAGGAAATAGCATTTGCCATTTATTATTAAAATTTAATTGTTATCTATATGGCAGATGAGATCATGAGCAGGAAAATTCATAGCAAATTTATGTTGTTGCATTTTTCAATTTATTATAAGTATGTTTAATGAGTTGGAAGTCTAGGTGTTTGCGTTTATTCAAAAGCATAAACTTAAAACTGCAAACGAAAATCATCCTTAATGGTTTAAAATTCTTTCTCATAACGTTGCACAATTTTCTTAAAAGTTGAAGATCTGAAATTTTTTTCATTCAGATTTCTCTTTAACACAATAGATTATAAGAAAACAATAAATAATAAATGAAAATTAATCCCTAAATTTCTTTAGAATGTCATTTTCAACAAAACTGCCTGTGTTTAAATAAACTTTTGAATAAGTATCAAATATTTGTTATTTTCCCCCTGAATGAAACACTGTTTTAAAAATTAATTACGAAATACGGATATATATTTGATAAATTAAGCATGATTTTTTCCTTAGTTTTTTCAGTTTTATACCCTAATTATTTCATAGATAAAAAAAAAACATTTCAAAAATAATTTTGGGTTGATACGAATGTCTGCATCAAATGCAATAATAGATATAATAAGAAATATTTTATATAACATCAACTCTTGTTTTTAATTTAATGTAGAATTTGTTTCAAAATTATCATTTTTGCCCTATTCAGAAATACAGTTTAAGCAAGTAGTCTGCGGCTAGCACCAGAAAGGGAGGCCGAGGAGCCTGAGTCTATTCTAAAGGACCAAACAGTAATTCCGATTGTCTGAGGAAGCTAAAGATTGGAGTATAAGATAGCCAGCTCCACCACAGACATTTATTTTCTACTGGTAACTTTCTTTGCGACGTTACGTTTCTTCAAAATTTAAGTTTGATTCTAGGAATAAACCATGTTTAACTGAAGCTGTTGTGTTTACTAGAAATCTAAAGATTCGAAGTCAAATAATTACAAGTTTAACATTTCAGTAAATGAAGACTAAGGCACATTTCGGAGAAAAAGTAAAATTTAAGCTTAAGTACTAACATCTGGAGTCCATGATAGTTTATGGAAAATCTGAAATCTAGCAAGTAACAAATAGCCCCCTTTCAGTTGGTTACATTTTATTTTTTACCGATTTGTTTCCTGTGTATGTTTTCAACATTTTTCTGTTTCATCTCTAAATTTTGATACTTTAGCTGTCTTTTTTACAACCGCCATTGAACACAATACATATTTTGAACTTGAGAAAAAATAAATTTAGTTAAAAAATGGAAATACAGAGGCTATTCATGATTTCATAACACGTTTTTAACAAATAAGTTACGCAGTCCATGCCAAATTAAGTTTCACTGTATTGAAGTAACTCACTAAATTTATTTTACAACTTCACAAAAGAGCAATATGTTTACCTTCGCAATTACAGCACTCACTTTTGCGATAATCTGCTTCGTCTCACAAGAGTACCAAATATATGACAGTCGACCGAAGCCACAGATCGATAATACGTTTTCAAAGATCCTGGGCGTTAGAACTATGTCTGATTAAGACCTGCAGAGGCTCTAAGCACTTAAAAGGTTTTGCCCAACCTTAGAAATAAGCCAGTATTTTTCGTATTCCTTCTTGGTTTAACTGCACCGTAGGCTTCGTTCAGACGAGGAATTTGTATTCATAAGGCTTTGCGGCTTAAGACGTAAAGTTGTTCACACATGAGTAACAGGGTTTAAACCGCCAATCAGGGAAGGTAAAGTTGCGCATGTGTAAATGTGCAGTTGACTGAGCGAAACCGTCGACGGAATGTTAGTTCGTGTTTGCTTCCCTGCGATTAGTCGGTTCTTGTACCAAATTTACATTAAGTCGAGAAGTTAGAACATTTAGGCAAAATCCTTAAACCGGTTTTTGTGAGGTAGCAGATATGGTTGCCTAACAGCGAAGCTAGCTTATACTTCATATGACCGCAATGCCTTCGGCTGAATGAAGCTATACGTTCCAAGGTAAAACCAACATTGGGAAATTTTTGTGATGCCCCTCTTTCCATGAAGTCATATGTACGTACTTACTTTGCTTAATGATTAGTAAAGGTTTGATTAGTGCGCAATGGTGGCACTTGACGTACTCTTGAAAGACCTCCAATTGCCTTGTTCGAAAAGGTAATCATCACTGTCTTCATTCCATTGTGGCATCAACCAGCTTATATCCAAGTAAATTTTCATAGTGAGGCTTGTGATAGTTACATTGATATGGGTGATAGATCATTGTGATAGTTACTGGTGACTTATCTGTGACAATTTTTCATTCGTTTGCAACTGCGTCCTTTGGATATTAAATTGCTCGCAAAATTTTCTTCCCTCGATTTTTGGACAATAAAATGTTTAAAAAAATTTGGGGGGGATTTATCAGGAAATACGATATTTGTTATGAATTATGTAGTTTATGTAGGTAGATCTCAATTCAACATGTTCTGGCCCCACGTAAAAAAGATTGTTTGGCAAAAACGTTTTCTGAAGACATTATAATGATAATACTTAATGAATAAATCTGAAAGTTTCGTTAAAAAAATTCTGAGCATAGATCTGTGTTTAAATTTTTGGCTATAGAAGGCATTAATCCCTAACAAATGAAACAACGCTTGGATCATGTATATGGTGATTCCTCTCTTACCTCCTTCCTAATGTACAGTAAAAGAATGGATAAAATAATTTGAGCCGAAAATCCAGAGACAGACTCTCATTAAGATCGACTATTGGAGGCATTGACATCAGAAATTATTGTAGGAGAACATAATCGAGGAAAAAGGTGCTAAAATTCCAGAGGATAGCAGCAATAGTGGATGCATATAAAGTAACTGATTTGCGAAATCTGCATACATATCTTCAAATAAATTCAAGATTAGTACTTCAAATTCTTTGAGCAATTCAGAAACAATAAGGTATCAGCGCAATTCAGAAATAGCAGTATTGGTTTAAAAGGCTTAAACGCGCCTCCTATCTTACAACCCAAATTTAGCTCCAAGTAATTATTACCTGATCTCTAAACCGAAATTTGGCCTTCGTGAAAAAATTTAATGATGGTATGGCGAGAAAAGAGCCGTTATGAAACACTTTGAGTACAAACATTCAAGTTATTCAGGCATAGAGTTCCCCACTGAACTGAGTTAAAAGGGTATCGAGGCACAAGATCTCATTGAAAAATAAACTAAAACAAACTAAAGTATTTCAGGCCGGGAATCGTGAACCTACGTCTTTGTCATGAATTGTTAAAATGTTTCAAGGAATTAGGTATAAATCATAAACGAAGAAAATCATAAAATGATGATTATGATAATGAATTACGTCAGAATACACGTGAGTACTCTCAGCTGAAATGTATACGTTTCAAAAGAACACATTCGCTTCCTATAAGAGTAAAAATTCTCTTCTTGGAACACTTACAGTTAGCATGCTTATTCAGAAGTTAACTGTCTTTCCGGCAGCGAAAATAAATACCTGTAAACAAGATATTCTAGAAAATATGCTATTGTCGAAAGGAGGCAAATGTTCTACAAACTAACACAAATTAAAAACTTTCTGAATAAATGTTTCTGAATATAACAATATCTTACTAGATTAATGATGAAAAAGAAAACAACAACGAAGATAAAAAAAATATTGTATGCACTTTTACTTTTTCAGATTAAGTAAGCACACAACGCCATCTTATAATAATGATGCAAAATAAAACTGTAATCAAAAATTAAAGTTGTTTCAATATAATAGTTTTTGCTCTGCATAACTGTCTAGCTTTTACTTTTTTTTTAATACTATCTAGCTTTTCTAATTATTTTTATTACCTTATGGTTTTAAGCGACAGAATGAAAATGTAGCGAATGTAAATCGTAAATCTGTGGCGAATGAAGCAGAGTGCACTTTTTATTCAGAAGTCGGCATTAAATTCTTTTACTAATCACAAAAGAAAGAATCAACTTCTGTGAATTTAATAATCCCGTAGCGCCATCTCATGGTGTTAAAGTAAAATAAAACTACAGCTAAAAAGTAAAATAAAACTACAGCTCAAAAATTAACATTTTTTCCCTCAAAAAATTGGTTAAAAGATTTTGTTTCGCTTACGATGAGTTTATGACGTTAACATTTACAACGACGTTTGATTGCACATCGCTCAAAACTATTTAAATTATCCTGACGAAATCTAGAGTAGTTCAAATTCTCCGTCGTAGCTTTCTTTCTTCGGTTAGTCTTCAGTAACAATGTAGCAATATGAAAACTGGAGAGTCACATTCTTTCTCAATAAGCGGCAGAGACAAAGAATATTGTCTGGAAATTTTGAGATTAAATGTTTCAGATAAATGTAAACAGAAGCAACATAATTATATATGTTGCTCGTTCAACACAACAAGAGGTGTTCAGACGAGTAATTCAGTTTCTGAATTAGAAGTCATTTTCTCTAAAATCACTTGAATAGTAGTTTCGTAGTTTTATGTACTGTAGATAACAGTTTTACTATTACTAACAAAGTACTATTTATTGGATTCATTATTAATTTCAATTTATGTAAATTCAGTAAATTATGGTGGTTTGGAGTCTTTGACCTGACGGCCTTTACTCAGCAATTAGTTACCCTACTGGGTAGTCTTAGTAGAACTTAAAACGTCTAACGATTATTTTCTTCCTTGGTGAAGACAGTGAAGATCAAATATACAGCTTTGGTGAAGATGAGCAAATGCGGCGCCATCTAGGAGCCACTATAGAAGTAGTTGGGATGGACTCAATTTATGTAAATCGTAGTGAGTAATGTAGGTAGGGAGTATTCGGCCTGACGGCGCCGACTACCCAATTAATAACCCCTGATGGGTGAGCCTTGTAAAGAAATCTTGAATTCCACGATGTGGCAAAATAATTTCTCGTAACCTTTGTTACGGGGGCAAAGGTGGCTCCATCTATGAGCCGAAGAAGAAGTCACGATTTTTTGGGTGAAGCGATGATAGTATGATGATAAAATAATTTTTGAAAACATCAGTAGGCATGGCATAATCGATTATTAGGTGATGATGGAGGCAAATTATAGATGAATAGGGAAATTTTGCATCGAAAATATGATTTGGTACTTTATTCAATGAGTGGTGACTTTTGAAATCTGTTGCTGTTATTATTTCGCGGTGTATTCCGGGTATAAATTCTGAAACATACCGACGTTCAAGATCACGCTTGTTTACCCCCTTCTCTAAATAAAGTTTTCTTTTATATTTAAATAGAGTTTCAAGTTTTTCGAATCAGAATTTTATCTTGTGATTATTAAACTTTTAATTCTTATTACTGAGTTCTGAAGATTTATATATCTAACATTAGAATTAATATCTTTATTTAAATAAATAAATCTTTCAGATTTTATATTACAACCAAAGGAGCGTTTTTCCCATTTGCATACACGTAATATTTCGAGAGAATCTGGGCTAACGCCCCTTTGTGCTAAAAATATTTAAAAACAGCATATCGTTAGAATATCTGATAGACAGTATCGAGCACTAAAAACAAAAATGTTTTATTTTGTATAGTTGTGACACAGCTCGCTTTGAAATCATTAAGTTTTTTAATCAAAAATTCGTTAAAGTTTCACAAAATATGAAACACGTAATAAAATATACTTGAAATTCAAATTTCGGCCTTCCAGGTGCCCATATTCGGGTTGATTACGTTATCTAAATTTTTATGACTGTAGGTACCGTTGTTTTTCCACAGTTCGAGAAACATACATACATTCATACAGATTCTTCACTATATAATTTCTTTAAATATAATACGGGGCGATAATATTTTATGGCAACAGTTTGAAAAATGGTTCCGCGCTTTTAATGATTCGAAGTAAAATACCGTTACCTGACTAATAACATTCTCGGCTAGCGCCCCTTTGGGCTAATAAAATTTCTTAAATAAGTTAAACAAGCTTTTATTTAAAACTCATAAAATCATTAAAAACCAAAGCGAGAAAAATAATTTATCATATAGTTTAAATGGAACAAGAAATTGAATAATTCTGTTCACAAAAATTATCTACGGTTTTATAATCCGAATAATAAAATTATGGCTCTTTTTGAAAAATTTATAAAGGCAATGGCTTATACTTTTGACAGTACAATTCTATTGATAAATTTCGTTATTTATGCACCCATACTTTTCTTATTCGTGATATAAAACTGAAGGTGAATTTTGAAAGAGAATTATTTAATATCTTGTTCCATTAAACTGTACAATAACTTATTTTTCGACTTTTAGTTCATTAACGATTTTATGAGTTATTATGAACTCCACTTTTATTACTAAAATAAAAGCTTATTTTATAAAAACTTTATTTATTTATTAGCCCAAAGCAGCGTTAACCAAGAAGGGCTATCTCGAAACGGCATTTTGCATCGAATCACTAAAAGCGTTGAATCATTTTTCAAATTGTTGCCACGGAATTGTTGCCCTTTATTTAAAGAAATTAAATAATGAAGAATCTGAGTGAACGTCTGTATGTTTCTCTCACTGTAAAAAAACAGCTATACCTACAGCCATCAAATTTTGAATAACGTAGTCCTCCATTCATACATGGATACCTGGAAGCCCGAATTTTGAGTTTCAATTCATTTTATTATCTGTTTCACATTTTATAAAACTTTAACGAATTTTGGATTAAAAACTCAACGATTTCAAACCAAACAGTGGCAACACTATACGGAATAAAACATTTTTACCTCCAGCGGGCGAGACAGTCTATCAGAAATTCTAAAGATGTTGTTTCCAAATATTTTTAGCATAAGGGTGCTTTTGACCAAATGCTCTCGAAACGTGTATATGTGTGTAAAGGGAAAAAACGCCCTTTGGGCATAATCTAAAATCTGAAAGCTTTCAGATTTTTTTATTATTATTATTTTATTTATTTTTAATTAATTTTCATCTCTTTTAATCTCAATAGCACGGTATCAATTAAACTATTCGAAAGACAATTTGTTTTTCGGCAGTGAATCACCCCTCTTGTAGTTCCAATAATTCTGTTACATCAAATGGTCGAAGAAATCCAGCGATTTTTCCCAAAAAATCGGAAATTATGCTAAAATCTGCAAATTTGATTTTAAAATATTTTTCCTGCTCTATCGGATGGTGCAAACTACAAAAATTCTGAGAGTTTTAATTTATTGATCATTAAACAATATTAGATATGGGAATAAATGCATCAGAATGAAAGTAGAGGGTAAAAACAATCCCATATCGTCTACAGCAAGAAGCAATTTTATTTTCATTGTAAGTATCAGACAGTAATGAAAGAAAATAAGTGGTGAAGATCCGTGGATTTTATCTCTAAATCAAATGACGAAATAAATAAAAATCTCTTTACAATTCAAAAATAGTTTGAGTAAATTAGACTTATGAAAGTTAGTCACCCAATATAAAGAATCTCTTTTCTTTGAAGCCTCAACATTGACTCTTGCGTTATATCATCTGAATTAGGCTTTACATGTTCAACAGCAAAATCTATAGTAAAAGGGATTAAATGTAGTTCTTGGTATACAGTAGAAGTCCAGAAATCCGCAATGCTTGGGACCAGAGGTTGTGTGGATTTTAGGATTTTGCGGATTTCAGGACAAAAAAAGCCAAATCATAATATTCAGACTAAAAGGGCAAAATAAATAAGGCATATTAGATACATTTACTTAAATTATTACGTACAATAATATACATTATTTTTTACATGCATTAAATTATAAGGGATACTAATAAAGCATAAATTATTTCCTTTTTTGTTCACTTGTTTCAAACATTTTTCTGATAAAGGTTTGTTTTAAAACTTTACGTGCTCCAGGGTAAGTTTTTTTTTTTTTAAATTCTACAGGGTCATAATCTCTTGCTCTGTGACACAGCTCTGTTGTTCTAAATATTTTAGGTATTTTTCACCATGTTCCAAACCCTCATTAAAAGGTATTTTCTCACTCCTATCAAATTCATTATCTGTGTCGGTGTCGGAATCGTTTTCTTGCTGTGGGGAGTTCAAAACAGAGCCAATGATTTCATCATCAGTTATCTGATATGTCAGTGTTGGCTCATCTGAACACATCATCCATACTGAAAACCTCTTCTGCGCTAAGATCTTTTTTCTGCCACTAACACAGAATCATTATTATTCGGTAATTATGACATCATTATTTGGATAAATATTTCTTCTTCGGTATTTCATTCTCCATTCTGCAGTTTCTGGAACCTATAAATTCAATGTTCATATTTTGAGAGGTAGTGCGGATTTCAGGAGTTGGCGGATTTCAGGTTGGCGGATTTTTGGTATTTGACTGTATTAATTTTCTGATATCGAGTTTAGCAGTGGGAGCAAGAAGGAATTTATATTGATAAACGAGATAATTCAGCTCTAAAAAAAGAAAATAATTATCTAATATTTCAAAATCGTGAGTCTTTGTTGTTTTTCAAAAGTTCAGCTTAGACACAATCTTGCACCATCCTTAAGTATGAAATTGTTTGCAGCAATCTTTATACCCATAGTTCCATATGCGAAACTCCTTTTTTGTTCACAGAAAGGTAAAGTTTCCAGTATCTCTAAAGAAAATTAATACAATAGTGCATATCTCGTGAGGAAGCCGGTTATATAATACCACTGGGTTATGAAATAAAATACTCTGGAAACACGCCTCTTACAACTGCTTCGATTTGTTTGCCATGTGTGCTGTAATTCCATATTGGAATCTCTACATTTCCAAGCTCATTGGTTCTATTTGGTTGAAAATCGCACAGCCGCCTCATAACCCTTCTTCCAAGCAGCCATATTATTTACACCAGACTCACAATAATTAACTTGACCAATTAACACCCAATACTGCGTTTCTTCATTAAATCTTAATAACGGTGTAGTTTGTCTATAGAGTCATATCATCGTCATAGCTTGCTTCGCAACAGTAGTAAACCACTACTACTTTTCTATAGAAAAATGAGAGAAATCTCAAATTCCTCTCATGATAGGAGTTCAGTAAGATCTTGAAGTTCCTATTTTGATGTAACAGAATATAAAAAGCTTTTAACAAAAACAAAAAAAACTGCGTTTCACGTTCCCCTTCTGCATAGTTAAGTCATTTTAAAGTTACAACAGCAGTGAGAATTCTTTCGAATACTAGAGACAGGTTTGCTCGTCGAAGAAAGCGTATAGTGCTCAAATATACACTCAAACGCCCTATCACAAAACAAAAAAAACTAATAGTTACTGACTTAGGGAGCTTTTATAGCAGGGATAGTGGATCTTGATTTTGCTGCTGGCAGTCAACTACTGAAGAGTTATAACCAGTATATAAATATTATGCCAATGGCCATTAACAGTATAAGTTTAAATTAAAGGTGTTTAACACTACGCACAGAGGTGAGATCAGTAATTGAGTTATACTCATTAATTAATAATTTTTGTAGTTGATAATTGATGTGCATGCTATATGCATGGCGTCCAGAGATGCAGTGAGATCTAAGTAAGAGGGTGTGAGGCTAGGCAATGAGAGTCACATGACGTGTATAAGTAAAGTGATTGGTTCTTCAGTCCGATGAGGGGATTGAGTAAAATAAGTTTTTAAGTATTTGAAGATGAGAAATATGTACAATAATAGCTTGTGGATGCCCTTTAGTTTCTTTAGCAATTTGATGACAATGTTAAATATCAGAAATCCTTAAATAACGTAAATAAATTTTGAAAATTCTTGGTTAAATAAATAAATAAAAAAAGCAAAGTCCTATCTTTGCAAGAGATAATAAGTACAAAGTCCTATCTTTGCAAGTAAAATATATACACACACAGTTTTGGGTAACACTAATGATGCGAAGTTTACCAGAAATAATATGATACAATATATACATTACTACCATAACGCATTATGCTGGACAGTTCGAGGCCTTTTAACGGTATATTCTTCAGTAGGATCATATTCTGTGAGGCTTCTGATAGCTGTATATGGGGAGTTTTTCATTTTTTCAAAGAAATTATGAGCACTTTTGAGAATTTGATCATGTAGAGTGTAAATATTGAGAT
The DNA here is from genome assembly GCA_000611955.2 of Stegodyphus mimosarum. Taxonomy (NCBI): domain Eukaryota; kingdom Metazoa; phylum Arthropoda; class Arachnida; order Araneae; family Eresidae; genus Stegodyphus; species Stegodyphus mimosarum. The sequence goes on from KK114638.1 coordinate 514,278, forward strand.
CACTATGAATTTGAGCATTTCTAACATACCATGGTGCGTTTACTATGTTTCTGAGGATTTTGTTTTGTAAAACATTAATCTTTTGCCTTTCGGTTTTACTGGCAGTAGCCCACGCAGGGACCGCATATAGGATGATTGGCCGAATGAGAGTGACATACAAGGTTCTCTTCGCACGAAGATTTAATTTTGACTTTCTGCCTATTAATGAGTAGATGAACACGAAAGCAGCATTTGCCTTATTTAAGATATACTGGATATGGGTCTTAAAGTTGAGAGCTTTATCGATGTGGACTCCTAAATATTTACAAGAATCAGCAACAGAAACTAGGGAATTATTAATGGTGATATTGTAGTTAACAGGATAATTTTTCTTGTAACGTGTAAAGAGAACTATGCAGCACTTAGATGAGTTGAGAGATATTTTCCAATCTTGGCAGTACTTTTGTATGATATTAACCTGAAGTTGTAACTTGTCCAGAGCATGCTGGGGACTTCTGGAGCTAGTAATTATAACTGTGTCATTAGCATACTTTAGGATATTGGAGGAGAATGGTGTTGGCGTATCATTAATAAATATTGTAAAAAATATTGGGCCTAAAACGGAACCTTGTGCGACGCCAGAGAAAATAACTTGTTTGGTAGATAGAGTATCTCCTGACCTGACTTGAAAGGTTCTTCGCTTTAAGTAGGAATAGATGAGTTTGATAAAGCTGCTTGGCAGTAAGAAGTTAGAAAGCTTGTGTAGTAAGCCTGCATGCCACACTCGATCAAAGGCTTTCTCAAAATCGAGGAAGCATGCAGCTACTCCATTCTTTATGATAAATTCCTGTGCAATGAATTCTATTCGGTTGAGAATCTGATGGGTGGTACAAAGCCCTTTTCGGAATCCAAACTGATTTTTATCAATTAAATCCAGTCTTTTAAGATGTTTTGTAAGCCGAGCACTGAGAATTCGTTCGAAAACTTTTCCCAGTGCCGGTAGAAGACTTATGGGACGATAATTTTTAACACTTTTAGGATCCTTTTCAGGTTTGAAGATAGTGACAATAATAGAGTGTTTCCACTGAGATGGGAAATAGCATAGCCGAATACAGGCGTTAAAGATATTTGTTATTAATACTATACGTCTATTGGGTAGAGCTTGAAGGGCTTCATTAGAAATTGAGTCGTAACCTTTAGCTTTTCTCTTCTTTAAATTCTTAATTATTGTCTTAACTTCCTGAGGAGATGCAGGGGAGATGAAATTAGTATTCGGTCTATTGAGTATGCTATTGAGTGAGAAAGTAATTTCCTTTTCATGTTCAGAGTTTTCTTCAGGGTGTTTATCGAAAACATTTCTAAGTTCTTCGGTATGTAATTCAGCGATTTCTTCTTCAGAGTGAAATGTTTGACCCATGTGATTAATAGAATGCGTCTGATTGGCTGAGGGTTTTCCCAGTGGTCTAGCAATTTTCCAGATTGTGTCTAGCAATTTTCCAGATCAGATTCCCTTCTTTTATTTTTCTATTAAGGTAATTAACTTGCCGTTTTTCATTAGAATCATCGGTAATTTGCCACCTTTTACACTCCTGTGTCTGTTACACTCCTTGATGATGTTTTTAATATTTTTAGGGATGCCGTAGGGGTTCTTTTCTTTAACACAGTATGTAGAATTTTTAATGACGGTTTGCATCTTGCTGTTAAGTTTTGAGATTTCGTTTTCAATGTCACTACAGTGCTGCATTGAAGCATGGCTATTTATGGAATTAAGTTGCTCTGCGTACATTTGCCAGTTGACTCTGGTTGTTGCTTTGGGAAGAGGTGGGTAAAACCGTAAAAATTGAAAATGACAGGAAGGTGGTCTGAGGATAATTAGTTGAAAACTTCTAAATTAGGGATATTGGGTAAGTTTTTCATCAATACAATGTCAAGTATATCTCCTCGTCCGTTCGAAGCATAATGCGTGGGTTGCTCAGGAGCAATAAGTCTTATGTCATTATTTAAGATATAATTATTCAGTATATTCCCGTTTCTGTTTCGTGCTCTACAGTTCCATGATAAATGCTTAGAGTTTAGATCTCCAGCAATGACTATGGGATAATTAAGGTTTGTGAGTAAATCCAGATTTGTTAAGACTATTTGATGTAGGGTTATATACAGAAATAAATAGGTACAGTTCGCTGAAACCACAATATGTATGAGTGTTGCAACAAGAAACATATGAGTGTTGCAACATTTTCTATAGTACATGAGCTATTCATATTACATTTAGTGGCTTTAATGTGACTTTTAACGATGATGGCATTTCCACCGCCTCTATTATGAGATCTGAACAAAAGCTAACTCCAATCAGCCACCCGGGATCCATATTAAACATCTGTATCACAAAAGTAAAAAAAGCGAAGTTAATTTTGACTGCTATTTGAACGAATATGAAACGAACTATATATGAAACGAATTTGAATTCAAAGCAGGATTTTTTTTTTTTTTAATCATTCAAGTTTGAGGAAACGGCAACACTTTGCGCCGTAATATTAGCCAGAAATTTTCCGTTACGCGATGGCAATTTGAGTTATTTATTTACTAAAACATAGTGTGTATTTGGTGGTAATTTAAATATGAAGCATAGTTTAGAAATTTTAATTATGAAATGCTGATTGATATGATCGTGTATTAAATGCGAAATATGCTACAGAAATATTCTAATTTAGTGGAAAACTGTGACAATGATGTATTTACGTTTAAGAACATGTTTATTTTTCATGAGTTTACATTTCACAGGTTAATTCAATTAAGTATAATTTTAAAATATGCAGTGTTATTTAAAAAAGAATTTATTTCAGAGAGTATATTAGTATTATATATTGTATAATTATCTGTATTTATTCTTTTACTCAATATGTTTTTTGATTGTTAATCATTTACAGTTGTATACCCAGCTCTAGTCCAAATGCGTGTGGTAAAAGATACAGCTAGCTATGGGTAAGTCAGTACATCTTATTGTTTTTCATAATATACATGAAACTGCCGATTATAATGCATAGAATTTCAAATAATTAATATGAATTTTTTTTTTTTTTCCTTCCAGTAATATATTTTGCTGGAATTTCTTTCGACTCTCATTCATTTGAAATATTTTCGTGTTTGAAGCTTTCAAATTTTATAATTTTTGTGTCATTAATTTTGTTAGTTCTTGTTCATATTGCATAATGCGTAATTAGACTAAGAGTTCAGAATGTTGATTTTAGGTGCTTGTAACAAAAAGCATCTAAAAATCTTACTTCCCTTTTTAAAAACAGCAGCTTTCTGTATCAATATTATTCTGACAAAGTATTAGCATGCATGTTCGCTGGGTTGAGAGAAAGAAGGATTTTTTTTATTAGTCAATTTATTTTCCCCATGCGTAAAGTAAATAAGAGCTGATTTCCTTTAAAAGATTTCTTTGAAAGCCTCTCTCCATGTAACCCAGCAGTTTTAAGCTTTGTTAATTCAGGAAACCCATAATACTGCAGTTTTTTTCTATTGGAAGTCTTACAGTCCAGGAAAAAATAAATGTTAAAAAAAGCATGTTACTTTATGTGCGAAATGAAGAAAAAACCATTATTCCACTGTAATTAAAAAAAAATTTTTTTGAACAACTTGAACAAAAGCTTCATAAATGCAGCTATTAATTTATAAAGCGTTATTGCATTATATGCATTTTTTTAAAATTTTTTATTTATCTTCTCCTTCTTACGTAAGTTGAAAATTATTTTTTCTCAAATAAATTGTAGTGAATTGCATTAGGATCTTTATGGCTTTGTTAAAAATTCTTGAATATTCTTCATGAGTATGTTAATTAAAAATCAAAGAATTTTTGCTGATTTTTAAGAGTTTGTAGAGATATCAATTAAATGTTTTCTTTCTGCTTCTGGTAACTGGTCTGATTTATTGTAATTCTGAAATATATTTGGCCCAAATGTCCTTTAGCCCACTGCTTGGCGGCGATTGTTTTTGAATGAGCAATAAACGCGCCAACATGGGTAACTCCGTATATCCGCGAACATGGCTGACTGGGTATTTTGAAGCTACGGAAACATGTAGCTTTCGCACATGCGTATTTCCTATTTTATAAAGAACGGTTTTATTGGTAATGTGAGATGACGTAGCGGTTTATTCGAAATTCTTACGTGTTAATTTGAGTAGTTATTTCAGTTCTCGTTTTATTCTTTGAATGCGGTGTTTTTCTATTGAGTGTTTGCTATTTTCGTACGTATATTTCGCTAAATACCAAGTCACTATGGATTTAGCTGTGATGCTGAGAGAGGTGAGTGAATGTACATGTACATTTATTACTTTATTGGAAGTGCAAGGGAAACGTGATTGATTGGTGTATGAAAGCTGGTTATTTTGTTGATTTGTGCACATTGCCTACATTGTGCAATTCGCTGATGTTTTTTTTAAGTTAAAACGGAACGCTGTGCACATGGCATTTTCTTGTAATTTATTTTCGTTATTTTAGCTTATTTTGTTGATTTGTGTACGTTGCCTACATTGTGCAATTCGCTGAAGTTTTTTTTAAGTTGAAAAGGAACGCTGTGCACATGGCATTTTCTTGTAATTTATTTTCGTTATTTTAGCTTATTTTGTTCATTTGTGCACGTTGCGTACATTGTGCAATTCTCTGAAGTTTTTTTTAAGTTTAAAAGGAACACTGTGCACATGGCATTTTCTTGTAATTTATTTTCGTTATTTTAGCTTATTTTGTTTATTTGTGTACGTTGCCTACATTGTGCAATTCTCAGATTTTTTTTTTAAGTTAAAACGGAACGGTGTGTACATGGTATCGTTTGTAATTTTAATGCCCTTTTAAAAAAAATTCCTTCTTTCTTGGATGCCATTTTGGTTACGTTTTCGCGGAGCGTGTCGGGAAGGTTATGTAACGGCATAAAATGTGTAAGTATTACAACATAAAATGTAAATAATTAATTTAAACCTAACTGACAAATATTTTAATGATCATAATGTTCGTTTTGCATATTATTTTATTATCTTTTTGTGGCAACAGTTTCCATACTAATTTATGCTTTAGAATTCTATGTTTTGTTTACAATAGGTTTTCGCGGAGCGTGTCGGGAAGGTTGCCATTAATTGCAAAGACGTTTCGCAGAAACGCGCCGAATTGGTGATTTTCAAAACATCGCCAAGCAGTGGGCTAAAGCGCATTTTTACCATATATTTTTAATCCAGTCATATGGCTCAGTTTCCTTTCAGAAATGTTCTTGTTATTTTTTATGTGAAAAATATATATTAATATGCACATTTTAATACTGTCACCTGAATTTAAATTCAATTTCCATTAGAAAATAATTCAGTTTTCCAAAACATTCTATATTAATCTGATGGCCAAGCATTTAATATTTTAAAAAATGCAATAATTTATTCATTATTTGTTAAAAATATATTTATGGGTGCCCCATGGTGATTTTGGGTGATACATGGATGGCGAGTTTGTGCAATTCTTTGACTTGTTATTTTGGCTTTGTGTAGTGGCGATTTTTAAGCAAAATTCGCTGCTACACAAAGCCAAAATAAGAAGTCAAAGAATTGCACAAACTCGGTATCCATGTACACATCGACCTATTTTCACTTAAAAAAACATCAGAGAATTGCACAAACTTGACATTGCATACTCTCTTGACTTTGTCCATATACACATCAATCTGTTTTCACTTAAAATGTCAAAGCAGCAGCCAATTCTACACTAGAGCCAAACAAAAAATATATCTCAATAAACTACATTTTAAATCAAACAGTGAAATAACATAAAAAAGGAAATTCATCTTAGCACTACACAAAGGAAACATCCACTTACCGTATTTAGAAATTTTTGTGTCTTTTGTCAAACAAAATTCCTTAACAGCATCCAAAAACTTCCTAAAATTATATGAAATAGAATCCGTATACTGGCATTGCCATACAAATTCACAAAAATAAGAGTAAAAAATCTCCTCCGTAGCACCAGTATCCTCCAATGTTTGACCGTACGCATTTCTTTCCTACAAGCAGGACACTTATAATGGCTACTAAGTAAACCTTCTTTTACACACCAGTCATTTAATGTTTTTCCCCTTTCATTCCAAATCATACAGAAACTTCAAATTAATCTTACCACATTCAGCCATTTTACCATGTAAACCGTAAAATAAAAAATGCACATCCTAACCAACATCCATCACACAACACACAAACATCCAACACTTACAAATCTTTTCCTGTCAGTCAAATTCACTGTAATCACACAACCAATTATGTCATAATAGGGTTTCCCTAACATTCAACTCCTCAGGTTACCATGAATGAAACAACTTGGCAATAAATGAAATAGCAGCTTAATGATAAGCCAAGGGACACCCTTCAATATACTCTAACCCATTTAATAATGAATCTTGAGTGTTTGAATCAATGTATTAATTTCATTAAAAAGGGAAAGATGTCTGCTAAATAAACAAACTGCAACCACATTTTATCAAATAATTTTGGATTATAACTGCATTTACATTTGTTTAAAAAAACTGAAGCTTAAAAAAATAATTCAAGGGTTTTTTTTTTTTTTTTTGAAACAATCAGTGCATTTATAAATGTAGAAGCAAGAGTTTCAGGTTCCTAGATAATTTACTGCATTACAAAACAACATTGAATTTAATGCTGTGAATTTAAGCGGGGAGGGGAAATCGTAATTTTATAGCATTATCTAAAATCTCCTTTTATGCATTTAACCATGAATATCATATTTCTTTGAACACTTTCCCCCTAGCTTTTCTGATTTTGAAAATTAAAAAAATATTCACATAATCTTCCCTTTCATCTATTGAACATAGTTTTTCTCTCAGAGGGATAATTTATTAGTAAATTGTATTGTCTTTATTACTTTTATTTTTATTCAGTACATTCAGTTTGTACATGAATTTTTGTATTTGCATGCCATCCATTTTTTTCCCCTCTATTTGCATTTATTACTTGAAATATATTTTATGGAAATTCTTCTTTAAGCTACCAGGGCATGGCAGATATTCTCATACTTGAGAAACTTTAGAAACATGTGATTTTCACTTTACTTCTGTTATTTCCATTCCAGCTAATTGTAGCCTTATCTAGTAATAATGTGTTTGGTCTTTTGAAATATGGGTCATTTGTTTTTTACATGTAGTAATTGTAGCCTTATCTAGTAATGTAGCCTTATCTAGTAATGCAGCCTTACTCATTGTAGCCTTATCTAGTAATGATGTGTTTGGTCTTTTAAATATGGGTCATTTGTTTTTTACATTCCAGCTCATTGTAGCCTTATCTAGTAATGATGTGTTTGATTTTTTGAAATATGGGTCATTTGTTCTTCCCCTTCTCCTTTCTTCCTCCGATGTCCTTCTGGCTAACTATTGTCAAGACTCATTCATGTGAGGTGCCCCTGGGGTTTTACAAGATAATCAAGGCCAGATACCTTATGCTCTGCATGATATTCATGCTTTAATGTCATTGACTCAATTTAATTCATTTCTTCAACTAGGATCAAGAATTCATAGTTAGAATTTTCTTTTAATCCATATGTATTATGAGTGCAGTATACCACAAATTTTCAGAACTGTAGGGA
>KK114638.1:527955-545167 GCA_000611955.2 Stegodyphus mimosarum
TTTCAGGAAACATAGCTTTTTATTTTACAATTTATTTACAATTTTTATTTTCTTTAATAATTAAAAAGTGTTTTTGATGACATGGAGGACACATGATTAAGTGGGAATAGTGTTTCACTGCTGCTGAAGAAAGTAAGGAATCATTCTTGCGCTAACTTTTGTGAGTGGTGGGAAATGCTTCTAAGTGAATTTGATAGAGGGCAGATTGTAATGGCCCAAAGACTCGGAACGAATATTTCTGAAACTGCATGGCTGGTAATTTATTCATGATCTGCTGCTGTTAGTATTTATGCAAAATGGATAAATGTTGATGAAACCTGCAGTATACACTAACTTGTTGGATGTCCGTACGTCATCAAAGAAAAAGGACATCAGAGACTGTCCTGCTTGCTACAACAAAATCGGCACCAGATAATGGCTTAGTTGACAGCCCAATACTGTGCAGGTGTTTCGGAAGACATATATCAGCGAACAGTGTTGGATATGGGACTGCGCTGTAGACATCCCACTCATGTGTTTCTGTTGACCAGATATCATCGTCAACTATGCCTAAAGTGGGCTAAGGAATATCGAGACTGGACCATGAATAAGTGGAAGCAGTTGCCCAGTCAGATGAATCACGATTTTTCATTCATCACATACATGATCCTGTCAGGTTACACCATCTTCAGACAAACAATTGCTCTCCTGCTGTACAGCAGGTCATGCACAGGCTGGTGGTGGTGGTATCATGCTTTGGGGGACATTCTCATGGGCAACTCTGGAACTCTTAGTTGTGGTAGAGCAGACCCTGAAAGCTGTGGACTGGCTGAACATAATTGCAGATTAGTTGCACCCTTATATGATGTCTGTCTTCCCATTTGGGAATACAATCTGTCAGCAGGACAATGCCCCGTGTCACAAGGCTCGAACTATGTTGGAGTGGTTCGAGGAGCATGAGTGTGAATTCCAATTAATGCCTTAGCTACCTAACTTGCTGAATCTTAACCCAATAGAGCACATTTGGGATATCATGAAATGGCAGCTTAGAGCTTAGACACCACAATATGAGAATATCTCGACTTTGTGTGACTGCTTAGATATTTGGTACATCCTATCTCCAATCGTCTAGAAAGAAATTGTGGCATCCATGCCAAGGCGAGTTACAGTTATTTTGCAGGCCAAAGGTCATGCAATGCGTTATTGAGTAAGTGGTTCTAATATTTTGGTTCTTCAGTGTGTGTATATATATATATATATATATGTATGTAAGATATAATAAAATATGATGGCTCTTCTAACAAATAATTGGCATCCTTAAAATTGACTATTCTAAATTTGGTGTTCTCCCCCTAAATTCATCTGTGCCCCCCAATTCGAGATCTTTCCATGTTATGTAACATGGATGATCAAATGATTTCTGGCATTTGAAAGAAAGGTACTTGCTTTATAACACTGTGTTGTGAAATTTGTAAAAAAATATAATTAAATACAGAGTATCTGAAATAGAACTATCATACTACTAGATCAGAACCATCATTTGCTTCCAGTTCTGTTGCAAAAAGTCAGCTACAGAATGTCACCAAATCATGTGTACAACTTTAAGTACTAATGTTGTATCATATGACAGTGTGAAGGTATGAAATTCAGAAGTTCAAAAACAAGCAATATTACATTCAAGAAGCAGAGCACTCTGTCTGGCCTACTGATGTTGATGAAGCCTGCCTGCAAGAACTTGAAAAAGAAAGAAATCAGTATACAACCACTTGAGTGAGTAGTGAAAGAAAATCAGTATACAACCACTTGAGAGCTTGCTAAGGAGTTACACATTAGTGCTATGTCCAATTAATTGCACTATGCTTTGTATAAACTTGACGTACAAGTTCAGTTGCTGAGTGCCACATAAGCTGATTCAAGCAGATAAGGACAGATGTGTTTGAACAAGCACTAATCTACTCAAATATCAATGCAAGGACAAAAATCTGGACCGGATCCTCTGTGATGAATAGTGGATTTACCTCAATAACAAGGCCATAAAGGGAGTTGGTCTGCACCCAGTGAGCCCACCGGCAGTGTCGCAAAGTGCAGTTTGACTAGCAAAAAGTTCAAGCTTTATATCTGGTGGGATTGCCATGATATTTCCACAAAGAGTATCTGGAAAAAAGTAAAACCCTCAGCGATAAGGTGTACAGCAAGATGCTAGTCCATGTTGACGCTGCTATCAAGGAAAAACACCGAACTGAGTTTTGGCCCAGAAAGGTAATGTTTCATCATGATAGTATAAGACTGCATGTGTATGCATTTGCCATATGGAATCTGTGTGGACTTGATTGGGATCTTTTGGGACACCCACCATATAACCCCAACATCACTTCTTTGGACTTCTACTTTTTTTCACACCTGCAGCTATCTGGTACTGTCTTTCATTCTGCACAGGACGTTCGAAATGAGCTTGATCTGTTTTTGGAATCCTGGCCACCAAGTTTCTGGGCTGAAGCTTTGAAAAACTACCAAAATATTAGCAGAAAGTCATATATTTGGGTGGTGATTACTACTCACACTAAAGATACTGCTTTCATGTTTTTTCACCCCTAACCTATTTCTTTAACTCAGTTCCAAGCCATTCACATCCTAATTCATGAATTCTAGATTATCAAGATTTCTATTTCAGTGTATATTTGTACATATAGTTATGAAATCTTAACCAAGAAATAAAATCCGATTTATAATAATAAGTAAATAGTTTTGCTTTAGATAGTGGCATTCATCATTTCACCAGTATAGCTTTAAATAATATGACATATATTTTCTAACTGCTCTTTTTATATTTTTCTATCTAAAAGGAAAAATGGGAACATTTGTAAATTTTCTCGTGAATGGTAAATATGTATGAAAGCAGCAAGTCGGGGATAAAAGATCATAGTTTAGAAAGTTTTGGAAAAGAAAGTCTAAGAAAGGTTATATTATGATGAAATTATTGCTATGTAATTACAAAGAAATTTAATAGTATTTTAACAGGAGCATGTACTACTGCATTTTGTTTTTCTGATATTTTCCCTGGTGTGCATGTATGCACAAACACTTCTTTTAAATTCATTTCAATTTGGTGTATTTCTCAGATTTAGTTCTTTCCATTTTTAGTTTTTGATCATTTTAAAATTATTTCTGTTTTTAGGTATAAATATGAACTGTGTCCTTTTCAAAATATCACTCAGTATGAAATTTCTCCTAGATGGAATGCCTATCATGGAATTCTGGGGTAATATATAATACATATTTTTTATATTTTAGATGCTAAATTTTCACTGAAAATTAGGCAGAAAAGCAGGTGTAAATTTTGAATTTCAAAGGGAATCGGATCCAGGTTTCTTTTCTGCAAGGGCAAAAGTATTTTTGTCAAATTTTTTTGTTCCCACTGAAGAGAGACTTGTGTCTGATTGTCTTGAAATCAACAGAATTTTATTCAAAATTTATGCTAAACTAAGGCTGCTTTTATGCTTAATTTTAAATTTGACATTGTTGAGATTCTTTTCCAATTTGATGTAAGGCATCATTTAAAATTTTAAGGAAAAGTTAATGGATAACATTAATGCATAAATATACACAGAAATCTTCAAGTTGCTTTTCATTTCAATGCTTCTTTAAGGGCACTTAATTTTTATGAGCAATAAATATGCTTTAATTTTTTTAAAATGAATGCAAAGATATTTATTCTACTGAAAGTCATATTTATAGAACATTAATTGCATAAATTAGAAAAGAAATAAAAATTTCTTGCTGTGCTGATTATATGAAATAAATTAATAATAAAAATAATAATAATAATAATATATTAAAAATAATTTATAAAATAATTTTTATGATTATTCGATGCAAATTTTGAAATAAATAAAATAAGGACATTTATAACATAAATAAGGATATTATTTCCCTTTAATTGGAAAAAAAAAAGGAATCTCAAGTAAAAATTTTATATCTGCAGCTATTTAATGTTAGTTTGAAATGTTTGCTTTACTTCAGCTGTTAATATTTTTGCTATGTGCATTTATATTAATTAGAATATAAACCTAAAAACATTTTAGTAGAGAAAATGTAGCCTTTCCTGCAATGTAATTTGCATTATTTCTGTGGTGTGTGATTATGTGTTTGTTCCCACTCCCCAAAATATAAACATTTTATAATGGGGACTGGAAAGTAATGTTTTTTGCATTAAATTCAAATAAATTTTTAACAAATTTTTATTTTTAATCAATGATGTAATCACCTTTATTGTCAAGAACCTTTAGCCATCTAGTGTGCAAATTTTCAATTCCAGATTGATAAAAATCAATTGATTTTTCAGCAAAATATCTAGAGATTGCATTTTGTATATCAACCAAGTTGTCAAATTTTTTGTCACATAGAAAGTGCTGTAACGAACAGAATAAATGAAAATTTGATGATGCAATGTTGAGCAAGTGTGGTGGGTGAGGTTGTACCTCTCACCCCATTTCATTAATTTTTTCCAAGGTTCATCTTGCATTATCTTGTTATAGAATAATGCCTTTTCTTTTGACAATCACTGGATACTTTCCAATTAAAAATTTATTTATTCGTCTGATTGTTTACAGTAAAGGTCTGCATTTACAGTTTGTCCAATTTCAGCATTTCAAAATGAACGATTTTGCAAATACTCCACCAAAGCACCTTTTTTGGGATGTAAACCTGGCTTAGCAGTACTTTGTGGTGATTCATTCAGAGAGAGCCACTGCCTTTTGCATCTTGGATTATTTGGATTATCATAGAGGACCCATTTTTCATCTCCCATCATCAAGCGATCAAAAATTGGTTCTGTATTGTGTTGTTAAAGCAGTAACTTGTATGTGTTGGTTTTCTTCGGAAAGTTTATGTGGGACCCAAATACCTGCTCTGCTTACTTTACCAATCTGCTGCAAATGTTCTTGGATGGATGACCGAAATCGTTAATAGTGTTTTCCAGTTCATGGAATTTCTGACATGGATTTGCATCTACTTCTGCTTTTAACACATTATTCTTTAAGGTTCTTGGTCTCTGGTCTGTACAAGTCAGACAGATCAAAATTACTGAACTTAAAAAAACTACATTTATGAACATCTAATGTTCTTGGATAAACATCACAAATATTTTTGGTATCAACTGTCACATTACTACTCCTGTGAAACTCAAAAAGCATGTAATGCCAGATATGTACCTCTTCTGGTACTTGGCTGGCCATTTCACTTAAAATTACAAAAAAAAAAAAAAAAAAAAAAAAAAAAAAAAAAAAAAAAAAAAAAAGAAAAGAAAAGAAAAGAAAAAAAAATAAGGTTTAATTATTTATACTTACAAACAGGAACAAATACATCTTTACATATATGCATACATATATTCATTTCTGAATCTGGTCCCGATAACAGAAGAGTACCAATGACATTACTGTCCGGTCTCTCTTATATAAGATTACAAATTTCATGTAAGGTAGAAGGGAATTCTTAGGCAGTTCTAGATTAAAATATGTATCTAAATGCCAAATAACAAATTATTATTGATAAATGTATCTTGATAGAAAAAATTTAATAATAAAATATTAACAAAATGTTAAAATCTAGTCGGTTGACAAGAAATTAATTTATTACTTAAAATGAAATACAATATTCACTAAGTTTCAGTTTTGATTTGTGGCAAAGCACACTAGGGCTATCTGCCTAAGGGGAGGGATGCCTTCATGGAGGACTTTCTAAGAGAAATTGGCCATGTACATGTTATACATGCAGGAAATTATGAAAATGCCCATGCAGTCAAACTGTTCACCTGGAATGGAACCCAGGTTGGAACTACCAGTGTTCAACAATCTTACTACATGCCACTGGTGGACCAACCTCTGAGGTTGTGTAAGTTGAATTTGTAAGTCGTTTGAATGTAACTTGGTAAGGAACTGCAATATTTATTATTATTTTATGCATGTATACATATGTGTATTTTATTTTATAAATGGAAAAACCATGCAGCAGTGTTTGCTGAGATATATTAATATTTATTTTGAATATTAAAAAAATATATGAAAACTTCAAAATAAAAAACTGACTTGTAACAGCTAGTGTAGCTTTCTAACAGGATAGTTGATGCTGGTGGTGGATGGTTTTAAAAAGAACTGCTATTCTTTGGCAAGTTCTGTTCCTCTTGATTTTGAAGCTGAGGGTAGTTCAGTCATCTGAATTTTTGTCTTGATGATGAAAATAAATATAATGTATTTTATTATTCGTGTCATGTAAAAGGCATCTCACAAACATGTCTAGAATAGATTGTATAGTCTTATGCTTTATGTTATTATAGATAGCTTTGTTGCTAGATATATCATAATAGATATGACTTTGAAACATTCTGGAACCATCTGGTGTTCAGATCATACATTCTGATTTTGCTAGTGTCGCGTCTATGAAAACAAGGCTACTACCGCATTATCCCATCAAAAAGGAAACTGGTGCCAAGCAGCACAACTTAGTGCCAGTAATGGATAAGCGGGATGTAACAACACACTCATAAATAAGACTCAAAAACACAACACATCCATGCTTTTAGTTTAATGTAACCTCAATTGGTTTTCAGTTCGGCTGATCTCGACCAACTTTCACTATTCAGTGGTAGCCAACTTTCACATGCCGCAGGATAAAACGTAAGTGCCAATGTAAATGACTAAACTAATCTTATGAATATCTTTTGAATGCAAGAAATACAGAGAAAGGAGGATTTGTTTACTGAGTGCTTATTTCTAATTGGGAGATTTTGGTTTGAATGTTACAGCTTTTGTGCATTTATATAAATCAAGGGTTAATAGATTAAATTTACAATACCCTTAAACAAATTAAGGGTGTTTTAAATCAAGGGTATCAAATTGTAAATCAAGGGTTATTAAAGCTAAATTACTTTAGCTAATTATCAATTACATTATTGATGCCTGTTTTTTTTTAATCACTTTGTAAAATAGTCTATAAATAATTGATTATAGAAATTTTTAAGAATGACAGAACTTTTAACTTTTATTTTCAAAGACACATACCATTTCCTTTTGTTATCTTTACCCTTTGAATCTGCTGAAATGATATTTAGTTTACGTATATATATTTACATTGTGTGTTTGCTACATCTTACACCTGCATGTAAATTATACATGTCATATATTTCATAAATTTTGCTCATTAATGTTAATTTTTTATATTTCTGAAAATTTCATTAATTATCATAAATTTTGATCAAAATTTTATTTTGTATTTTGAAAGTTTGAATGTAGTGAGAAATTTTTTAATGAACACTTAAAATCTAAACGGTTACCTAGTTTTTTGGGCCCATCTCTTCTTCAGTTTTCGGAGACCATTAGTGAAACTTATGTATACTTATAAAAATATTTTTGTTATTCTTTTTATTGAAAATGTTTAAATGTTTTCTTAAACCATATGCATATTAAAAACTTAATATTGTGGTTCTGAAAGCTTTCATTTTTCTGAGTAATTTTTTGCATATATACATTTTCTCAAATTGGCAGGTTTCTGTTTAAAGTTGCAATAGTTGAAAATTATAAGCATTAAAGCTTTTCATATTTAGTTTTGAAGTTCTGTCTGTATATAACATTTTTCACATTGATCTTCTGCAATAATGTACTTTATTATTCACGTTTATAATCATTAGGTCATTAAGATGATTTCTAGATCATTAATAAAAGGAAATAAAAAATAGTACTTTAAGAAACAAGATAATATATAGAGAGTAATAACAAATCTGGTGTTATAAATACATTGGAACCTTGGATCATGAACACCTCACTTCATGAACAATTTGGTGCATGAATAAATCAACTGAATAAAAATGCCTCGAATGGCGAACAGTGTCTCGAGTTGCAAACCCTCAGTTCAATAACAAATAAATTTCAAAAGTGTGTCAAGGTGATATATGCCACATAATTAACACCCAGAAACTTCTGGGAGTATCATTTTGTTGTGTTCTATTGCATAACATTCTGTATTAGTTAAACCTTGCTTTAATAGCAAAGCCTCACAGCAAATGAGGCTCAAGATCACAAATTCAGCCTTTAGAAAATTATGGCGAGACTGTCTTTGTTTGTTATCTGTGATATTGTCTTTCTAAGTAAAGGCATGGGCTAAAGAGTCAACAATGAAAGATGTGGAGCAGTTACTAGAGGACCATAAAAATTAACTCAAAAGGAAGACCACATATGCCCATGCATCAGATTGAAATTATAAATGAACTGGGTGTAGAGAGAACACCCAGAACTGGGTAAGAGAGGATATATGACATAGTATATATTATGTATTTTGATGTAGAAGTTGTACCCTATAAAATAAAAGAGGGAGTAGTACAGTGCTGCAAATATCAGCACTTTAACCATTCTTCCAAAGTCTGTAAGCTCAAACCTAGACGCGTTAAATGTGCTGGGCCGCATAACATGGAAAATTGTACAGCCAATCATCTGGATACAGTAAAGTGCTGCAATTATGGTCAGATAGGACAGACAGTCAACTATCGTGGGTGCCCGAAATTTCTTTCAAGAAATGTACCTAGCAATCCTAGTAATGTTAATATAACAAAACCTATACTTTAGGTTTTGTTCCTGGAATGTAAATACTTCTAAAATTATCCCTTGAATATCTTATGCTAAAGAGGGAAAAATCAAGCACCTACTAATGTTCCAACCAAAAATGCTTTGAATGAAAATAATCATTATTGTTAAAAATGGTATTAGTGCTCAAAATAGTTCTAAGCACAATGAGTCTATGTTTGGGCCATTATTAGAAATATTTAAAGATGCTATAAAATTGTTCTATGAATTAAAATGTATGTTTAATGATATTTCACTGTTACAAATAATTAGAAAAATTTCTGCTCGTCTACCTGAGTTACAAGAGACAGAAGAAATAATTGATAAATTATTTGTACTTTTTTTAATTTTCAAGGATATTTTCAGTTCCATTGTAAATAATAATCATGACTAATTGTTATAATAATTTGAGTATCATTACATGGAATGCTAATGGATTGTCCCAAAAGATTAATGAACTTCGGGACTTTATAAATGAGTACTCCACTGATATCATGTTCATACAGGAGCGTAAGCTTAGCCCTAATCATCCTATAGGCAATTACAATGTTTATAGGTCCTTCAGGTCTACTACAAACAGCAGAAATCATGCGGGTGATACAGCTGTCCTTATCAAACGCTGCATTCCTCATTACTATGTTACAATTCCACAGCTTTGTTACAATTCCATACTGCCAGCAGTATGTAATGAGAGTGACATTGATAGTTTGGTTAAGAATTTTACAGGTTCAATATTACATACCCACAGAAATGCTTGTAAAATTATCAAAAATTCTAAACCCAAAAGAAGTATGGAACTTAAATATCTAATTAAAAAGATGAAATGGTGCAAGAAAACAATACCAATGCACTAGATTCCCTGCTACTGTCAGGTCTCTAACAGATTTTCAGTCATAACAAAACTGAACTAATTATCTATGTCTGCTCTCTACGAATGATAATTTCACTTGGAAAACATGTTCTAGATATAGGAAATGCTACAATAATATTCTGCCCCGTAAAGGCCCTGAAAGGATCCATTTCACCGAAACTGAGAAAGCAGAGCTCTTAGCTTCGCATCTGGAATCTCAGTTTTGCATAAACAACGTGCATGACACATCAACAGAACAGATTATCTCTGACTTTCATAACAATTACACAACAAACCCACTCACTCACAGCATTCTTCCCAGTCCGACCCTCGGAAATTATTGGTTATGTTAAGAATTTAAAGAACAGCAAGAGCCCGGTATTGACCAAATCAAGAATAACATGATGAAGATGCTTACCACTCAAGTTAATATTCAAGCTGACCAACATTTTCAACACTATACTTCAATTGCAATACTTTCCATTGGAAAGGAAAACAGCTAAAATCAGCCCTATTCTCAAACCAAATACACCTGTATATGAACCTGGGTCGTACAAACCCATTGGTCTACTTCCTTGCATAAGTAAGATTATGGAAGTAGATATTCTCAAAAGAGTACGTGATCATCTGGAAGCAAACAATATACTGATCCCACAACATTTTGGATTTCAGAAGTCATTATCTACATCCTATCAACTTTAGCGTGTTGTGGAATACATCTCTGAAGGAATTCACTACAAGAAGTATACTGAGGGTTTATTCCTGGGCATAGCCAAAGCTTTCAACTGTGTCTGGATGGATGCACTAATATACAAAATCTGCAGTCTGGGCTTTCCAGATTACATTACACACATAATTAAATCCTATCTAACAGGTATACACTTTGTCGTTCACCTTTCTAACACTTACTCCACTAAACGTCTGGTTTTAGCTGGCATCTTCCAGAGGTCACTACTAGGGCATACACTTTTCAGTATTTATGTGAACGATATACCTACCACACCCACATTACACTAGCTATGTATGGTGACAACACAGCAATCCTTGCTCAAAATGATGATTATGCTATTTCTTAGCTCAGTCATACATCTTCAAAATCACATACATGCAGTAGAGGCCTGGCTACTTAAGTGGAAAATTCAGGTAAATGTTGAAAAAACAATTGTCATAGTCTTCACTAAGAAGAGAAAAGTTGAACAAAACCTGCAGTTTTATGGAATCTCACTGCCGTAGGCTAAGCAAGTCGCTTATCTTGGGGTGATCCTCACAAATTCTCTCACATGGTCCCCACATGTACACTCTATTATTCAGAAGTTTCAGGTTCATAAAGCTAAACTCAACCCCTTAATTCTCTGAAACAGTGTTCTATCTATAGATAATAAGTTACTCATTTATAAATCCATTCTGCATCCCATACTTTGTTACGCTTGTCCATTCTGGGTGTATTCATTTAAAACGCTATGTAAAAAACTGCAAACTACCCAGAATGTTGTTCTACGTCAAATTACAAATGCACCATACTATATTAGAAACAATGCAATTCTTGCAGAACTAGGCATCATAATTCCACTGAGAAGTATTTGCTACCACCTGGCCAGACAGTTTCACATTCGTTTAGGTACTATAAGTAACTCTGAACTCAGAATTTATAATTATGCTTATAACAACGATACTAAAAAAGGCCAATGTCCATTCTTAATCCAAATGTAATCATGGAAGTCTGATTTTTATATTTACTTTGTCATGTTATACAGTATTCTTTCGAAAATATTTCGAAACTTTCAACTATGTTTGATTTGGGGTAAGACGTCGCCGTAAGCACCCAGGTGTATCAAACACCGTTCTACAAGAAGATAAGGAAGACCACTTCAGAAAGAAAAGAAGCCTACCTCTTCTACCACTTCAGAAGCATCAATAAAAGGGCAATTGTAGAAGAAATGTCTTTAAAAGAAGCTGAAGGTAGGAAAATTATCATAATTCTCCAGTCCACAAAATTGGGTAAAATGTTAAGTTTTCACATAATGATATCACTCTGATAAAGCAGCAACAAGGTAGAGAATAAGCATTTTCAGTGTCAAAGCCATGTCTCACTTGAAAAACATTTTAAAACACAGACAACACCAATCACATTGTACAAATTTTAATTGAAACAAACGTCCAGTGAGTCTCAAACAGTTTAGGCACTTAGAGGCAAAGAAGAGCTAAAAGAAGATGCCTTCTAAAGAATACTGTCCATTCTCTTTTATACAGATGCAGTAAAATTAAATTTTCGTTTATTTTATCTGTTTAATATTGTGCTCATCTTTTTTCCTTTATATTTAATGATTTCCATTGATTTTGGGCAATGAACTCATGCCCAGAGTACTAATAAAATAAGTGTAAATAAACAATCATCTATAATCCAGGAGTGAATAAATCCATTTTACATTAATTCCTGTTGTTCTAGTTGACAAATGGCCTTCAAGAATGAATTAAATTCATGAACTAAGGTTTCCTTATGTAAATATATATGCAATTGTAAGAGAATTAATGGTCACAACTGTGAGGTGATAGAAGATGGCAAATGTTGCAATTTTCATAACACAATGTTTAGTGGAATGTGAATGCAAAGACACAGTAAGTATGTAAGAACAGGAGAATGCAAAGTAAGTATGAAGAACATGGAGATTGCAAATCATTTTAATCATGGATATTAAAAATATGATATTTGATATTTACAAGATTTGTTCAAATGAATGAACACTAACTGCAATACATGCATCAAAATGAAAATAAAATTACTGCTGTACATTTAGGAATATGTGCAGTATGTCACACACTTCTGCAGGAGTGATAAGGTTTTCGGGAAAGTCAATTCTGCATCTCATGAATGAGATCTGTCATGATTGTGATGCATATATTGCAGTTGCTGGTCATTTATTTGAACAATTTTCACAAATATTAAACACTATTTCATGTAAATATGGGGTTAAATTGACTTTTCTTTTTTCATGTTCTTATACTTACTATGTTTCTGCATTCACATTTCACATTCTGTCGAGATTGTACTACAAAAACTGTTGCTTTTGACATGTTCTATCACTCCTTAAAGTTATGACCATCAATTCTGCTACACTGTGTATATAAAGTCCAGCTATTTGAAGGGTTAGCAGCCAAATTGAATGTGACATTTTGCACATTCTTATTAGCTTGTTATGTATTGAAATTGCAATTAACTACCTAAATTTATCATAGTTTCTTTTTTCCCCCTATTTAGAATATGGAGTCACTGGGATATTGAAAATAATACTTTCTCATCAATGATATACACTCATGGGGATCAGTGTGGGAATATTAATAGAAAAGTCAAAGCAAGTATATTTTTTGTATACCAGTTATGATGAAATGTGAAGCTACTTAATGTATTTTATATGTTTTAATGCAAACAGGTAATTAAGGAATTTCATTTATTTTTTGTGCATTGTCAGTAAGCTTTAGAATGCTGTTTGTTTGCATATGTTAAATATGCATAATAATATTTGCTCAGGCTTTCTTAAAGAAGCATTGCAAGTGTAGCAAAAAATATCATGATAAATCTTAGCTATACATGTTTGCCTATGTAATATGGATATGCATAAATAATACTATTTAAAAACAAAGACACAAATATGATTAATCATATGAAAATTTTATCATAAGTAAGCAAAAAAAAATTAATATGGCATGCCTACAATTCCGATGATTTATTCAGACAGAATTTGAGAGAGTATGAAATAATTGTATGGTTGAAATGTCATGAAAGCATCATTCTAATATGCTTGAGAAACTGTGCTATGACAAATCAAGATTAGTCAAGCTTGGAGTGTGTTATGTTAAACAAAATCACTAGATAACTTGAGTAACTGTTGAAATTACTTCTGCTTTAGTTTGGCAATGGAAGTCATTTAGTAGGATATCCAACATTGAATATTATCCTTAGTTTTCATAATTCTTCTACTGCTCAAAAACCATTGATCTTACATCTCAATGTGAAGTGTTATGAGAATTATTATAACCAATATTGTCATTGGTTTATGGACCAGAGGTAATTATTTGAAGCAGTGAGTCTTTGTATGTGATATGGCATTCCAAAAGAGATATTTAAATCTAGCAAATAGCATATAAAAGGACAGTCACAATAAAATTTGCAGATAGTAGCATAATGATCTTAGGCACTTTTTTTTAATTAGCTTTAGGCCTCGGATCTTCACTATTTACAAAAACATTTTAGACAGCAAAAAGCTTTCATATTGTGCTAAGAGTTAAGGAGAAAAAAAAATTATTGCAGCAGAACATGTTTGGTTTTAAATCTATAGTTTTGAAGTTTAAAGACGTGTGAGCGGAAGAATTTCACTGGCCAAACCACTAATTATCGGTCCCATGGAACATCTTCAGTGAATTGTGGAGCATCAATTAGATGGCAGATTTGCCCATGATCACTTATCACTTCTTCATCTTGCTATACAAAAAACAAAAATAAATTCTCACTTTCAGCTTTCAGAAATTTATGTAATGCTTACTGCTTTGCCAGCCGAAAGAGACTGGTCACGTGATTTACTGATCGCTCCGATTTGTTTCTCGGAGTGAAAATAGGGAAGATGGGTAGCTGCGGATGAGTTCTGTTGTGCAATACAAAGAGTCTCTTGCTTAAATGCCGACAAGAATAAATAAAAACAAACAACATATAAAGAGAGGGAGATGCATAAAATGGAAAATTACTGAACAAAAATCAGTTTAAAATTATCACGAGAATATGCATAAAATGAAAAATTACTGAACAAAAATCAGTTTAAAATTATCACGAGAATAACATACACATACACAGAATAAAAAACACATCTATAATAAACTTTTAGAATTTATTTTAACGATTGTAAGCTAAAATAATTGCTGTAAACATGTCTGAAAAATTAATTACACTAATTATTTACATTAAAAATTAATTATTTGCATTGAAGTCTTTAAAATAGTACAAAATTAAAAAATTTCTTACTTTGGGTTTCATTAAGCAATTATGCAAAAACAATAATAAAAATATTTCAGTTGGAAGTTTAACCTTCATTCTCTGTCGAATCATCCGAAAAACATTCTGAATCGTCATCATCGTCCAAGGAAATAACTAAAGAGTCACACATTTCTTCAAGTATACCATTTTTTTCCCAGTAAGCGTTTTCCAAGCTTTCTACGTGTGCACAATAGTTCTTCCATTTTTCAATTGTAACATTTTCTAGAGCGCGTTCAGTAAGCTTTAAGAGTTTTTCCATGTTTATATCTGCCGTTATGTTTTGTGCACGAATAAAATGTTTGATATCTGCCCAAACATACTCTATAGCATTTATGTCACAGTGATATGGTGGCAGTCTCAATGCTATGAATCCATGTTCTTCTAACATGACATCAAATTTATATGTTTTTTCGGTGGCAAATGTTCTTTAACAATGTTCAACAGTTTGATCTTTCGCATATTTGGTGAGTACACAATATTGTTTGAAGTAAGCCAATTCATTATACTCTGATTATTATAAGATGAATTTGGGGGTTTGTTCAGTTGCACTGAATGGTAGGGAGCATTGTCTATTACAACAATTGAATCCTTTGGTAAATTCGGAATTAATTTTTCTGTTGCCCATTTCTCAAATATATTCGAATTCATTTGCCCATGGTAATCTGCTGTACTACAATTAGCTTTATAAATTAAGTTTGTGTTTGGAATAAATCCCATTTTCCCACCTGCGCATAAAACGATGATTCGCCTTGATGCTGCTCCCATCTCCACAACTCCAAATACTTCCTCCGACTGCCAACATTTTCCAACCATCAAATTACTATTGACTCAAGTTTCATCTACGAAAAACAGAAGTCTTTTCTCTTTTCTCAATCTGTGAATATTTCTCAAATATCTCATTCACGAAAGTACTATATCATTTCGTTCCATGATGACTTTTCTTTTATTTTTACAATTTTTCCAACGGAATCCGATTTCATGAAGTACCTTTTGTAGGGTTTCTTTCTCTCTTGGAAAATTTATTTTTTCCTTTATCAGTAATTTTGGAACCGTTGGTACCTTTTTCTCCGTCACATAAAACTCGTGGACAGTTCTCTTTATTACATCGAGATCAAATCCGTCTAAAGCCACATTTTCTATCGTTTTCTTTACAGGACGCTTCTTAGGAGAAGGAAAACTGGGGAGATCATTTCGGTTGCCTTCTTTACGAATTCTTCTGATGGTGCTTTCTGATATACCGGCGATAGCAAAAGCTCGTTTAGTAGCATGCGATAATGGGATGCATACAGAACCCTTATCTGCTTCATTATCACAAAATGTAACAACATTGTGCAAAATTCCTTTGGTCGAGCTTCGAAAGTGTTTGCCTTTTGAATTCGATGATGCTTTGGAATCCATGAGCAAAAATATCAAACAAAAAACACAAAAGTATTAGACAATAATTAATTGTGACGATCTTGAGATGGAAAGAACTAAATTTAAACAAGCGCAAAAGGGAGAAGCTAAGAACACTCTGAGATCACTGAAGGAAATTCCATGCAAGTGTATTTTTCCGTCCCTCCAGACCTTCCTTTCTCCCCCTGGCTTGTTCCATTTTCTTGGCAGCGCGCCAAACCCAGTCTCTCTCGCTTGGACAAACAGCATCTTGATGAACAAAAAGAGTTCCAAGCTACTGGTCATAGATCATAGATGAGTACATTGCAGAAAGTACCAATGTAATAATAAATAACTTGCTGCACATTTGATACTATTTATCTAGGTACTGTGGTAAATATAGTAGTTAAGTGATAAAATAACAACGAAAAGTGAGAATTTTAATATCAAAACAATAAAAAATATAAAATATTCACTGTTACTCAGTTGGGGTAATCTGCTCAGAGTGGTAATAATGATGCTATCTGTATAAAAGTTTTTTCAGCTCAAAATGACATAAATCAGTCTAAGTTATCAAATAACATCATGAAAATTAATCTCTGTTCTTTATACCTCTTATCCACAAGAGGATCATAATTCACTAGAGTAATTTCTCTATATAATGAGTAGCCAGTCTCTAGAAAATACTGAAATTCTGAATTATTCTACATATCAGATTTGAAAGAGTTAATAATAATTTCTTGATGTGCACATTAAAGTATATGTACTATCAATAATTTCACTTTAGTAAAAGACATCAACAGTGTCCAGTGGTTTTTAACTACGTAAGTGTACTATCACAAAAATTTTATATAACTTTTTATGGCGTTCATATAAAAAGGAATCCAAAGTATCTCTTTTAGATTATTATCTTTTAAAACTGAAATTTACTATATTTAATAAATTTCTATAAGCCAAATAAACATGCAAGCAATTTTCTCCCTTCAAAAGATATGCCTTCATCTGTAATTAGAAGCACACATGTAGTCTGAATATCTGGATTTCGAATCCCAGTGAGATCACCACAGATTGATCATGTTTCCTGGCTTCCAAAAATTCTGAATTGCTTTACAAGTGGTGGATGAAAATTCAATACCACTTGGACTTGGCAATGAGATCCTCAACTTGTTGTCCTTTTAATTGGAGGAGAATGAAGTGATATTTTCCATCCTTACTATGGGTCTTCGTGGCATAATTGGAAATACATCTGGCTAGCAATTGGAAGGTCCGTAATCCAAATGCCAGTTATGGCATTGTTCATTTTTCATGGCTTCTGCTCCAAAAACAAATCTCTACAAGCATTTAAAGTAAAATTACATAGCAATAGTTTTAGTTTTA
>KK114638.1:545236-557242 GCA_000611955.2 Stegodyphus mimosarum
TTTCAAAAGTTGCAAATATGACCAAAAAAGAATTTTTTAAGGAATATTGTTTCCAGAAACCATTTTGACAAGTTCTGATCATTTTTTAATTCTATTTCACAAAAAAGTATTTAAAAGTTTTATTTTTTATTTTTTTAAGTATTATTTTTATTAGTGGAAGTAAACTCACAGTTATAGAATATAAATCATCAGTTTTCAAAATAAGGTATATGATGATATTTTATATCTAGTACTGTACAATAATTCAGAAACTGGTAAGTGTAGTAAGAAAATTACTAAATTAACAACATTGCTACTGGTTAATTTTAAGACTGCTTTTTCATCTTTAACTCCGTAAAAAAATACATGAAAACAAAATGAACTTAAATGAGTTGTGACTCTGTCTTAGCAAAATAACTAGAATCATTGATGAACTGCACAAAACAAGCAGAGCTGTCTCACACCAATTAATTAGTAAAATGCTTATAATTTTAAAATATTTGTTAAAATGTTTGATGGCATATTTTGTATTTATCTATGTATGAACCCTCTGACTGGCCTGGAGTTTCACTAAAAAAGTACAAATTTCCCAGAATGACCAAGAGAAAGAATTATTTTCTTGATTTTAATGTCAAAATGCCCCTGTTATTTTATACCTGGATTTTAACATATTGCCTTAATTTCTTGGACATATTGTAAGATGCATGTATGTATATAATATTACAAACATCACAAAAAAATATTCTAGGCTGTATATATATATATATATACGACCTTGTCAGTCAGAGGGTTAAATGTATATAATTATTAGTAACATTTAAGTGAAATTCTAATGATTATAGATTTATCTAAGTAATTGCAAAAGGGATACACAGCTGCATACATATTTCCAGGGTGTATATGAAGTATAAAATTGGAAACATCTGATATAAATAATAGCATTAGGTTTACATCTAGTAAGCTTGTTTCCCAATCAATTGGTGATGTGATATAGATTACATTATCACATTATTGATGAACTTGATTTGCATGTTTCAATGTACGACTGAGTTTGAACCAATCTGAGTAGATAGCTATATAGTCTTGTTAAGTCAACAAATATATTTGGGAATTATTTTTGAAAATTTAGGGAAATGAGGAATACTCATTATTCTTATAAACTTACTTAACTTAGCTATATTTTTATTTTTTAAATTTATAATGATATTTCTATGTTCAATATCATTTTCAGGTTCTTTTAGAATGTGGAGCTAAAGAAGAATTATCAAATGTGACAGAACCAGAAAGGTGTCAGTATATAGCAATATTTAAGTCAAAGTATATTTGCCATAGTGATGCTTTGCTAGTTTATCCAAGGTTGGATCCAGAATCAAGACATAAATGGGATCAACTAATAACAGATTTACATTATGGCTTTATAACAGAAAAAGTATGAGGATTTTTTATTGTTATTATTTATTTGCTATTTTGATTAATAATCTGCAGCCTCTTTCAGGACAAGGAAAGCTTTCAGACTTCCCCAAAGAAGTTGTCATGAAACCTTCAGGAATAATCACGTGCAAAGTGTGCCATTTTACAATCACCTGCAACCTAGAAAAGGGTATACACAGTGGCATACACTTCTGCAGTATTTGCAGCCAAAGAGTGACAAACACATGTATCTGTAAGGTTTAAGACATTCTGTCATCAATAAAAACCACACATTACATTATAAAAATGCACATCATATACATGTATCTGTCTATGGCATAATAAAATGGTGAGAGAAGGCAGTGCTGTGAGCAAAGCTGATGCAACCATGAGTAGACAATAACAGTACTGGACTCACAGGTACCAACGTTAACATATGTCACACACAGATGAAGTTTATATCTGAAATATAAGAGGTATTTGAGGTGGTGCTGGAATTATATGCTGGATTTAAAACTGGTTGGAAAAAGTTGTTTCTTTAAATGTCATTAGTGACTTGCGAGTACCCTGTTATTGACTCACATCTGGAATTTGATGTACATATGTTAGTGAATTTATGCGCTTTATGTTACATTGTATTACCTGTCTTAAGAACCATGACAATTTGCCTCACTCTGTTTGAAATTGTCTTGCATTTCTGAGTAGTTGCTTCTAATGATTTTTGTCCTCTGTCAGAATAAACAACAACTTCCATACAAAGTGCTTGTCAATGTATGTTGAAGCTCAGTTTTTTATTAGAACTCTTGTGTCACCTCCACTTATATCAGAACATGAAGAATACACACAATTTGACTAATTGCACGCCATAAATAATGCTACATAATACTTTTTATTAACAGTTGAAAATTCTCATGCTGTCTATCACATTATTCAAGCAATACTCGAAGCCTTGATATACATTCTACCATTTTTAAATTCTACCACTACTACCATTCTACCACTGCAGGTTTGAGTGCATGATTTAGTTTCTGGGTTATTTGAACTTAACAACTTTATATATATATATATATATTTTACATATTTATGTATATATTATATATATATATATATATACATAAATATGTGCATGTGTGTGTGTGATTTGAAATATATTTATGCTCTCAATGCATATTTATCATAAAGAGAATAGGCTATTTAATTGTAACAGAGCATACTTATGCTTTATGCCTAATGGAGCAATCCTTTAAATTCGGAAATTATTTTGATGCAAAAATAATCCTTATTTATACTGCACATGAGGAAATGACAAAAACACTTTTAGTCAGCTGGGAATAAAACTCAGCATGAGTCATTAGTGCTTTATGATTTTACTGCATCACTGGGGCACAAGTAACACCTGAGAAATATTCAGTATTGCTTTGATGCCATCTTGTGAAAATTTTGTTTTTAGTGAGCGGAAGCTAATGACACTGAAATAGCATAAAATGTATTGCATTAATGTTCAAGCTCTTTTTTCTTCTTAATTTAGTTTTTATTTCTTTTAATGAAATAAAACTGACAATGATCTTTTTTTTTTTTTTTTTTTAAAAAAAAATTGCAAATTTTTTTTTTTTTTTTTTTTTTTTCAAAATCTACTTGTTCTTGTTCTAAGTGTATGTTTTATAAAGAAAATAGTGATTTTTGAAACACTTTTTGGCCAAAAGAAGATTTAGCATTTTAAAAAATTATTATTATTATTTTAAGTTTTCTGAAACTTCTTTCACCGACCAGAACTATTGAAGTAGCTTAGTTTCTAAAATCAGCTAGTTCTGATGGAATAGCTGGAACATTATATCATTTGGATATTTAAATGCTACATTAGAAGCTGGTTCTTTTCAAAATACCTAAGCATCTCTCTCCTTAGGCAGATAGTTCTCGTTTACTGTGCCAAACTCAACTTTTAAAACAACTAAATTCAATGACATTAATGTTTCATCAGTTGTCAAAACTAAAAGTCAGAATTTATTTCATATAATTTTTGATATCTTCATTTTAATTGTGAGATTCGAATATAGATCATTTCTTTCATTTCTACTAAGAAAAAATATTTTTTCTTAGTAGAAATTCATTTCATTCAATTCTTTCATTTCTACTAAGAAAAAATATTTTTTCTTAGTAGAAATGAACAGTAAAATATGACTTCATGGAAGATTTTTTTTTTCAAGGGAAACACACTCATATTTACATTTTGTATGAATAATATAATGAAAACACCCATGCAGAGAAACCATTTGCCAGCAATTATATTAGATTAATCCCTCTGTTAAGTGTGCAGCTTTATGTGTATTTTTAATATTAAATTCACATCTCATTAAAATATTAAACAAATTTTTGAATGCTAGACTTTATTTACGTTTTATTTTCTTGCAGTATAAATTCCACAAAGGCATACATAATCTTTTGGACTTATTTGCTTAAAGAGGCTATTAGGTTCGATCTGTTGTAATGATTTATCATTTGATGCCTTAGTAAGTTTGAATTTTGTGTAGATATAAAATAAGGAGTCAAAAGTCATATAAAATATGTGGTAATGACTGTTTTACTTAGTGTAAATATTAAATTATTAATAATTAATTCAGTTTTATTTTTTTAAATGTATTTCTAAAATTTGGTACCTCTCCCAGCCTTTCACCTGAGGCAATTGCCTCACCTTTTTTCAGGCTCTGTTTATATACTGAAATTTTTTTCTGTAATCCTATTTAATTTATATGTTCATTCATATTCATAAGAAACAAAATTTTAGCAGCATGTGAAGATTATGAGAAGTCATGTATGGACATTGGTTAATGTATCCCTATTGAATTTCCTTCCAAACTCAGTCTGAGAAACTGGCAAGTTTGATCAATGAAAATACTGCTGTACTGTACACCTACTTTATATAGGAGTTCAAAAAAGATGGCTATAAGCTTTATTTTCTTAAATATCAAGCCTTTGATGACAGTAAATCACTTGGTTTCTCAGCTGGTTTTGACCTAAGCATGTAGTTTTAATTGCATAATTTCTCAAAACACAAAACACAGTACAGAATTTTATGAAAGAGTTATAGAGTTAAGGTTAAGAAAGTAAATATAAAATTTAACTCATAAATGAACTCTGTAGTGCAAAAAAAAAAAAAAAAAAAAAAAAAAAAAAAAAAAAAAAAAAAAAAAACATTTAGAAAATACTTCATTATTTGTTTAATTAAATACCCCCCAAAATATCCATACCTTTCCATGTTAAATTCACAGTGATGTTTGAGAATGAATTTATTGACTTAGATCACCTTTTATTATTTATTATTAAGCGATTTTGATTAGATCTCAATTGGCATAGAAAGAAACTACAAAATGGAAGTTGCTTGTTAGTGAGTAATGGTTCAATATTGGGTTGAAACAGCACTCATTATTAACTAGCTACAGACACCTTTTTAAACACTTGTATGTGTAGTTATGAGAAGAAAATGAAGAAGGTTAATAAAGCACATATTTAAATTCATTTTAAAGTAAAATATCTGATATGGATACCACATGACTACCTTTATGGTGTATAAATTATACATATTTATTTGCTGCACTTCATTAAAATTTTTTTTCCTCAAATTTCATTAGAGATATAGTTCTAATTCAATCAATTCAGTTCTCACTTTGCGTCAAGGCAAAAATACATAAAAACTCTATCTTCATTAAAAATTGTAAAATACAGACAAAATTAGCACCAAGTACTGTTTAAAACAGTTAAAAAACAATTTTTACAATTAAAAATAGAGTTTCTATGCAAATCAAGCAATTCAGCCAGTGGACAATAGATAAAATTTTCGGTGCACAAAATTTGAATGTTAACTTTTAGTTCAACTGGGCCAAAAGACACTGAAAGTTGGTGCAAGAACTTAAGTCTCTACTCTACTAAAAATTCCAAATGTAACCAAATAGCGGTCTCATTAGGCTTAATGGCCGATGAACATTATAAATTTTTGATAATTCTACAATTATTGCGTGCAGATTAACTAAAGGCATAAAAACCTTAACCAGAACGCAAGAACAACAAAACTCAATCACTTTGAAAGGAAAAAATACACTGTTTACCAATATATAAGTTAAAATAAATTGGGCTCATCAAACTAGGTAACAGAGTAAAAATTACATATATAATCTGTGTATATACATATATACACACACACATATATATATATGTGTGTGGTGTGGCCAATTGCCACAAAAAGGGAGGTGCATAACTACATGTTAATATGCAAAATTTCAACATTCTACAGCTACTCACTATTGAGTTATGCAAGATACATACAGACGTCGTGAAAAAACTCTTTTCTAAATCTATCTTACAATCTGTTTTAGAAAAAAGACCCCTTTATTATGCCCGTATGTAGAAGTGTCATACAAAAACATCGTTCAAGTGGATTGAAGAATCGTCAAAATAGATATTTTTGTTGAAATATGATACCCCAAATTTTTCACGATTACAATATTTCCTTTACTTAAAACAAGGAAGTAAAAATGTGTGTAAAATATTAATAATAAAATAATGAATTACTACAAGTATTAATAATGATGTAATCAAAATAATATTTAGAGGCAATCTTTTCTCTAATTAAAAGTTATTTAATTTCTGTAATTTTATGATTGTTAATAAAAAATAGTCTGTGGTAGGGAGAAAAATTTTATGTAATAGAGCTGTCAAATTCCATTTTAAGTATTGTTTGTAAGCTATACAGCATACTCTAAATTATCTGCACTTGGATTATTTCTGCATGGCTATGCCCAGGCATGCACAATCAACACTATGGGTAAGAGTGTTTAAAATATAAACAGGCCTGAGCCTGAACATGGAGAGAATTCTTCCTAATATAGAAGTAGTTGATTTATCTAACTGTGAAGGAGTCAAGTCAATGAGTTGTATGGCAAAAATTGAAAATGTAAAATTCTTCAAATATGTTGATCGAGAAGACATCAAGGAATTGTTTGATGCCAATTCGATTGAGCTGAGCTTTCAGTGCTTAAATGATGTGGATATTGTTTCAACTATCACAAGAACAGAAGAAGAAGAGAATAATACTGAAAATACGAGCTAAGAAAGTACTGACAATTACATTAGTCCTGAGACAGCCATGACTTATATATTGAAACTCTATTAGACTTCAGCGACCACAGAGGGTTCGAATACAGTAATAATAGCCCTTCAAAAAAATTTGCAGTGAAATTCAATACATTTAAACATTTTCAGAAACAAAGTAAAATTACTGATTTTATTAAGAAGAAAAAAAAAACATACCATATGCATGAAAACTTATAGTTTAGATTATCTGTGTTTTTCAGTTATCCATGACCTGCACAGTGATAGCAATGTTTAGCTGATCTATTTTCTTACTAATGCATGCTGGTTAAAATCTGATATCAACTTTTAGAATACTTTTAATCTCTTAACTCAGAAACTTTTTATAGTGTAAAATGAGTAAAACTGTTTATGGACTGTTTCATTTTAGGGCTATCAGGCAGGTTTACAGAAGTTGTTTCAGTCAGCTGGTTTAGCTGAAACGAGAACTGTAAAACCACCAGATGTTGCAACTACAGAAGAAACTTTTAGTGCTGGAAATACATTCTCTGATTTGCTGTCCTGTAATAAGGTAAGATGCAAGTAATTATACACATTTGAGTTCTGGATAAAATTTTGTATATTTTAACAGGAATATGTTTTAGAACATTTGAGCAAATGCAAAATATTAAAAAAGGGGGGCTGTGTGCAACATTCCAAAAGTTATACTGCTACAAATTTTGTACACAGATAGATAACTTTAGTGAAAAATTATATGTGAGAGTATTGTATTTCTTTCATATAATGTAACATGAAAATCTAATGGAGTGAAGCTTGCCAGAAAAGTGAGAATACAGGCAAGTGTATTTAACTTTCAGTGAATGGCTATCTTGCTAATTTGGTGAGAGGCAGCAAGCTAGCTGTGGTTTTGGCAACTAATTTTTGTTGCCAAATTTAGTGAGAAATTTGACTAATTTTTTTCGTCAAACTTCGCAACATTTTTGTCCGGTCCCCATATCACCATAATAAGTATTGTAACTGAATAATTATAATCGATGTTTTCTGTAACTGTATTCAGCTTTCATATGCCTTCCAATAATTTTGAGAAGCAGAAAAAATTATAAATATCTCATAAGCCAGGTGTATGTATAAGGCTGGAAAGAGCATCTGCCCTGAGTAGTTGTTATTGTGAAATGTTAATTCAGTGTATTCAAAGCTTTGCCTTTTAGAAGCACTTTGCTTGCATTGTGTTCAACATTCTTAGTAATTTGAAGTGTAATTACTGATTGTACTCTGTGATATTGTGAACACCTGTATGAGTATTCTATGGAAAGTCCCAGAAGTGTTTCTTTTGATAAAATAAATTTGATCAACCTATCATCAGACCTGTATGCATTCAATCTATTATGAACTCATACACATGCAACAATACATATGTGTACTTGTATTTCAAATGGTAATTTTGTACAGTTATAATTTTAAACATGCATGCAGTTAAAATTTTAATAAAAAGGTGATTCTTATAAGGATGGAAAATAACACCACTCCCAAACAAGGATGCAAGAACCAAATTAGTGGCCATGTTGCAGAGCAGAGTTTGAAAGATAATGAGAAGTGCTTTTTCTGCAATCAGTGGTGGCAGTAATGGTCTTTTCATGATGGGACGTATCAATGGAGTTTCTTACAGTACGACCATCAATACAGGAGACAATGTTACCATCATTCGAAAAGATTTAGCTCAACAACTGGAAGGTAAGCTCATCTGGATGCCGCCCTGTGTGACCCTCCAGACTGTTCAGAGAGAAACCAACACTGACGGAAAATTAAACGTTAACATCGCATTTAGAAGTGCCACCTACCATCACATGGCATATGTGGCAGATATTGCAGACCTTTCGTAATCGCAGTGCACTTTCTAAAGAAATACAATTTTTCCTTAGACTTTACAGAATGTACAACTAAGCGATGAAGAGAGAGTGCCACCGAATGTGTCATTCTAGCATTTCAAGATGTTTTCTCCCGCTTGTCTTCTGACATGGGTCAAAACCAGGGTTAAAAAGAAGAACAAGTTTATTCATTTGTGGGAGTCCTCATCAACACAATCTTCCTAGGGAGGGGAGTAACAGGAAGTAGTCTTATGTTGCATTTACTCTGACTTCGTTTGTTTAAAACTAGGTGGACATCTCAAATTAATTTTAACCACATATAATTTTTTCTAGCAAAGCAGTGTCAAAGTCAAATTGGCCTCGAAGTAATTTTATGCTGCCTGTGAATACATTTCCCATAAATTAATTTGCACTATTATGACAAGAGTTTGAAGAAAAAGTTTAAGGTTTTAATGGTTTGGAGTGCAGTTTTACATTATATTCATTACCAAAAATGAATGCAACTCTTCGAAAAATCTAGAAATAGAGCTAATTAATTTACACTGTGATACAAATCTTGTTCAAAGATTTTAAGATACAAATTTGATTAACCCTTTGATGGTTATGGAAATGAGCAGTTTCCATTTACTTAATTCGCGCAGCATTAGGAGTAAACAGTAGTCGAAAGAGGCAGCTGTTTTCCCCCGCCGTTCTTCCGAAAATGTCACCTTTCTCTGGCGATGCCGTAGATAGCTCGCCTCGCGCGTTTTAAAAATTTCTTAAAGTATTTGAGTACATAAATAACAGTTTTTACGTACTTTAAAATAATTATTAAACAGTAAATTATAAATGATTATAACCAATTATATAAATAATAATAGTTAATTATAAATATAAGACAAATATTAAGTTGAAAGGACTAAATGAATACAACTAATGTAAAACTTTATGAAGCACAGTATAAATACAGTAATTACCTAAAAATCTTTTTGTGTGTGATATACTTTAAAACATGGAATTGCACATAATGGGGCATTACAATTTCACTCCAATGATGAGTTCTGGAATGTTCTTTGCTCTTAAATTTATTTAAATTTTCAGCAGCAAAAATGTTGGTTTCCGTAACAGTATGATTTATAATCTCATCAGTAAAAACAGCTCAAAATACTCTATTGGATCAGAAATATTTGTCACCCAAGCTTTCATGCCTACATCACCAGTAAAACTAAATCGGCTAGGAGCGTGAGAACTTGAATCAATTATACACCACTGTCGAACACTCGAAAAATCTTCCTCATCGCTTGAATCGTCTTCTGAGCTTGAAATACTGTGAACAAAGTCTTCATCAGATTCAAAACTTGATAAGCTTTCTGTATCACAATCATAATCATCATCATAACTATCTAACTTTCGCTTTTGAGCCATTTTACTGTACAAACACCCTAAAAACCGCGCCAAAATACGTATAAAATGAACAAGGTCAAAAAAAAAATCCACCTTCATTATGCAAAGATATTCATGGAACTCGTACTGCCATCTGTAGACAGTAAAACTAACTAAATTTCGCAAGTAGCATTCGTTTGAAACACAATCAGTGCAGAATAATAATCGCGAACGAAGTCAGCTCGTCAGCGCGCATTGGGGAAAAATTTCACTACGCGAGTAGTGCTCGTTACTAACCATTTCGGTCAAAATCTTGCTCCCGAGCGGAACTCGTTTGCGCGCATTATGAAGCACGATTCGATTGCGAGCTGAACTCGTTCATAACCATCAAAGGGTTAACTTTGGTTAGTGAAAAGATAAATATCTTAAGTTATGAATTTTTGCAACACTTTGTTTTTTAGTACGTTTACATGAGAACAGTTTTTTCATAGTTGAAAGTTAATAAGTCTACAAATAGAACCAGACTGCCCATGAGTATCTACAATTTGTGATGATACTTTTTAGTAATTTCCGTCCAAAATTACGAACTTCATGAAAATCAAAACGTCATGAGGTGGTGTAGCTGAAAGTTGTAGTAAAAATCAAAGACATTATAATAATTTACATACAATATTATTTTTTCTGTTTTGCGTCATAGAAAAATCTAATAAATAAAAAGAAGGAGAATAGGTTGTCATTATTTATTTTCAGTTTTTCCTCTCCTAAGAAGCTTTAATATATTTCTTTTTGGTTTAAAATTAAAAGTAAGTTACTAACTCAATATATTACAATGTATAATGTAAATTATACAAAAAATATGTATAATGTTCAAATATACGAGTTTAAAGTGTTTTATTGTGTCTAAATTTTTTTTAAGTTAACAATAACAAACTCATGAAATAAGCGGGAGCGGCTGATTACTCTCGAGTTGCTGGTTCACCCGACGAAAAAGCGCCTCGAACACAAAGGGTTAAAATTTACTATATTTGTTTACAATAGCGACATTCTGGTGCTAGGTTCATTTAACAGCATTACACCTCATTCATTTTATAACTCAGAAGCACAAAAATTATGTATATCATATGAAGAATTATCTAATCGTTGCTACATGTTCTATTCAAATACTATAATAAATCTAAAATGATGTGTAAAAGAAATTAAACAAACAAAAAAAGAAACAGTTTTTCACAGACGATTCAGTATTTCTCATTCAATTAATTCAGTTCTCACTTAGTGACAAGGCAAAAATACATAACTCAAAATATCTATATTCAAAATTATGAAGTAAATCTTAAACACTTAATTCCTCGAATAAATT
The DNA here is from genome assembly GCA_000611955.2 of Stegodyphus mimosarum. Lineage (NCBI taxonomy): Eukaryota > Metazoa > Arthropoda > Arachnida > Araneae > Eresidae > Stegodyphus > Stegodyphus mimosarum. The sequence goes on from KK114638.1 coordinate 556,292, forward strand.
CCAGAATGAATTAAGCATGATTTAATTCACAATAATAAAAGGTGGCGTTATCAATTTCAAGATCTTTTCCCTAGACCAGTACTTTCCAGAACTCTCTAGCCTGTTATGTAACTGCTACTATAAATAGTTCTACACACCATTTTTCATCAGATTGCTTTCTACCAGTCCGTGCTTTACAAACACTTTTGCTCTGTCTTGTCTTTCCTTTGTTAAAAGATATCTGACTTTAAGTTCTAAATTTAATAGTATTACTATTTAAATTATTATCGAATATGTGATCTTCGTCTAAAGAAAAATGAGCTGTCATTTTAATCGAATAAAGATGTGGAGTTTCTAAAGTGAAATTCGTCAGTCTTCAGTTCTGCTTGCTTCCACTCGCAATGAAAAACATCCGGACTCTCAACTGAAAATATCACATATATATATATATATTTATATACTTTTGGTGTGGTTGATTGCAACTAAAATCGGAGGTTCACATCTACATGTTATAGCAGTCCTATATACATAATTTCAACATTCTGAGGCTACTTGTTTTTTAGTTATGTGAGATACGTACATATGCACAGATGCCACGAAAAATTCTCTTCAGAATCCATTTAAAATCAGTTTTATAATTTTTTGCGGAAAAGGAGTTCTTTATCCTGTCCTTACGTACAGATGTCATGCAAAAATGCTCTTCAGAATCCATTTAAAATCAGTTTTATAATTTTTTGCGGAAAAGGAGTTCTTTATCCTGTCCTTACGTACAGATGTCATGCAAAAATTTCATTAAATTGCATTCAATAGCGGTCGAAATGGATATTTTCATTGAAATATGATAACTGAAATTGTTGGGAGTATAATACTTCCTTTTTACTTCATACAAGGAAGTAAAAAGGAATAAACTACTACAGTAGCTCTGTCAATAGATTTATATGCTTTTATTAAAAGCACAGTTGTGTAAAAGTG
>KK114638.1:557318-575135 GCA_000611955.2 Stegodyphus mimosarum
TTTTTTATATATCAATATATGTAGTTAATTTTATTGCCTCTGGAAATTGTACGACATTCTTTTTTCTTTTCTAGGAATATAAAAATCTTCAGAATGAAATCTCCCAATTAAATCAGGAATTGGAGGCATTAAAGTTACTGCTTGACCTTAATAAAATACAGAATAGAACAAATAAACCTAAATAAAAAAATAAAAGTAGATTCTGATGTGTGTAAAAATTAAATAAATATATATATTTGCAAATTAGTAGTTATTTAATTTCATTTTGTACTGATTTTCACAGAACATCACAATGATATCTTATACACTCTATAACATAAAAAGTGATGCACCAAGAAGGAATTTTCATCTGAAAGCACAAAAATTGGTAGATAGGGTTTACTTGTATTGAAAACGAAATGCTAACAGTTCATAAGAATTGAAAGTTTTATTCAGAAAATAAACTATAAGAGCAAAAAAAATCAATGTGTTGGCAAATGTCCTTCTGCAAGATTGCATTTGGCATACACATTCTAATCGATGAGTTAGATTGTCAATTAGATGCCAAGCATGGTTGGAGATGTCTGCTTATCAGGGCCCAAACATGCCATATTGGGGAAAGATCTGGTGATTATTGGATGTGTTTGAAAAGTGCAAAGATAAGCAGTAGAAAGGCATGTTGTGTGAATGGCCATTATTCTGATAAAATGTAAGGGTTCATGGTAACACCATAGGGCATAGAAACTCAATGATGTGCCGACATAGTTAAGGTTGTTATAGACGACAACCAAAGGGATCCGGATGTCAGATGAAATGACACGCCATACCATAACTCCTGGTTATCAGACTGTTTGGCAGATAATATTGTGTGAGTACAGATACCTGTTTGTTAGTCATCGGGCTCAGTTTGAAGTGGGACTCATTGCTGAAAACAATTCTTTAATCCTTAAGATCAAAGGTCGAAAATGCTTGGCACCACTGCAGCCATGTCTGGTGGTATGCAACGGCGAGGGTTAATTGGCGCACTCCGTTACTTCAGTCCTGGTAGCTGAGCTATTTATCAATGATCATTACAATCACTGTCTCATTTAAACATCAGAATTGTCGATAAGAATGCATCAGGGCTGTCAGCACCAAATTGACGATCACTGTGTCAAATGCTACCTTCCTGATGCTCTATATGACCATTGTTTACCCATTGCTGCCAGCATCACTCCAATTCAAATGTCTAGTAATCCTACAATTTGTCCACCTGACTTCCTTTAATCCAATTGTACGTCCTCTGTCAAATGGAGACATCTGCTCATACTGTTTGTGAGCAATTTTATGTGAAACATTAGTACTTGGTCAACGGAACCACATTTACACAGAAGTTATTGCCTTCTATTTTATACACCATCTGGATGCTGTATTGCAATGAAATGGAGCTCCAGCTATTTAAAAGTTAATCATTTGCATATCTTATTGTAGGATATCAGAATGCGTAATTTCGTCCCATTCAGATAACTCCTCCTTAGTGCTTCCCCTTTCATGTTATAGAATGTATTTGTATTACAAAAATTTTTTTAAACTAGCAGTAAATTGAAGTTCAGTTGTGAAGTTGCATATTATCTGAATACCATTTGGAAACAGAATAAATTTGCTATTTATCAGCATCTTTTATTATTTATTCAAGTGATGTTTTTAATGTAAGGTAATTTTAAATTAGTAAAGCTACAGTTTTGTTCTATACATTCGCCACTTCTGAACCTCACTTGATTTACATTACCTGCACAGCATACGGGCGAGAAAAGTTTATGTGCTCTGTTAACATTTTGCCCATATTTTTGTTTCTTATTAGTTCACAGTTTTATCAAGAGATGGCAAAAGCAGTTCACTGAAGCATGATTACTATTATAGTATTCCCCCCAATTTCACAGGAGGGAAAAAATTTTGCACAGAATATAGAGGGAAAACTAATGTTAAATAAAAATGAAATTATAAAAAATATTTTTATAATTATTTTTTATAGCCATATGATTCTGAACAACATGTTAATTTTAAGTAAAAAAATTTTTAAAAAAGCATTTAGTGCTGTAAATGCTTATATTCAATAGTTGAGGGCATTTAAAAAAAGTGACACTTTTTAGACCAACCTCGTTACAAAAAAAGTTAAGCAGTTTAAAATAACCTTATCTTTATTCCCCCCCAGTTTGTTAATTTTAACATAACTTTGCAACATTTATATGCATTTCTTAAATCATTTTTAGAAATCTTCACTAGAAAACTGCCTTTTTTCCCCCCTCTCTTTTACTGTTCGATTTGCAGGGTAATTTTCAGAAAAGTTAATATCATTCAATTGTCTTTTTTAGTGAAAGTACTATGTTGCTTAAAAAAAGGGGGGTATTTTAATAAATTAAAGAATAAGAGGAAGGACTTTTTATCGTATAAAAAGAATATTTACTCTATTTAAATGCTGAAAAATACACAGATAATTACAACATATATCAACAGCATAATTACATTGGAGCTAATTATAACAGCCATATGTAATTACACAGTCCAGTCACATTAATGTGACCATCTGTCAAAAGCCAGAATAACCACCTTTCGCAGAGCGGACTGCTGCGAGACGTGCAGGAAGAGAGTCACATAGGTCCCTGAAGGTGTTCTCTGGGATGTTGAGCCATGCCGACTCTAATGCCGTGGTCAGCTGCGCTAGATTACGCGGTTGAGGATCCATGGCGCGAACAACTCGATCGAGATGGTCCCACAGATGCTCGATTGGGTTTAAGTCAGGTGAGTTTGCTGGCCAGGGGAGGACGGTAAACTCATCCTGGTGCTCTTCGAACCACGCACGTACACTGGCAGCTGTATGGCACCTCGCATTGTCCTGCTGGAAGATGCCATCATCCTGAGGAAAAACAATGCGCATGTAGGGGTGAACATGGTCCGCAAGGACAGATGCGTACTTGTATTGATCCATTGTGCCTTCCACAATGATCAGTGAACCTAGAGAATGCCAGGAAAACATTCCCCAGACCATAATGCTCCCGCCTCCAGCTTGGACCGTTCCGGCAATGGTTGCAGGGTGGTTCCTTTCAGAGGTTTCACGCCTTATACGCCAACGTCCATCTGTCCGATGGAGCATAAAACGCGATTCATCCGAAAACGCAACCTGTCGCCACTCAGTGGACGTCCAGCTGCTGTACTGGCGTGCAAATTCTAGCCTTCGCCGTCGATGAACAGCAGTCAGCATAGGTGCACGAACCAGGCGTCTGCTTCGGAGGCCCAGACGCAGCAATGTTCGCTGAATAGTACTTTGGGAGACACTTTTGGTAGCCCCTTGGTTCATTTTGGTGGTCAGTTGCTCAACGGTAGCCCGTCTATCTGCCCGAACGCATCTCCGCAACCGTCGTTCGCCTCTGTCATCTATGGCCCGTGGTGCACCACATTTGCCACGTCGCTGATTTTGGACAGTCCCATTTTGCCATGCACGGTACACTTTTACCACGGCGGCACGCGAACAGTTCACAAACTCAGCCGTTTCGGAAATGCTTCCACCCTTGGCCCGAAAGCCAATGATCATGCCCTTTTGGAAGTCGGATAAATCGCTTCGTTTCTGCATTACGCCAACGATTGAAATGTTTTCCGAAGCCCTCACACACCCTTTATATACGCTCAACTGCACTGTGCTGCCACCTGCCTTCTGTGATTGGTTATTTAACTCTGACATGGAAAGTACGTGGTGGTCACATTAATGTGACTGGACTGTGTAAGTGTATTTTTTATACTAGTTACTAATAAGTCTGAAAATGCATAGGTAATACTGTATTGTTAGTTTTTCTAATTTTCTGTTCATACAATAGATTACTGTACTCAGATAATTCACATTTCATTTTAATCAGAACCTTGCTATTGCTAGTATCAAATACTCACCTACAATTTTATTTGTTAAAATTTGTCCTAAAATGTAAGGGGGAGTCTTATTTTGAGTAAATATAGTAATAAGTTAAGTAAAGGCGTGAAATAGGAAACTTTGAAATGTTCTGAATAAAGATATTTTAAACATATCATTTTATGCCAACTGAAATTTTACTCGTTTTTCAGTCAGCATCTTAATTATAAATAAAAGAAATGTAATGGTAAAGATGAAAAAAGGATATCTTACAGCCTTCAAAATATTTGTGTGCAAACACTTTGTTACTTGAATATTAATTTTAAATTTATATGAAATAAACAAATACTTTCTATAATTTTTTTAATGTAAAAATTTACACTAAGTCTACTGTTACTTAGTTCATTCAACAAAAATCAAAAATAAAAACCATATAAAAAGTCTTTTATTCACATATATTTACACTTTCTTCTTTTTTTTTACTACTTTGTGTTTGGCTCTCATTGCCAAGACTGCTTGAGAAGTTCTTTTTGCTTTCTGCTTCAGAGTTTTAGCTTCTTTTTTCTTTTTTTGTCTCTTTAAAAACTCCTGGAAAGTTTTAGGTTTTACGCTCTCTTTATCTCCTTTCTGTTTTTCTTTTTCAATAGTATCCTTTGAAAATTTCACCTTTTTGGCTGTTTTCCCCTTATCAAATACAGCTTTCCTCTTTTTCATACTTGGTAAAATATCTGGAAGATTTAAAATAATAATAATAGGCATCACACATCTGAAATGCAAGGACAAAATATTATATATACCTACCCAATAGAATGACCTGGTTTTTGTTCCAACAGTAGCAGTCAGATGTATTGCTAATGACTCTGAGAGATGTTCAGCATGTTGAAAAGTATCTGCATTATGGGAGGAACATGTGAGCTTTTTAAACTGATCTTTTTTAGTCATCCCATAAGTTCTCAACTAGGTTATGAAAAATAAAGAGGCCATCCTACTTTTTTTTAAAAAACCTTTCTCTGTCCTAGTCACCATGTGGAAATAATATGAATTATCTTGCTGGAATGATCTTACTATGTGAAAGGAAAATCTTTTATGAAGAGAAAGAAGCGACTAGTAAGGAGAAAAACATAACTGAACAATCCTAGAGGTCTGTGCGGAAGAGGCAGCCTAGAAAATTTGCTCCTAAAACTGTTAGATCTCATCTATCTCCAGTATTGTACCAACTTGATAAGGTGGATACAAAATTTCATATTGGTTTATACCATACATGCACTTTATCATGAGTATGATTCTTATGAAATGATATTTACCAAACTAGACTACATGATTCTAGCCTTACACAGTTTATCTCTGATGACTTATGCAAAGCAGAGCCTATATCTTCAATGTCTTGCAGTGAAAGAGTGACAAGATACAACATGATGTTGTCATAACTTATTTTTATCTTCATAACAAAGAAAAGTCTTCCTACAAAGACCCATGTCTAACGACATGTGAGGCTAGGAGAAACAAGCTTCTCCTTCTCCTTACCATTGGAGCCAAAGCAGTTTCTCAGGAACCTGGCTAGATACGTTGGACATTTCACAGTTGGGATGAAAATGTTTAATTTAAAGTTGTGTTTCCTATATGTTTTTTTTTTTAAAGAACTGTTTTTCATGAAAGTCAACTAATCAGATATCCCAAAAGTGAAAATTCAAGGAAATATTTAATGCACTGTTGAGGGTACATACTAGATGTGATAACAATTTAAAATTTCTCACTCATCTTCACTGTCAACAATGTGTTTATGACCACATCTCTTCCTTTGACTAGACATTTTAATATATTTAACATATTCTTGGTAGGTGGAGGTTCAATGTGGAAATCCAAAAGTTCAACAAGATATATAGCAGACATACCTTTCATCACACCAGCGACTTTTAGTCAAATTGCTTGGTATCTTTGTTTTTACCCAAAATTACATTTCTGTAATTGCTTTACAGTTCTTATAAACTTATTCTATATTTTTATCAGTATCAAATAGATAATTTATTTATTTACGGCAAAAACACTTAGAGGCCTTCAAAGGAGTGACTTTTTGATGAATTTGGAAAAACTTCATATTTTATGTGAGGGGGAAAAAAAAACAGAAATTTTCTATAGTCAACTTCAGGAACTAAAATGAACTACTAACCTATAATACTCATTCTTTTGCTTGCTAAAGAAGATCTACTCATGGTACAATGTGATACCTGCTGTTTGCATTATCAAGGTGTACATAACAATTTGTCCTTTCCTTTATTCAAATTAAGAACTAGATAAAATTTACATAACATGGAGGAAGTGATACTTACTTTCATCAGGATCTTCACCGACTTCCTTTCTGTACCAATTCAAATCATCTTCTAATTCATCATCACTTACTTCTGTATCTTTCTTTTCTCCCTTCTTTTTCCTCTCAACATTTTTCTTCTGTTGCTCTCGTCGACGAATTTTTAAAGCCCTTACAATATAAATTGAATACTTATTAACATCAATATATACTTAAATGCAAAGCTATGATTTATTTTTCTGTTCTTAAAAGGAAAAAATTACCTAAAGATAAAAATATTTATTTATAATAATCTAAAAGCCCAAATAATAGCTGCCAGCAATTTTATTAGTAAGTTAAAATATTTGTCTGTGAACTCGAGGAATTAGAAACTGTTTATATAAATACAAAAATTTAAAATCATTATTTAAAAAAAAAAGACTAGGGAAGAAAGGCACAAAAAAGTACAGGCAGAGAAATGTAATTCTTATTTCCAGCAGTTTGCAGATAGTTATCCACTTAAAAGAAAGACTGTCATACTGGAGGTCTTTCTTACAGAAATGGGCATCTTTATGTTACACATATGGAAAACAAACAGGCAGCCAGCCCATTCCGTTTCTTGAAATATAACATGGATTAATTTGTTAGTGTTTTCTGGCTTTAACTACTTTGCCACCAATGAATCTCATGTGCTAAAACCTTTTAAACCTTGTCTCTAGGGGAGTGTCATTAATTTAACCCAAAACAGAAGAAAAATTTAATATTGATCCATAAACGTTCACTTTGTATTTTACCAAAAACTATATACAGTAGCTTTGAATTTATAAAACATTTCTTGATATATTTATGACAAAAATTAACTGCCTAACTAAGGATTCCATAAATATTCATTTTAAAAATAATTTAATTTTAAAATATGAAAAAATGCATACTTCTTTTCTAATATTCTAGCTTTTAGAGCTTCAATTTCTTCTCGACTTTTAGTTATGAATTTATGGTACATGACTTCACCTGTCATTAGTCCTTCTTCAATCTTTACCAACTGTAATTGTATTCTGGGTCCTATTTCATAAAGTCTGAAAATAAAATTATGCATAAATCAAAATTTTATACTGTTTATAGTCATATTTATGTTTCAATCTACAATAAAACAAAACACATATTTTTTTGCTACATACGTTTAAAAGATTACACAGCAGGTCATCAAATCTCTATTTATTTACTGAAAATATTTTTAAGGTGTCTAAAATCAGTACTGCAATATGTGTAAAAATTAAGGAATGGTAAGTTTGTAAAAATGTATTAAGGCAGTAATCCTTTTTTTTTAATCTTTCTTTTCAAAGGAAGAATCACCTTTCGGCCAAATTGACAAAAGTTGTTCCACTTTAATTATCTGGTTGAAACGAAAGTTTTCCACTAAGAAACACTATTAATAAAGGCAGGGAAAAAACCCCTAAAAGCAGTACTTTTAGCATGGATAGTAATCACCACCCAAATATATGATTTTTTGTTAATGTTTTGGTAGTTTTCCAAAGCCTTCGACCGAGCAACTTGGCGACTACAAGTCCAAAAACAGATCAACCTCATTTCGTACATTCTGTGCAGAATGCAAAATAGCACTAGCAAGATGTAGCTGCAGGTGTGAAAAAAGGCAGAAGTCTTAAAGGAGCACTGTCAGGGCTGTATGGTGAGTGTGTCAAAAGATCCCATTCGAGTTCATAGAGTCCAGCCGGTGAGTGCACACATGCTGTCTTGCATTATCTTGATGGAACACTCACTACCTTTTTGCACCAGAACTCAGTTTGACATTTTCCCTTGATAGCAGCAGCAACACGGACTAGCATCTCACTGTACACCTTACTATCGAGGGTTTTAACATTTTCCAGATACTCTTTGCAGATAATACCACGGAAACTCCATCAGATGCAAAACATTATCTTTTTGTTGGTTAAATTGAAATTTGTGATGCTGCCAGTGGGCTCACCGGGCACAGATCAACCTCTTTTTAGCCTGTGCTGTTGAAGTAAATCTGTTTTTCACCACAAGTGACAATCTGGTCCAGAATTTTTGTCTTGGTGCTAATATTTGAGTAGATTAGTGCAGGTTTGAACATATCTGTTCTTATCTGCCTGCGTAAGGTTATGTGGAACCCGGCGATTGAACTTGTATGTCAAACTTCTTCCATCACGGATAATAAATATGGATGAAACGCTGTTAGCTTTTGAATCTCCTGAAAACATAATTGTTGATGAAACTGGTGCAAAAACTGTATCTGCGCTTACGACGAGGCATGAAAGAACTTCATTTACATGTGCGTTAGCTTGTGCCGCAAACGGTGACAAGCTAAAGCCGATGGTCATTTTTAAAAGATAAACTATTCCAAAGGGAGATTTTCCTAATAACGTAATTATTTGTACAAACGAGAATGGATGGATGTGCGAAACAATCATGTGTGAGTGGTTACAGGTTACAAAAAGTTTGGCAGTGTCTTAAGAGATCTTTTTTCCAACTAAAAGGGTTATCGATAATGTCAAGTTTCTGCGATGCATAGCGCTACTAATGGGCATGGTACTAACGTCTAATGCCTTAGCAAGCTCTCGAGTGATTCCATACTGATCTTCCACGTGTTCTCACTGGTGGGCCTCATCAACATCAGTAGGCTGGACAGAGCACTCTGCTTCTAGTCCTTGTTTTTGAACTTTCGGTACCAAAACTTTACAGTGTCATAGGATACAACATTAGTACCTAAAGCTGTACACATGATGTGTCAAATTTTGTAGCTGACTTTTTGGAACAGAACTGGGTGTAAATGATGGTTCTAATCAGATAGGGTGAAAGCTCCATTTCAGGCACCTTGTACTTAATGATAACAATATTTTTTTACAAATTTGACAACACAGTGTTCTAAAGCACTCTTTCTTTCAAATGACAAATATTGTTTGACAAAATAAGATTAAACATGCTAGTGCACGTTGCACAGACAATATTTGTGGTGGCGAGAAACTTTTGATGAAACTCGATATTTATTACCGTAATTTCTGGAAGAAACACCACAGCATTTAGGTGCTTAAAACTTAAATTTTCAGCGGGTGTGGCATTTCTACCCATGTGGCACTTAGGTGCACTAAAAAAAATATTTCCTATGATGTCATTGTGCACAGCTTGAATGACCTTGCTATTGTACATAGTTTGAATGACCTTGTCATTGTACATAGATTGATGCTGTTCCCACACAAAAGACCACTCAGTTGCTTTCTGCGAACTTTATTTTGTTTACATTCTTTCCCTTGAATGGACCTACGTGCCTTATTCACCCTAAACGGGACCTCAGAACAATAACATTTTTCCTTCTTTCAAATCAGCATTCTCATCAGTTTGAATAGTCTCTCTTCTCTGCCATTCAATGAATCTTCCAGGACCCATCTTCTCCCCACCCCTGCCTTTTCCACTGTAAATCTACTGCAATTTTTTTCACCACTTGCATTGCAATAACGAATTCTGACGTATTTTCCCTTCAGCATGAATCGATTTTTCTTGGCATTCTGCCAGATACAGATCCCATCAATTTAGGTACAAGTACTTGGTGGATAGTTTTTAAGAAAGAAAGGAGTGGAAATTTTTTTTTAAATGGCACCTAAACGGCACAGAAGCTATACTGCTGGTTTTAAGCTTAATGTAAGTTCACGTGCTGAACAAATTGGAAATAGAGCAGCTTGAGAGTTTGAAGTGGATGAGACATGCATTCAACGTTGGAGAACTGAAAAAGAAGAACTTAAAAATGTGCCACAAATGAAAAAGAGCCAAAAGAAGTAGTACTGTAAGGTGGCCGAATCTAGAGGATGACCTCGCAAACTGGATAAAGGAGCAACGAGGAAAGGGAATGCCAATTTCAACTGTAAAAATTCGTTTACAAGCAAAATTTATGGCAAAACAAATGAATGTAAATGATTTCAAAGGAGGGCCTTACTAGTGTAGCAGATTTATGAAAAGAAAAAATATTTCTGTGTGTACTAGAACAACAGTCGGTCAACAATTACCAATGGACTGACAGGATAAAAAGGCATCTTCTCTAAAACACGTGACAGATATTATTGACAAAAAAAAAAAAAAATCTTCCATCACGGAAAATAAATATGGATGAAATGCCATTAGCTTTCGAGTCTCCTGCAAACAGAACTGTGAAATTGGTGCAAAAGCTGTATCTGCACTTACGACGGGGCATGAAAGAACTTCATTTACATGTGCGTTAGCTTGTGCCGCAAAAGGTGACAAGCTAAAGCCGATAGTCATTTTTAAAAGATAAACTATTCCAAAGGGAGATTTTCCTAATGACGTAATTATTTGTACAAATGAGAATGGATGGATATGCGAAACAATCATGCATGAGTGGTTACAGGTTAAAAAAAGTTTGGCAGTGTCGTAAGAGATCTTTTTTACAACCAAAAGGGTTATTGATAATGGATCCCATGCATGCTCATTTACCTGAGTCGGTGAAAACCAGATATCAAAAACTGTCAACGACCATAGCAATAATTCCTGGTGGTTTGACAAAAATCTTGCAACCATTAGATTTGTCAGGTAATAAATCCTTCAAAGCTGAAGTTCGAAAGCGGTGGGAGTGTTGGATGAGTGAAGGATTGCATACATATACCCAAAGCGGCAAAATGCGTAGAGCATCTTATGAAGAAGTTGCAAAGTGGGTAGGAAGTGGATGGAAATCAGTGAAAACATTGTCAATTATAGCAGCATTCAAAGAAGCTGAAATTAGTATATCCTCAGATAAAGAGACTGTAAACCAAGAGGATGAATGTGACGATCTTGAAGACTTAGAGTGGGATTTACTAAATCTTTTCAATTCAATCAGATTTTGATGGCTTCATTTGATGTAATTCCTTTGAAAGTAAAATTTAAAATTTTCTTTTGTCATTTGATATCTCGCTGTTGCAACATTTTTTATAATATAGTATGACAAATAAGTGTATTCATCAACGTAAATATATTTTCAACATTTCTTACCTTTAATTTATTTTTGAGTTATAGTTTCATATCATGCATTTTTCTTAACTGATATGTCATATATCAGAACATAGGTCAAGATTTGCGTCTATACGGCCTATGATGATCTCATGCGTGATTTAATCTATTGCGACGTTTCTGCGTAATTTTAATTTTTTATGTCATTTTTCTCGAGTGTGGTGTTTACGCTGATGCGGCCTTTCTTCCGGAAATTAGGTACTTCACTTTCCTAGTTCTAAAAGTACGATGTTGTACTTTGTTAATTAGAATTACTCTTTCAATTTTACTTTTCCTTCCCCACAGTTAAGACTTGATAAATTTTGAATATAAAAATGTTAGTACTTTTCTGCTAAAACCATATCACGCATTTTCGATGTTACATTGGATTACCCCCCCTCCCCCTCTGTGCCTTTAGCTCAATATTAGATGAAAACGGAACAGTTGGGTACAGCAGGAAGGAAATATTCTCTAATTTCACAACAAATATATTACATTGCAGAGGGAGAACATGACCTATATTATTTTTATGAATGTGCTTTTATAAATTTCCACAGTTTTGTCATACATTGATTTTAACATTAGCGATACCAATTGTCATATACTTCTCTCAAGTAACCATAGCAATCAACCATTGTGCTACTATTCATTTGAAGCAAAGTTCAGTTCTCAAAACTCAACCGACATTAACTTCTGACATGTTACATAAATAAATTGTATAGCAGTAGTAACAGAAGCCGCATTAATAGTTTGATTTTCCTTTTTATACTACTAGTATGCACTTAAGAAAACCTTTCAGGATGCAATCCTTTTCTTGGTGTGGGAGGAGCAGACTGCTTGCTACATGGCACACAATTCTTCGACATTTGACACTTACTGCATAATATCCATTTCTCACTACCCATCATAATTCATTACAAAAATGGCTCATTTCTAGAAAGCGAAATCAAAGACAGAGAGGAACCGGTTCTTATCTGCAACTGCTTTTCGAAAAGTTGATGTGGAACATACATATTCAACCTAGTTATGAACTGAAGTGCATGCATTTATATTTAAACTATTGTTTTGAGTACAGATAACATTTTCACTAATTTCTCAACAGCTGCACAAAAACATCTGATTCTATACCATTATAGCATGTGATTCCAATTAACGGATTTTCCCCCTTGAAGGGGAAACAGCTGTTCAAACATGCTTTGGGGAGTCTTGATTTTACCAAAACCAGGTTGAAGGCTGATTCCAATAAGGAACAATTTTCAGCTCTTTTAGACACTGTGACAAAAGAAAACATGGGCCTTTCATCTGTAAAAATTATCCATAGACAGAATTTACCTATGCCAGGTACATTGTTATATGAATACTGTACTGAAATGCAGAAGAAACATTATATAACTAAACACATTTCCAGACTCACAAATTGTCTGGGAAAATGTCATGAATGGGTAGTTCAAATAAAAGGGAAAAAAGGTATGACAAAAATGCCATAAACAGGAAAATTAAGCAAGGTGTGCTTGTATCACTTTTGGCCACTTCCAAACCAGTCAAGCTTTCAGTCCATTCAATAGGATCTACGAAAATCAGAAGTAAATTACCCAAAACAAATGACATTCTAATTTTACCATATAAGAAAGGAAGATCCCAAATTTGCCATCTCATTATGTTATAGCTTTATTATAATAGGCCTATAGGAAATAATTATGAATCTTGTATTGTAAATGGTTTAAATCAGCTTGATAAAGAAAAGATTCTATCTTGATGCAAATTTAAATGTTTATGATTGTCATTATATGTAGTAATATAGTACATGATTAGGATCTCTGCAAAAAGATCTGTTCCAGAATTAAATGTCTGCAAAGCTTTCTTATTCATAAAACCAATATTATGTTTTATGAATGTGTATTATAAAGTACTTATTTTCAGAAATTGTAAAATTGTATGTATACTGTGTGTAATTAAATTAGTTATTAGTATCTGGTTTCTTTTATGTTGATGGCAATAACCAGTGTTTTAAATGTAAAGAAAATTTTCTAGTTATCCATTTGCTAATTGTTTGGGTTCCAGTTTTGTATTATGTTTTACACTGGCTTCAATATAAAATTTTATTTTAATCCATGGTGCTCAACCCAGAATTATTTGTGATTCTTTATGCTTCTCTGTTCAACTTAAACTGACAGGAAAAATAAAATTCTATAGGAGATATAATTTAGGACTAGTCTGGACTTCTCTAAGCTCCCCTTCTAGGAGGAATTTGGTTTATCATTGCAGCATGTGACTTCAATGAATGATTAAAGAAACCCAATTGTTCAGGCAGTCCTTTGGAGAGTCTTCTGCAGCAAAAGAGAAAAGTTCCAAAAAAGGAAGTTTTGGACTTGACTTCCCTGCTGTGTTTTATTACTCATTAAAGAGCAGAAAGATAAGGAAGAGAGAATGTTTTGACAGCTGATAATAAAACGATGCATTCATGCATCTGTAGGGATTTTTCTACCAGTAAAAATGCTATGTTCTTGAGTTTAATATGAAATTTAATCCTTAAGTTTTTAAATAAAATTATAAAAGACAATCTTTCTGATATTTCTTTCATTCTGGAAAGTTAAGATATTTTATATAGGTTGATCCAGAATCTGGTTAGAAACCACTGATACACATCTGGAATATGATTGATTTTTACAGTTTCTACCTCCCTCACTGAATTTTTTTAAAAAAGTGAAAATATCTGCTTTTGACATCAGGAGACAGATGTCAAAAGCATCTGTCTCCTCTACACTCAACTAATTTCATCATGCTAAGACTTCAATACTACCTCTATTAAACTTGTACAACAAATAATGCTTGATATCCTCCTTATCCTTTTCTATTTTCAATCATTCAAAATTTTTTACTGAATGATTTACTCTTAAAAGCATGTTGCCTTTATATGCTGTCTGCTACACATTTTATCATAACATTATGTAGGATGTCAGATTCACTAGTAATTTGAACTTTAAAAAAAAAAAAAAAACTTTTGCATTAACCTAATATAAAGACGGACAATAAAAATTAAAAATTAGCTGGTGAGTGGTAGGGATTAACACAGCAAAGCACTGCTTAAATCCAAACTTCATTTTATTTCATACCTTGATCAAGACATAGCTACACACACAGCATATATGACATTCTACAATATATTAACTTGCTTCCAGAAAAACAAGCCAATGATGTCAAGTTTCATAAGCACTTTATTTGTGAGTTTTTATCTTAGCATTAAAATACAGTTTTTAATAACTGAAAAGCAGTGCACACACATTATATATATTATATATACACATAAAGTAAGGAATTTATAACTACTTTTTCACAAAGACAAAAATTGAAATTCATAATTAATAAATTTCAAAAATTCCTTTAAAATTTTTTTAAAAATGTTTTGTAATTATATAAAATATATACACTACATATATATTAAAATATTTAAAAAATATTCTTACCTAATAGCACTTTTTTCAGATGTCATATTACCTCTCGAGGAGATAGGCTGTGAAAGAGTTACTGTATTTACAGCATTGTCTAACTCTGCTTCGCTTTCTGAAAGATTTCCAGACTTTTGTACAAATTCCGTAATATCTCGATAATGACTAAGATCTGGGACTTTACTCTGGATTAACTTTTTAACAGCCTTGCTGACTCCAGTTGGAACCACTTTTATGGCACTGAAATATAACATTCTTAACATTTTTTTTTTCAACATTTATAAAATATTAAAAACAGCTCTTTTTTTAAAGGTTTGCTTCTTATCATTTCAACTTTTCTTAAAACAGTATTTAAATTTAAAAATACCCATTGAAAAACATACATTAGTCCTATTGCTTAAGGTATCCTTTTTCTTTCTTCCCCCCCCTTTTTTCTTTTTATAGGAAAACATATAATTTGGTACTTATTCATCAGAGTTTAACATTTGATAAGTTTTAAAGCTATTCAAATATTGTTTAAAATTCCAATTTTTAGCATATAAATGTTACTCTCCTTTTATTAATTATTATATACAATCTCAGTTTCAAATAAACTTGAATTAAAAGTGAGTTGATTTGAAATAATGCAAGCTGAAAAGTTTTAAGGAATTACTGCACTTTTCCCATGCTCTCTTGTGGTGTAAGTGGTTAGCATATCTTAACTAGCAAACTGGAAGATTCTAGGTTCAAATCTCAGCAATGGCATAATTGATTTGCCACATTTCATCCTCCAAAAATCCTAATACCTGAACTAAAGTGTGGTTGATAATAACTCATTACTAATTTGATTTGACTGTT
This sequence comes from Stegodyphus mimosarum, assembly GCA_000611955.2. Lineage (NCBI taxonomy): Eukaryota > Metazoa > Arthropoda > Arachnida > Araneae > Eresidae > Stegodyphus > Stegodyphus mimosarum. The sequence continues at coordinate 572,755 of KK114638.1, forward strand.
TATATCTCATGCCTCTCTCCATTTGCCCTTTAAGTGATGAAGAATGTGAGGAATTAACACATTTTCCTGTGCATGCTTTTGTCATGTATCTAACTAACAAGTTGGAAGATCGGTGGTTCAAATCCCAGCAAGGACACAGTTGATTTTTCACATTTCCTACTCTGAAAATCCTGATAGTCTTTAAAAGTTGATTTAAAAGAACACAAAAGCATTTTCACCTTTAATTAATTGTCAGTTACAAAACTGAATCACTTCAGAGAATACTTTAAAAACTGATTTAAATGTAATGAAAGTTTAGTAAAATAAATATTCATCATAAGTAAAATAAAAGCAGCATTTCTACTTTTAAGGTTAATCATAATTCTGCACTTACAATGTATTTTGGTAAAATAAAATGAAACATAATGGGATGGGGTATATAAAAAGGTGGGAATGTAATAAGAAAATCAGGTACTCCTCTGTTAACTGGGCATTAGTCACCAAATGTGGTAACCTATTTATATTGCACGATGAATACCTATGCAGTGACGTTGCATATAAGCTGGAAGAATTAACATCAATCCAGGAATTTTTTTTCTTAGGTTTTTCATTTGCTTAACCCTTTGAGGTTTGGGGCGTAATTTTTTTTTTAAATAACTGTACACGTAGGTAATTAGCCCTAACACAATGTTATTTCACGCACAAAAAAAAACCCAGTAAACCTTGAAGGTAATTCATGATGTGGTGGTATACTATTTGTCCCACTGCACATCTAGAGCAATAAAATGGCATCTTTGCCCGAGTGTAAATTCTCCTAACATGCTTATATAAAATGCTAGTTTTAGCAACTAAATGAAAATGCAAGATATAAAAAACGTTTTTGAATAATTATCTAGAAAATATTGATCATATTCACAAATTTTTTTTAAATTACATAATTTAAAAAAAAACCACTCTCTGTATGACTTTTTAGATATTTTTTAATGATTTCATAATAGATTTGAAACAGAGAAGATTTTCGCTCAAGGTTTGAAAAGAAGGATATTTAGAAGCCCATCATGTTTATTTACATTTCACCTCTCTTTTCTCTGCTTAGGATATTTTTCTGCGGTGAATCACATTCACATATTCATTCAGTATTCAATGACATTTCATGTTACAGGGTTACATTTTCATTTGTTTAGGAAAAACTACTAAATCTTTTTCAAGTTTTAATATTACTGCAATTTATTAAAAAATATAAATTTGCATTATCTATATATGAAATGCATACTTGCCAAACTACGACAGTCAAAAATCAGGAGATTTATTTTCAACGACAAAAAGATTTTTAAATGATAAAAATATATTTTTTTAATACTGAATTAACTTCAAATCATTACTAATTAATGTCTGAAAGTTCAGTTACTAATTCTTAAATGCAAACAGTACATTCTGCATTAATAACTTCTTGATCCTTTGTTTCCACAGAAAAAGTAACTTTTCGTTTTTTTCAATAGAACTCATGTTGTCCTTGTGTTTTTATATATGAACATGTTTGAGAACATCGGCCCTTCCACCGTGCAAAATCGGAAAATCGCAATGACAAATGGTACACATCACAAATGCATTACATTTCCTTGATGAAATATTAGAAGAAAAGTCATCTGTGTACAATTTTTTGAAAAGTACCTGAGTATTTTACCTTTTTCCAGACATAACTAATATGAAATATTTTTTAAACTATTTCTCGAAAGCAAGTATGTTTACACAGGTTAGCGACAAGATGAACGAAATAACAATCTTGATCTTGCTTTGTGCTCATTGGCTAATATGTGCCAGATACACACAATAGCACTCGATGCTCATTGGAGAAATGGAACTTGATGTTTTCGGACACCTGTTCTCACTCACAAAGCAGAAACGAGCCATAATTTCTCACTGATGAAACTAATTTGGTTTTCTAGTCTATAGAAAAACCAGGTGGTTTCAGACACCCCAAATCACTTTTTCGGAGCTGCAAATAACGAAGTATTAAGTCAAGCCACATAAAAATCGTGAGAAATTTTAAGAATAAGAGAAAGTCGGAAGAAATATATCGTAAATCAGGTTGGCCGGAGAACGATCAGAAATCGGGAGAGTTGGCAACTCTGGAAATGAATAAGATACTTGAATTAAAATTTTGAATGATGCTGCCACCTAGTGCTGGCATTTCCTACATGCAAGGTGGGACAAATATGTCCCACCTTTTAATTTCAACTATTTTTAATATATATGAATTTAAATAATGTTTTTTATTAGAAAAGGAAACTTTTAGATAAAATATTCATTCTAATAACAAAAGTTTTGTTCAAATGATTTAAATTGCATAAGAAATTAAGAAAAAAAAAACTGCTTCAAAATTAGAGCTGCAAAGAATTTTT